>OW285188.1:25488932-26088932 GCA_935421135.1 Bugulina stolonifera
CACTTTCTTAAAAGTCTCAGTGAGGTAGTCATCCGGTGTTCGCTTGTTGAAGTGAATAGTAACAGGGAACTGACGGGAATCAATCTGAACAAGTAAATAGTATCGATATGAGCTTATACCTGTATGCTACTAACATAAATATCTAACAGGGAGTACATGTGTTTATTGTATAGTTGCGTACAAGGCTCATGGGATACACATATAGAGAGAGAGACGCCAACACAAGAGTTGACAGCAGCATCACTGCATCAATATTTAGGACTCACACTATAGGAGCCTCTGGTCATGTGATTATCGAATATAAATCTAAGTAACAGCCATCCTATAGTATACATTCATGGGGATGAGCACCACCATAGTGAATGAATGTTTTATACTAGTGGTAATCTCTTAGTGTCTAGTTAAACAAGTTCTTGTACATATAAAGCCTTCCCGTTATTTCTCCTGATCAGATAGTAAGTACACCCAATTGACCAGTGGTTGTACATACATATTCTAGTGTATCTGCACACCGATAATACATGTAACTAATTGGCTTTCTTGCCCTGCCACACCTAACTGCCAACCCTGGAACAATCTACCTCCACAGACTACATACATATACATGTACATGTATTAAAGGGGTTATGACATGTGGTTTATGTCTATATTCAATGCAGAGCCTCTTATTTGGGTTTGTTGCATTTGTGCTACTATAAGCGGAGTTGTGTCCTCTTGCCCATGCTTGACTCATTAGCACTATTCAATGCTGCTTCAAACGCAACTTTGTTATGAAGACGCGACTGCGTGCTTTATGTCTTATAAAGAAAATTGTTGAATTCAAGCTGTTTGCATAGAAAGAGTACAGTAGTCAACAAATGATTTCACAGTGTTTACTAATATAGCTGTAGGATAACTTGTGCAAGTTTTTGAATTTTTCTGGGCTTTCCTTTTGCTGGCAATAACTAGCTGCCTTTATTGGTAGGTCCGGTATTTCATCTGGCCACACTATATACGGCGGCTATTATTGCGTTTTTCTATATGCCTATACATTGTGTTGTGGTCTAGTTGTTCTAAATATAGCCTGGAAGGCACAAACAATAGGATATTTACAGTACTAGAATAACAAAATATCTAGGCACTCAATATATTGTGCCACTATAATACATATGTAGCTGAGTGCGTCTTAATGCTACCGTAAAACACTTGGCATAACCCCTTTAATAATATAGCTTGCCTACCTGGAGTACTGGTGGTGGCTCAGGAAATAACATTTTGTTATCTCTAAAGTCCTCTACCCTCAGTGTGGCAGACATAATAATGAGCTTGAGTGGGTTTCCTTTCTACAAGCACGTGTATCATGTATGCATACACAAGTAACAGTCATTGTCATTACATACATGTATATACTATGGTCAATTAGTAAAAATGTGGACGTCCAAAATGATTCAACTGCATGCAGATATATGCAACCCGCTAATGTATATCACACCTTGTGTCTGCATATCTACCTTGCATACATACCTTGTGCCTGAGAGAGACAATCCTTGAGAGTAGTCCAATCAGGACATCCGTATAAACACTCCTTTCGTGAGCCTCGTCTATTATAATAGCTCTATACTTGTTGAGCAGAAAACTCTGTCAACATCCATAACAATAATATAATACACACGTTTAGTAGATATACATTACATGTAATATAATATACATGTGTAGTAGATATACAACAATATAATATACACGTGTAGTAGTACATTTAGTTTTCAATATCATAAAATGCAGTTATGGCTATATTTGTGAACCAAAAACAATGACTACAATAAATGCTATTACATCGTCTGTAAATTAACGTCTACCTATATAT
This sequence comes from Bugulina stolonifera, assembly GCA_935421135.1. Classification (NCBI taxonomy): domain Eukaryota; kingdom Metazoa; phylum Bryozoa; class Gymnolaemata; order Cheilostomatida; family Bugulidae; genus Bugulina; species Bugulina stolonifera. The sequence goes on from OW285188.1 coordinate 25,490,776, forward strand.
TATATAGCAGCTGATGGTTAAATAAAATACCTTCTGTATCTCTTTCAGTAACACACCATCCGTCATAAACTTGATACATGTGTTTGGAGTTGTGTTGCCCTCATATCGGATTTGAAATGAAACTTCCTCTTCAGTTAGTCCTAATTCTTTAGCTACTCTTTTGGACATAGAAATGGCAGCCACTCTTCTCGGCTCCGTAATGCCGATTAGATATCCATCACTTCAATGAAAATTATCAAAAATATTATACATTATCACATGGATAAACCATGGGGTTACAATATAATATTACATGGAGGAACCATATAATATGGTTAAAGAACAGATAATTCTATTCTATTAAAGATGAATAGAACGCATACCCACTTTCGGAGAGAATAATAAATTATACACTGTATATTATATAGTGTATAAAATACCTGGTATAGCCAGCCTCATACAGAAACTGAGGTACTTGGGTGGTCTTCCCAGAGCCTGTCTCACCGCATATTATAGTAACCATACTCTCGGATATAGTCTCTATAATCTGCTGCTCATCACCCAGGATTGGCAGCTTCATCCTCGAAACCTACCGAACAACACTAATCATAATAGTACATATATAATGAAACTCATTGTATGTACGAGCATGTGGCGTCACATTAACGTGTTCCTTATACTACGGTATACAGAGATGGTGATCAATGTATATAATTAGTAATATTGCTGATGAGAAAGTGCACCTGTATATCCTCATCTCTCTCCACGGTCAGCCCTCCCTTTAGCTGTGACAACAGGGATGGATACAGAGGTTTGTTTTCCATCACTGGAGGCATCAATTCTAAGGGTGAATAAGATCATTTCACTCATCACTATGAGCAATGAATAGCGTCAATAAAGAATAGAAGACAGCAAAGATATTAGTGCTATTATTTGAGAATACTAATATACTCTATCTCCATGTAATAGACTAAAGTCTTCACTATTTAAGTGAACATCAGGAGGCAAGAATAGAAAATAAAGAATTAGGTAATATGCCATGTAGTTTCGCATTCATTAATCAAACGCAACAGCATATTCATGAGCGGGAATACCTCGATGTGACACCAAGCACAACATTAGGCAATATCAAGATGGATAAATATTAATATACATAATACTGTCACAGCGTCATAGGTTATTGATGTAACCATGAAACTAACATTAGAGCATAATGATGGCTACTAACAGGTTATATATAACACAACTCGGTTAATCTCTGGGTAACTAATACTCTCTCTCTCGGATGTTACCCATTCAGAAGGAGACATCTATGAACAGGCATTCAGGATCAGAAGACGCCCATTATATTGTCTGATTGAGGTATTACATGGTGCAAACTGTAAAGTTGATGTGATGGTCTGGTATGAAGTTGCGTAGATGAATAGAACATACCTTTGCTATGGGTAGTAGTGACTGGAGAGGTAGGATGACTGCCATCTGCAGGAAGTTGTTCATTGACTGTGGGGTCTATAGACAGCGACTGAGGTTCCTCCTCCTCTTCTTCCCCTTCGTCTTCGGAGGAAGTGATGTCACAATCACTACTCTCACTGTCAGACACCACCTCCTACATGAGTTAGCGGATATACAGCGGTTATGCAATGTATATTGTGATGATATATATCTTGATATTACAACATTCCATTCAGTAATGGTAAGACAATTAGATCGAGCGACTATACAGGAGCTGGGTTCAATGCACCATTATTAACTAAACTACAGTACCTAAACTTAAAATCTAACGTAGGTTAGTTAAAATACAATTCTAAATACTTGTGAAAAGTCATTCCTATAACAGAGAAATACATGATAGAAAGCACGAGCACTGAATTCAGATGAATCTTAGCAACTACATTAACATTAGTCAAAAGCGGGAAGCAGTACGCTATGCAGCGACCGTTCTCCGAAGATGATACGCTAAGAATAAAATGTGTTACTAGTTTATGGTCGTTGCACCTCCAAATTAAAGCAAACAATGTTTAAAGTTATTAGGTCATACAGAGGTCATACAAGGATCTGTAGGATGCACAGCCATCAGCCATATATCAGTCAACTCCGAGTAGAAGGGAAGACAATTCTGAATGGTAAAATGACTTGACGCACGATTGTCATCGAGTGAATAATCGTAGGAGAGTCGTCACATGCAGGTAATTACAGTGTTACATAGTCCTAGGAGAGTCGTCATATTATGCAGGTAGTTATAGTGCTACAACTATTCATATTGGACACCACTGTATGTATATTATGTTTCATAATCTACCTGATGATTCTTTGGTTTCTTATTTGCTCCCTTAATCATATTCACAGGCCTTGCTGTCGGCTCATCACAGGCCATCTTTGCTTTCCTCGTGTTGCTCCTTTAAACGGTGAGAAGTAAAACAACGTGAATAATATTATACATAGTCTAACCCTCAATAGACTACCATTTGAACTAACAAATATGAATAATGATTTCACCTGCACTTCTTGTAACTTCATTCAGCAAGAACCAACAGAACTAGAAAGCTAATAGTCAGTGTATGCCTACCTTTTCTTAGTCTTGCTATGGTGCATGTCCTGTGTACTAGACATTAGCTTAAGTTCTGAATCTGGAACTTGTACTTTACTGAGAGCCTCCAGCAACTCGGCTCTCTACAACGTCATGAAATACATGTACAATACACTTTAGCCCAAATACCAGAGGTATAAAATTTTGAATGTTATGTTTGTAGCATGAGTTTTGCACTATGCATGATAACAGCGTATATTCATTTTCTCTCATACACCTAACTATTTACAATAATTAGCTTCTTAAATTGAAAAGAACAAGGAATATCAATCGGAAGCATGGATACAACATCCTTTTCCTGCAGAAGAAAAATAATACAGTGGAGCATTTATAACCACTATACAGAGTCTAGAAAGCTTAGTCACATTGACTTTGTATTAATTTAGTTAGTAACAATTGCAACAGTCATAAAATAGTTACAATGAATAACCCGCCAACCTTATCTTTCTTTTTCTTCCTTTCTATAACAGATTCAAGTTGACGCCTTTGCTTTTTCGAGAGACTTCGTTTCTTAGGACCTGGCTCTCGGACTACAGTAGTTTTCCTCTTCTTTGCAGGCAAGACCAGTTCATTGCTGTCTCCAAACTCATCCTCGTTTACTCCAAATACAGCTTTGTCTACTTTAATCTAAAACATTAAAATCGTAAATTTGAATATTTTATCTTATTTCTTATCAATTCTAAGGTCACAAATGTAGGCCTACATATTGAATAATCAAGTAACCTCCACCTGTAATAACTGAAAAGCAAGACATAGGCTACTAACCTGCGCTGCATCACTGTTGTCTATTAGCACTTTCTTGTTACTTCTGGCTTCCCAGTTGAAGCCTTGCTTTCGTTTACCCATCACTGGAATTTAGCTTAAGAAGACAAATTCATATGGCATTAATCATATGAAATACCCACAAGGATGATATAAACTAAAATGTTCTGTTCACTGTGCTAGGCAGTTAGGTGCCGACCTGGGTTCAAACCCCAGTCAGGGACTGGTATTTTCATGATGTGAAACAAGTCTCTGACTGCTCAAAAAATAAATTTCTTGCCTAGAAAATATACACAATATCATGTACCACATTAGAAGAAATGCAAAGCTTTTATATCGAAGGATTTGTCTGAGGTTTTTGATGTTCTTACAGTGTTTTTGTTGCGTCCTTCAGCAATGATTTTGATGTTGGGCATGCATGAGTACCTAGTCTTTGGGTATGATTATTGAATTTTTCTTAGAGGGCGTTGAAGCATTTCTTAATACTGTTGATGAAGAAGCATCTGCCTACATTTTTTTTAACACTCAAGCTGAAAGGTGGGTTGAACTAGGTTATATTCCCGCTTACTTTCTCGTTTCTGTGCTTCAGTGATGTTATTAGTATCTAGCACCGTTTGTGTCATTGTACTCTAGTCCGGCTTACCAAATCTCCCTGATTCCGCAGGAGACTCCCTGATTTCCATTTCAAATTTTGGCACCCCACCCCACCCCACTCAAACTGAACACCCCCCAACAAAATGCTGAATCTCCCTGATTTTCATCATTCGAACTTGGCAAGCCTAATGTCTCCAGTTTATCTCAGAGCTTGGTGGCATGGTTATTACCATTTTATCAAATTCTCCTTTACTGGATGAGATGTCATTTAGCCTTTTAGTGGTGTTCTTCGGCAATTTTTCTTTAGGCTATTACTTTGTGGATGGCTACTATTAACTAATATTAACATAGATAGTTTTGTTTAGTAATAAAGTTCATTTGTACATATATACATGTATGTACTAGTACTAGGCCTATAAATAATAATTATAATACAACATAGTCATAGTCATAGTGTCAGTGTGTTGTTACATACATGGCTTTATGTAGGGTTTGCATGTGCCGTTGTTTAGATTGAATGTTACATCTAGGAAATCAACTTTTTTTTTATTATATTATTATAAATTATATAGATAAATATAAATTTAAATAGAAAAATCAAAATGAAAATCAAATTCACTCTGACAGTGACTCTCCTGTCGATGTGAATGTTCACAGTAACAGTCACAGTGGAGTTGTGTTTCTATGACTGTGTAAATGTTCATATGTTCTACTGTTGCAAACATTAATGTGGCATTGTTATACATGTATATATACACAAAGGGTTTTATTGCCATTGTGACATCCAAAAGTTGTGAAAATGTTATAATAAAACAAATTCGATACAAAAATACACATGTTTTCACTGTTTTTATTCCTGTGGCATGGTCTAGTTTGAGCTCTTTGGATGGGAATAAACTCCGGAGTGCGTTTTCGGTTTTTTACGTATACTTATTGTTGCTTCACGCGTGCTGATATCCTAGAACGAGGAAACGCAGGCTAAAATAGGGATTCTAGCCTCACCCAAAACTTGTTATGTGAAAGAGCAAATAACTCCGAAATAGTGTAAAAACTAGTCCGAGAAGACCTAACATTTTTAATTATGAACAGTGCCTGCGGTGTATGAACTACTGCTAATTTTCACTTCCTATGTTGATCTTTTTCACCTAAAAATGGTAGAGCCACTGCATGTAGAGAATGCGATAAGGATGGGTTGTAGAGCTCTTTTTCATCTGTTATTCTCTGAATTAAAGTTTAATAGGAATATTTGTGACATCCTATTGTTAAAAATGGCAATGATGTAACTTCTTGCATAGGCCTATATGTATGTCTGCAGTCTCAGTCTGCTAGTAAAACTTAAACTAAAATTAAATTTAATTCTTTATATATTTTTATTATAATAATAATTATAATTACTAATATAAATATTGGTATTTTTTATATTCATTACGATCATGATTCTAATGTAATTATTGCAATTCAATTGTTATTGTAATTGCTTTATAGTTCAATAAATAATAATTCACTAATTAATTGTATATTGTAGCAATTATTGAATCGACTTCATTGCAATAACTATTATATTAATATAATAATAACAATTCTTATTATGATTGTAATCATAATGTTAAATGTTATGAAACTAATGTATAACTGTATCAAGTTATTAATTAATAAATTATATAATTAATATTATGAAATGCACCATTTTTGCTATATTTAAATTATTTTACCGATCATTTATTATGAATTATTATTATAAATGTAGGCCTATTCGTATTATTATTATTCTGTTGAGTTAATTAGGGCCTATAGGCCTATACGTGTGTTGTTTGTAAAATAAAAATTTTTATAATTATAATTATAAATTTAAAATTATAATATTTACAAATAATAATTAGTTTTTGAAATAAATCATCGATAATAATTGTGCTAAATTGGTTTTAAATATGATTTTAATAGATATGTGCTTGTCATCTTTGTGTTAGTCGATATGACTATATCGACGAATAGTGAATACTCTGCACACATAGGTTGGCATATCATTCTATTAGCCTTTTCCCCTTACCAGGTGGCCAATTATGATAAAATGAGGATGGAAAAGTATCAATTAATTGGAATTGTCACTTTTAGGTTAGTGCAGTGGTTGACATGATAATATTTATCTTAGGTCTCACACACTTGAGTCCCATCCGTAGCACTCTAGTTTATAATGTATGCATCATATGCCTACTCATATTGTAACTTGGTGATTAGATAAAGGTCACAATTTTCTAAATCACAGGTAGGCCATATAGATATTAGAATAGCCTTCGAGCCATATGTCCATATGGTGGTTTTGTTCATTTTCTGCTAAGCTAATTTTGAGGAATATCCCTATATTAACTTACTCATGGCAGGACTATTAATTGTATTAGGCCTAGCTATGTTTTGGTAAGCCTGAAGCACTGAATACTTAGTCTTCAGTTGTAAACAGGCCTTTTAGGGGTCGCCTCATGCACGCCTCTTTAGCTGTTGCACAACTGGACATCTTAAAGATTTTCACTAGGATCATCATCACAATTATTAAATTTGTTTCAGCTGTCATTGGATTCTAGTATACAGGGATATTCACATCACTACTCTTCTGCCTGGATTACCAACAGTTATCTAAACGCAGTCTGTCCACTCAGAATATATATATGTCCTATCTTTACCCTCCAACCCTATAGTCATTAGTGTGAGAGGCTTAAAACGTCACAATGGTGAGTAAATCCTTTCTACATTAAGCTATGATCTTAACTCACAGAAGGTTTTTCAGAAGAGTCTGGTAGGTTTCTCCTAAGCACTAACTTCATAGTACGTCTCATCTTTTAGCCTCACCATTGGCAGTCACACAATGTGAAGCAGAGCGGGGTGGAGGATATGACCCTCCTGCAGAAGATCTCTGAAGACGCGATAGTAGAGAACTTGCGTAAAAGATTTATGGATGACTGGATTTACGTATCCTTTTGTCGAATTAGATTGTTTGCCTAGCTCACATGTTGTAGCTGGTGGGAAATAACCCCACAATCCCGACCAAGGTTACTACATGGTTCTACAATTAATAGGACTATTCTGTTGCATTGTGGTAATGATTTGTATTTTATTGACTCATCATTGTATGAACCTATGAATAAGAATATGCGTGTGCAGAGGCTGGTTTGGGGTTTACTACCCATTGGCAGGTGAATGAATGTAGGGTGCCTGCTTGCTCACTCTGTGAAGTTAGTTAGAGAGAAGTTGTCATTCTCGTAATGCAATTAAGATCTGGTTACTCCATTAGACTATAAGATTTAGTGATAATGCTCAGTATATTATAGGCTCTCCATGGGCTTATCTCTAGTTATGTAACAACCTGGTCGTACTTCCTATTTGTACAAATACCAGCCTCAGCTATAAGACTGACTGATTCCCTCTATAATTGTATAAATATATCTGACTGTGTACTAGGCTACATACTAGATCTATACATTGTATATAGCAATGTATAACATGTAGCAAGGCCTCCTGTGTTAATATACATGTACATGTACCATGTACATGTTGGTCTATGTAGTTTTGAAAATAAGATTGTTTAGACAGAAGAGCTGAGTTATTTGACCTCCACTCTGATGTCATTGTTACTGTATACATTGCACTACATTACTGTATAATAATATAATGTAATATATAGAGAAGAGCCTTCTAAGTTCCTCATTGAAGTGTTGCCAGCGTTCAGATATCTTAGGCAATTCCTAAGCTGTATTTGCTTGCATTGGGATTCTTGGGAATCTCTACATAGTTCTACATGTATATAATACTGGTATTGGAATATTATAGAGATTACCTCTATGCCCTGTGTTCTGTCATGTCTATAATGTCCTTGACCCCTTGTTCAGACTTATATTGGGCCTGTACTAATAGCTGTGAATCCCTTCAAGGAAATGCCCTACTTCACAGAGAAAGAAATAGAGATATATCAGGGCGCAGTAAGTATGCTACTCCTCTCTAGTCTCTCAGTCTATAATATATAATATACACACTGCTGTTACACCCAGGGCTATAAGTTTTGAGTAAATATTTACGAATAGGAATGACAGTAAAGCATTCTGTACTATATTATGGAACTGGTGTTGAGTGTGAGAGGTCAGAGGTTATATAACTCATTGTTTATTCTAGCTTTTACACACTGTTCCCTGAGTCATACACATGAGTCAGTGGTTGGCCAATATCTAACTGACTGACGTGACTGACTGATGTGTGAATGAGTGAACAAGGGTGCAGTTGCTGTCATAACAATGTGTATGACTAAGTACTGTACAGCAATGTAGGAGTGTTACAATAGTTGGTTACACATTATATTCATGTTCAGTTCTCAAGTCCATAAGTTGATACTGATTTCAATGCTAGCTGATACTCAATACATTAAGTGGGCTGTGAAGAGAACCAATGTCATAGTGTTGTGTTACACATAATTACACATTATATTACAACATGTATTGTGATATACTGTACATTTCCTAGGCCTCATATGAGAACCCTCCACACATATATGCTCTCACAGACAACATGTATCGGAACATGTTAATAGACATGGAGAATCAATGTGTGATCATCAGGTATGACAATGCCGTGACATAACTTCATGCATCAATTATAGCCCTACATGTACATACACTTTTACAAGTATAGTATCCAATATACAATATAGTATACCATGTAGGCCCTAAATATACGTATATGTGAAAGATACACGTGAATTATATGTGATCTGAATGACCTGGAATACATGTATATTACATCTGGTGTCAAATTTGTAATAGCACCTACACTGTATATTATACATGTGGGAAGCGTCTACCTGTATGATACTATGTTTGTATTGTAGTAAGTTAATGACAAACCACACCCACACATCATATACTGTATTGATAGTTTATTATCTCTGTTTCAGTGGTGAGAGTGGAGCAGGCAAGACTGTATCGGCAAAGTACATCATGGCGTACATAGCCAAGGTGTCTGGAGGTGGACCCCATGTACAGAAGGTCAAGGAAGTTATCCTCGAATCAAATCCATTATTAGAAGCATTTGGGAACGCTAAAACAGTCCGTAACAATAACTCCAGTCGTTTTGTAAGTTAAACTCCAAGAAATCTCGTTCTTACTGTAGCATCCTCAGGCGTTACAGAGTGAACCATTGGACTGTGATAGACTCCTAGACAGTGGCCTGTTTTACCACTATCACGTAGACTAATATTATAGTAGTATACAGCAGTGACACTGTGAGGTCCTTTTCAGCTACAACTGTTGGTTTACATTAATTATACAATAGTTACGGAAGTTGAATCCTATTAATCTAATGGAATACAATACGACGTGTTATAAATGAGAGTTTGTATATACAGTTCTGTCTCCTATTTTACTTCCAATTCTAATTGAAGTCGAAATAGTATTTTTTCCCACTGTATGGGCTCCCAGCACTTTATATACGTAATAGCTAGGTAAACTGGTGGGCTAGATCGTTTTGTAGTAAATGGTTTGTAAATGTGTATATTACACTCAGTTATGTAGTTAGTGCTGCTAAACCTAAGCATACTATGTTAGTTTATAACTTTGATTGCACTTGTAGGGCAAGTATGTCGAGATTCAGTTCAGTAGAGGTGGGGAACCAATCGGAGGAAAGATATCCAACTTCCTGTTGGAAAAGGTAAGTGTACTCTAGCAGTCCATCTACTTGACTAGCACCAGACCGGCACACTTTACTAACTACTAGACTTCTCTACTCTGGTATTGTTTGTGTCATTACCTGTTACCATAGCAACACACTTCATGGTTAAAGTGATAAATATTCAGTATAAGACGACTCCTGCATAAGTTACAATGAGTCACCTGTGGTCAGTGGAACTGAAGGCTGTGTGTATTCCCTTCATATCACATGGATTACCTTGTCATGTGTTGCTTTGTCTACTGATTACCAATACATTGTCATTAGCCTACTATGTATATTATTAATTATGACCAGTTGTCATTGGAATATACAATGTAAATGAGTACATTGCTTCATCAGTAGTATAGAATAGCCACTGATGATTTATGTTCTAGTCTAGAGTGGTGGGTCAGAATACAACAGAAAGGAGTTTCCATATCTTCTACCAGATCTGTGCTGGAGCAGATGCTGCTGATAAAGGTCTGATGACATCATCATACTCTCTTGTGCAGTCTGCGTGTAGAGTTATAGAACTACTGCTGTACACTGTATAATGCTAACTGTTCGAAATAATACATGTGATGCTTTTAGCTTATTGGTACAATTGCGTAACTATTCTAAAGTTGCTAGAAATATTCGGTCACCTGCATGATGTTGTCATATTATATAGAGGCACTGGGGATTATGGGACCAAACTACTACTTCTACCTAAACCAAAGTGGAACATATGAGGTGGACGGAACAAACGATAGGAAAGAATTTGAAGATACTATGGTATGTATAATATAAGACAATGCACAGCTGATGTGTAGTATTAGCTCTCATGTGTAGTGTTATAGAATGAGTGTTGCCCTACTTGTAGAGAGCAATGGACGTGATGGGCATGTCTTCAGAAGACAAGGAGTCTGTGATCAGTCTGGTGGCTGGAATTATGCACCTTGGAAATATCTCATTTGCAGAGAATGGGAACTATGCCGCAGTAGCTGATGATGGATGTAAGAGTCTTATGCTGGTTTATGTTGGGGGGGGGGTTCTCACCTTAGTAACCATTACAGGGATTTCCACGTAGATACAGCGCTAAGCATAAACTGTGAATATGTTCTAGGATTATAATACTCAAGGGCTTGTAGTTATAGGGTATACATGTATATGTTGGTTACTATATGTACAGGTCTTGGGTATATATAAACCACTACATTTACAAGTGTTGGATAGATAATATAGGCTATTACATGTACATAATATGTGCATTTGTATGTATTTCATAGATTTAGCCTTTCCCTCTCACCTGCTGGGTATAGCCGAGGAGCACCTCCGAAACAAGCTGCTGTCTCGCATTATGGACACAAAGTGGGGTAATAAGAGTGAGAAGATAGAGCTCACACTAAATTTAGACCAGGCAGCCTATACCAGAGATGCACTATCTAAGGCTATATATACTAGACTATTTGACCACCTGGTGCAGGTGAGTGGAATATAATATAATATATTATATATAGTAGAATATAGTGGAATATATATAATATATAGTAGACGATTTGACTACCTTGTGTAGGTGAGTGTATACACGTGTCTGTGTTATGCATCCTATCATACTGTTGCATGGTTTCTTTTATGAAATAAAATGAACTTGATGAGCCTACGTTCCCATCATTGCTACGCAGGTAGTGAACAGAGCTATGTCTACAGACAGAGAAGAGATCAATACTGGTATTCTAGACATCTATGGCTTTGAGATATTTGCAAAGAATGGGTTTGAACAGTTCTGTATTAATTATGTGAATGAGAGACTTCAGCAGATATTTATCGAGTTGACACTGAAGGCAGAGCAGGTTAGTAACATTGGTCTACTCTGTAGTGACATATTACATATCAGGTGTTATACTGGTCTACTCTGTAATGGCATATTATATATCAGGTGTTATACTGGTCTACTTTGTAGTGACATACTACATATCAGGTGTTATACACAGCAAGGCGCGTGTACTGGCTTTTATTACTGACGAGGGAACACACATTAAAATTGCAGTATTGCTGCCATATACATGTACTAGCATAGCATGTGCATTTGTTTATCTAACCAGTTTGAATAAACTTGCTTTCGGTGATTTACTAATATTGAGGTCTTTGTTTAAGGATTATTGTCAAATGGCTAGTTCAAGACAATCTATATACTCATTATAGTATATACCTCTCTCAATGATTAGTTAAGGCAATATATCACTAACAACCATTTAGTTAGTATTCTACTATGCACTGACCTGTATTACACCACTGATCATTTAGGAAGAATACGTACAGGAAGGAGTCAAGTGGAAGTCAATTGACTTCTTCAACAATAAGATAGTGTGTGATTTGATAGACGAGAAGAAGCCGCCAGGTATCATATGTGTTCTAGACGATGTGTGTGCAACCATGCATGCCGTCAGCGACGGTGCCGATGAGACACTACTACAGGTATGTATACATACCACACCCCTCATCATGTCTTCAATATGATGTTAATAGTTTGATTAAAGTACACAGTATGATGGGTATTTGTGTCTACGTTTTATACATTGTATGTTGCTTATTGTGTTATTGCCTCTGTCGGCATGTTAGAATGTATTCTATGTATACTCTAGCCTGTGCACCTCTAGTTAGTGTTCACTGTGCTGTATATAAAGATTGTGTATAGACTCATGTGTTTATTGTAGAAACTAGGCAATGCTGTTGGCAGACACCAGCACTATCAAGGTAACCCCAGTGGCTTTGTCATCCACCACTATGCCGGTCAGGTGACTTACAACGTTGAGGGCTTCTGTGAGAGGAACAGAGATCTGCTATTCCCTGACCTTATAGAGCTTATGCAAAGCAGCCACCAGTGAGTAGAGAGAGCTCTTGTTACCCACATATGTAAATATGTATACTGTGTTACACTTGTATATGTAGATACGTACACTGTTTTATACTTGTATATGTAGATACATACACTGTGTTATACTTGTATAATATGTAGATGCGTACAATGTGTTATACTTGTATAATATGTAGATATGTACCATGTGTTATACCTGTATAATACATGTATATACATATGTACACTGTGTTATACTTGTATATGTAGATACGTACACTGTTTTACACTTGTATATGTACATGTAGATACGTACACTGTGTTATACTTGTATATGTACATAATGTATTTTGTTATACCTGTATAATATGTAGATGTGTACAATGTGTTATACTTGTATATATACATATGTAAAATGTGTTATACTTGTATATATACATATGTACAATGTGTTATACTTGTATATGAACACATACAACTTTGCTCCTTATTCAGTTCAGTGTACACACCACCACTATAATAGATGATTCCAAATATTTCATATTCACAGTTGAGGTACAATGAGTAGTATAAATATAGTCCTATATAACATTGATATACAAATTTGGTCGTGACCACTTTCTAGACACATTTAGTCTATGATGTTAGAGTAAAGGCAGCAGATAGCAGCTGTGTATAAGTCAGTATGTGGTAGTGTATAGTAGCGTATATCAATGTAGTTGCAGTGTATTATAACAGTGTGTGATGCTGTATTATACATGTGACACTGTATAGTATTGAATAACAGTACTAGTACCTAGCAGACTAATGTCTGTATGATACTTTGCAGTGAGTTCATCCGTAACCTGTTCCCCGAGGACGTAGCCAACATGTCTAAGGGTCGTCCAACCACATTTGGAACTAAGATCAAAAAACAGGCTAATGACCTTGTCTCTAAACTAATGAAATGTACTCCACACTACATCAGGTGTATCAAGCCTAATGAGACCAAGAGACCCAGAGACTGGGAGGAGAGCAGGTATGTTCATACGTCTGCTAGTCACCACTTTTCAGCTTAAACCAGAATCATACTCCTAATTCATGTTCCCTGATATACACTAAAAGTTCTATTGTATATACATTGCACATTGTAAATAAATATGCCTGTAAATGTGCATTTTATGGAGTTGCTTTCTCACTATGATATTTGTTTCAACGACAGGATAACTTCTTGAAATTGTAGATAAACTACCAGCTTCCAGCACATACATGTACATGTAGGCTACTTGTATATGATTGTATATGTATAATTTAACCTGCCATACCTGTTATAGAACAAAGCATCAGGTGGAATATCTCGGGTTGAAAGAGAATATTAGAGTTAGAAGGGCAGGATTTGCTTATCGTAGAATCTTTGAGAAGTTTCTTAGCAGGTAAAATAATCTGTATATTATCATACTCCACTAACTGACATATTACATTACTTGTATATACAGTACATGTACACACACTGCTATACACCAGGTACATGTACATACGTATCCTATACATAACTTATATATACAGTACATGTACACACTCTCCTATACACCAGGTACATACGTATACTATACATAACTTATATATACAGTACATGTACACACTCCTATACACCAGGTACATACGTATACTATACATAACTTATATATACAGTACATGTACACACTCCTATACACCAGGTACATACGTATACTATACATAAATTGTATACTACAGTACATGTACACACACTCTGCTATACACCAGGTATGCCATACTTACCCCTGAAACGTACCCCAAGTGGAGAGGTAGACTCACGGATGGAATCACACACATAATGAACTCTGTACACATGGATGATGACCAATGGCAGCTCGGCAAATCTAAAGTGTTTATCAAGAACCCAGAGTCTGTGAGTGCATCAGTCTGTGTGTCTACTATGTTCAGTGAAATGACTTCACTTCCTCTGGAGTTTGGAGTGTGTTTGTATTGTAGGCTGTTGTGGTACTGGAGTTTGGACTATGTTTGTAATGTAGGCTGTTGTGGTACTGGAGTTTGGACTATGTTTGTAATGTAGGCTGTTGTGGTACTGGCGTATGGAGTATGTTTGTAATGTAGGCTGTTGTGGTAGTAAAATGAGTTACCGAATATTCAGTGTGACTTGGTGTAAACTGATTACCATTAATCAGAGATTTAAATAGAGAGGGCAACTCTCAAGTCTAACAAACATGGCATTCATCTATTTGGTGTTTAGACAGCTAACACCTGGGGTTTACCAACTAGCATATTTATTTACTGTAACACTGTTGTACGAAATATAATATTATTTCTGTCAAAACACTATGAGTTGCCCACACCATCTCTTGACTTCTAGAATGATGAAGACCAAGATATGACACATTATACAATGTGTATGTTTGCTGTCATACAGTTACACGTACCCTGTATATTGGCTGTGTATTTCAGCTGTTCCTGCTGGAGGAGGTACGAGAGAGGAAGTTTGATACATTTGCTCGAGTCTTACAGAAGGCGTGGAGGCAATACAATGCTAAGAGGTACTACTTCAAGCTAAGACAGCAAGCCACCGACATCCTCTTCAACAAGAAGGAGAGGAGACGCTTCAGCGTCAACAGAAACTTTGTAGGTGACTACATCGGGCTGGACGAAAATGCTGGTGTAAGAGCTCTTGTAGGCAGAAGGGAAAAAGTTGAGTTTGCAGCAACTGTCAGTAAATACGACAGACGTTTCAAGGTAAGTGTTGGCCATCCACTGCCTCTTGTTACATTGTGTTGGTGTTGGTAGATGTCACCACTTGATGTATGGGTGGTATACACATGTATACATATTATAGCTGGTGGTACAAAGGTCCGTTCATCTCATCTGCTGCACATTATATGTATATGTACATGTACATGTACGCACTTTTTTGTTATCACTTCTTATTCTTTATGCTGACCATTTTATTAAATTTCATGGTACTACCAACTGTGAATGTACTCCACGGTACTACCAACTGTGAATGTACTCCACGGTACTACCAACTGTGAATGTACTCCACGGTACTACCAACTGTGAATGTACTCCATGGTACTATCAACTGTGAATGTACTCCATGGTACTACTAACTGTGAATGTACTCCATGGTACTACCAACTGTGAATGTACTCCATGGTACTACTAACTGTGAATGTACTCCATGGTACTACCAACTGTGAATGTACTCCATGGTACTACTAACTGTGAATGTACTCCATGGTACTACCAACTGTGAATGTACTCCATGGTACTACTAACTGTGAATGTACTCCATGGTACTACCAACTGTGAATGTACTCCACGGTACTACGAACTGTGAATGTACTCCACGGTACTACCAACTGTGGATGTACTCCATAGTACTACTAACTGTGAATGTACTCCATGGTACTACCAACTGTGAATGTACTCCATGGTACTACCAACTGTGAATGTACTCCATGGTACTACCAACTGTGAATGTACTCCATGGTACTACCAACTGTGAATGTACTCCATGGTACTACCAACTGTGAATGCACTCCATGGTACTACTAACTGTGAATGTACTCCATAGTACTACCAACTGTGAATGTACTCCATGGTACTACCAACTGTGAATATAAGGAATATGGATTGAATGTAAGGAATATTGATGTTCTGTTGCCATGTACAGGTAACTAAACGTGATCTTGTGCTGACCAATAAATTCATCTACATGGTGGGCAGAGAGGTGATAAAGAAAGGTGCTCAGAAAGGACAGGTTGTGGAGGTCATCAAACGTAAATTAGACTATGATCAAGTCACTAGTGTGTCAATGAGGTATGTAGCCCTATTATATGTAAGTATATCTGTGATGCTAGACTATTATATATGTATATGATTTACATACATCAAGTTATATACGTGCAGACAAACGGACAACGGTACATATAGTGTAATAGATCCCGCCCCACTGTATATAGCCATACTATTATATAATATTCTATAGTTTTGAGTTAATATCTGCATTATATCTATAAGTAAGCATGTCTAGTTTGATTGTATAATATATATAACTAATATGACATGTTCTACCATATGATTACCCACATGTATCACTTCTTCTCTCTATACAATGTGTTATTCCTCCTCTCTCTTCTATCTCAGCACAATGCAAGACGACTTCTTCATACTCCACTGCTCTGACGGATATGACTCATTCCTTGAATCTGTGTTCAAGACTGAAATCCTAACCTGCCTCTCCAAGGCCTACAAGGCTAAACTCAGCCAAGAGCTAAGCGTCTCCTTTGCTAACAGGTTACCATATACTTATAGAGTGTGCACTGGTGTATGGTTTGTACAATGTACAATGTTTACCGTAACGTTATATATGTCAAGAGTTATTAAACACTGAAAACAAATCTATATAAAAGCCATGCTGGAAGTGTAATGCATTGAATTTAAAATTATGATAATGAAATGTATATATAATGTAACGCCATGCTAGTAATGTATGTAGTGTGAAATACTTACATAATGATAAAGTGACATATTCTGGCACAGAGTAGTGTAAATTGTATATACATGCACGTACAGTATATATACTGTACACTGGTGTGTAGAGTGTAGACTGATGGTATCTGTATCTTATAGTTTAGAGTTTGCACTTAAGAAGGAGAAATGGCAGGGAGCTGGTACAAGGTCCCTCAGGTTTCAAGTAGGAGCTGATAACATGGTAGAAGCTTTGCTCAAGCCTTCTGGTAAAGTTCTACATATTACCATTGGTAGAGGTCTCCCTAAAAATACTCGTAAGTGAATATATATATTTAACATTTGCTCATTTCTGACATTTTCCCGAACACTGGGAACATTTAATTGCAGAAAATCATCGTTGTTATGAAATGTGTTCCTACTGTATTATGTATAGTATTATACTGACTTATTTCTACCATGGACCCATCGCCTTCCATTCATATTACCATGTAAATAAATAACTAGTGACACTGCTCACTATTGGTGGTGTTATGTAGGTCCTACTATGGTGTCACTGGATAAACCAGCTAAGCCAGCTAGAGCCCACAGACCTCAGCAAACACCTGCCTATACTCAGGTGCATAAGCCTAGCCGCCCTGCTCCCAACAGACCAGCTCCAGGTATATCTCAGTCTATTGTCTGTTATGTTGTGCAGCAGTTTGCAGTAGCCAATCAGCAGCATGTATACATAGTCTAGTTCACTAGACATATAATATGCTATGTGAGCACAACTCGCATACTCTCTATGTCTATGGTATGCTAGCTACACCATCCATAGGCATTATCTGTTGCATAAAGTAGCTGGTAGCCTAGCCTACACTATTGGCTGGCTCATCTACTTCTAAACCACTCACTCTCATTAGAATTCGCTGCCAACATTTGGAGTTGTCTTCCCTTCAACTCAGCAGTCAGTCATAGCAACATTTTAATAGACTAGTACACTGAGATGGGTTAGCAAGACAACTCCTTTCTTTTGTGTGGATATTCTTGGATGCTTGTCCAAGGCATCATGCACAACACAAGGGGGCAGTAGCTATTTCCATATAGCTACATAGTTAATATGCATGTACATGCACGATGTAATGTACTTACAATACAGAACACCAATAAGTGTACTTGTGTTGTATACATGTATCATGTATGTAGTGTACATAAGCATTTTATTTGAATACAAGGCTAGTTACTACTTCCTTTAACCTAGTTTATCTGTAGCTTTACTTCATATACAGCTACTTTCTTTAAACGCTTAGATGGGATTAAGTATCTTTTGCTTTTCCTTCTTGCAGGCTTTGGTGTCAATGGTTTCTATCAGTATTGTAATATTCAAGTCTACCATTGTTCAGATAAAATAAGAGTAGAACTTGGGTGGGTAAATATCAATGGATAGGTTATATCTAGGTATACAGGGTAATATAATTAGAGATTAGGGTTACATTCTATTGTATATTCTGTTTGCTAGCACCACCAGATCTAGCTGGAGAACGTATGTCTGCCTGGACATCTAAAGGAGGTAACGCAATCCTTCACATAGTAATGTTTAATTGGACATAGCATCTGAAGAGATCATTGGGCAATTAGGTTGGGTTGCATGTGTGTACAAACTCTCTCTTTGCTCTATACTGCTGCTCTTTGACGAATGTTGAGATTAATGCTGTAGCACAATGCATGGTGTGTTCTTACTCTATCTTCACCAGCTAACATGTTATGCTTCTCTTGCTAATTTACTACTTCTCAATACATACAGTGCAAGCCTAGACTGTACAGTTTACTCATTATCTGTTCATAGTTTACAATAATCGAAACCTTCTGAATATGAAACTACAGTACATTGTACACGTAGTACTGATTATAACAGAAAGTATGAGGTGTGTACATGTAGTGTTCTGTTAGATTAGGTGTGATAGTCATGTCTGACCAGTTTACCAGAAACTAACAGCAACTCTCAACTCTTCTCAGTCTTAACTAGTAATTACATGTATACTGTGATGTTAGTATAGCATAGTATAGTGATACTTGGAATTATCTACCCATGACTAAATAGGAAGTAATTATTTTGTAACATAGTATCCCTATTCTGCATCTCTTTGGTGTAAAGCTTTCACTTTGGAAAAACAGGTTCTCCTCCCTAAACTACCCCATCCCGAGTAGACAACTCTCCAGTTAATCTAACCTATAATACAACTTAGTTAATTCTGTATGGAGTTATCTTCTCCATTTACAAGGAGACAAAAGCAAACAATGGCTGCAAAGGGAGCTTTGAATCCCTCTATCTGCATTCTGTAGCATGTATTCCTCTCAGTCACACATGATGCTTACTAGTGCTATATGGTAATTTATGTGAATAGATTATCTATCTATACATGTGCCGTTGTGGTTGTAGCTACTCCACAGTCTCACCCCCACAAACTTACCAAGAGATTCAGTAAGGAGTTTTCTCCTCACCTGCCCTCAGAAGGAGCCCAGAGGTTTGCTAAGCACAGCAATGGAACACGAGATATGAGCAATGCAGAGTTCATGATGACCCCCTCAGCTGGGGTAGCTGGGTAAATACCACACATATTCAATCCAGAGTCTAATTAGAGTCTATTTTAGCAGATTATCTAGATTTTATCATTGTTAGTACTCCTACCACTACCTCTAGCTAACTGGTTTGGGCTTCACACTAACACCTCAAACACTAGTTATAGTATATTACTTGTATTAGTGGTGTCCTGTTTTCACTGACCTATAATTATACTATAAAAAGAATTTGTAGAATGAGTGGAGTGAGTTTGTTAATGAATAATAAAACAAGACACAATTTTTTATAGTTTTGATCTATTCCTAATATTTCAATGCTTGTCCAAGCATCATCATCAGAGGATAAAAATTTTATCCTCTGATGATGCTTGGACAAGCATTGAAATATTAGGAATAAATCAAAACTATAAAAAATGTGCGTTGTTTTATTATTCATTATTAAAATATTAGCTCACACCAACGCTTTAGTTTGTGTAAGACCCATGTTACTTTGATAAAGGAAACTGTGATTAGTGACCTCATAGCACTGTTGATATGAGGAGAATAACCACACCAATATGTGTTACTTGTAGGCAGCAGCACCTCCTGTAAGTACTATGCTGCCTCTCTCTTTCTACTTGTATTATTTGTAAGCAAACAGTGTTTACCTCTCAACTGCACTTCCCACGTTTCCGTTCAGCTATGGAGTTGTCTACTCAACATACAATGTCTCCCTACTCTTCGTAACAGTTACTTGTTGTGTCCATTAATATATCAGGTTGATCTCCATCCAGTAGTAGCCTACTGAGTAGCTTCTAAAGCATGAATCACCACATTAGTCGAATGGGGACAAATATGCATAGCTGTGAAGACATTGGTGCATCCACTCTTTCCCCCTCCCTTGCCCTGCTGATGACAATCAATATTTAATTCTATAATGAACATCTTAAATAGTATGTTCAAAAATATGACCAGGTTAGTAAGCTGAACCTGCACTAGGGAGTATGATGTAGATAAATAGAGGTACCCCCCCCCCTCCCCTCCTCGCCTTCTTTAAAGTGTTCCCGTGGCCCTTGTGACCTACTCAAGTCTAAGTAGGCCTGTCATGGTGCTCTTTAGTCTGTGTTATCCCTGGCTACATTATGGGATAATTGACGTGTGGACAGTTTTTTAGTTACACTCCAGGGGAAGTAACTCCACATTGGCATTCAAATTTAACTGGACTCCCCCTGGCCTTTAACAGTTTACTCCCTTTGCTTTAACTGGACAGGGGTACTGTGCATTTTGTTAGCTTCTGCTATACAGTAAATATCTAAGTAAATTTACTTGTGTTTACATGTATATAACATGCATGGCAGTAGTATAAATGACCACACCATACATAGTAACTACTTGGCATAGACTACTACACTGTGGGCTGGAGTTCAACCTGAATCCCACTGCCCCTGATACTGGCCCTAGCTTACCTCTCAGCATCATACCTTTGTCTGCCATCTTGTCTGCCATCTTGTCTGCCATCCTGTCCACTGCCTGATCACATATTCATCATGTAGGTTGTATTAGAACATGCTTCTCTCTGATATTCTTAATTTCTATTGCAGTATACAGCGTCAGTTGAGTGATAAAAACCGCAAACCACCACCAGCTGCTGGCCGACCCAAACCCAAGCCTGCCAAACCTAAACCCACCTTACCCAAAGTCCGTGCCTTGTATGCTTATGATGCTCAGGACACAGAGGAGCTCAGTTTCAACCAATCAGATGTCATCGAGGTGGTTAAGGAAGGTAAGCTACACTAAGTGACCAATCACCAAGTGTACGTTTTAGATCTGGGTCAGTAACTGGGTTTTGATATTTTCTCACCACACAAGTCAATATTACATAGTCACGTGATACTCGTCTATACAATCCAACATGCATAGTAATGACTTATCTAATAGTCGGATGAACTTTCGTTTGTTTTGTAGATCCAAATGGTTGGTGGACTGGTAGACTGAGGAACAAGGAGGGGTTATTCCCTTCTAACTACATAGAGAAGATATGAACACAGAACGTTACAGTAACGCAAGTTCAGAGGCTATCATAGTAGAGCAATTCCATACACAAGTAAACCCTATTTAGACATGCTGCTATAATATACATGTAGATGTAGCAGTAGGTTCCCTTCATTCCATCTCTATACTTATCATATATCCCATTACCTAGCACCCTCTCTGCTGGTATCTGGTTAGGTAATGGTTTATAATCAACTTCACTCCTGACTGTGATTCTATACTGACCAATATAGAGACTTATTTTTGTAATTACCAGATTCACTAGTCCAACTGAATTTAATACTTTGAAGTATTCCATGAGATGTTCTATTCACTAGATATTTCCCGCTTACCTTTTACATTACCAGCCATTTGTAGTTCATATAGTTATTGTTATTTAATAAATATATGTCTGATTATTATGTCTAACAAATTTGAATCTATTTTTGCACCAATTTTAGCCTATAATAGATTTTCTGACTAGCGGAACTACAAGTTTACAGATAACTGCTGCTTTGCACTTTCTTATACAATTTTAAGTTATTTTACCACCTGTCTTAGAACTCATGAATGCTGTGTATATGTACAATGTATATGCAACTGGTAAATATCCTGTAATAAATTGTGACCCTGCTGTGTCTGTACTTGCAGGTGTGCACATTATTTCTACTCATGCACTTGTACATGTAATTGCTAATGAGTTTTGTAAAGGAATCATAATATGTCATTTCAATGTGTTCAGAATCCTTATTTTAACCAAGCACACATGCTTGTCAAGTTCCATTGGTGAAAATCAGAGAGATTTGAGATGAGGTACCAAAATTTGAGTTGAAAATCACCCTTAGTTCCACTGTAGCCAGACTTACCAAGTCGCCTTGATTCTGCAGGAGACTCCCTGATTTTCAACTCAAACTTTGGTACCCTACCTTAAGTGGACACCCCCCCCCCCCACCCAAATGCTGAATCTCCCTGATTTTCATCAGAGGAACTTGGCAAGCCTGACTGTAGCCCTTAGCTGCTGGAGTCCAAGTGCAAAGAGAAGTGGTTATTGTACTACTCTGGCTGGAGTTGCCTACTCTTTTGCTTATAGTCTCGTACCTGCTTCGTCAAAAAATTGTTCTAAGCATTGCTAGCACCCTGAAAAAGCAATTAATAAAAGGGTATTTGAATACAATATACATGTAGTAAACAGCTAGTTTTAGGCTTAGGGTAAGTACCTCTATGGTTTAAAGCGCAATATTGATGGCCTTTGTTATGGGTTGAATCGAGAGTAACGCTGACCCTTCTCCCAAGGTCATCTTCCTCAATGCGTGAAATTTGTTGGTTCGATGAGGGTTGGTCACGTACTCATGTCCTTCTCTGCCCGTTTGTCTTATAAAACAATAAAGTGGCGTGATGTTAATTGATATTGTTTTACTATACTACATTTCCTGCTAATATTTCTATACTACTTGTGATCACTGCCATATTCTATTCGATTGTAATTATTCCACGTTGTCTGGCTATTTAGTATTTATCAAATTCAAATTGAAGTGATTTCTGATTAAGTTTGAGCAAGGAGGAGTAAGAAGGTTTGAAATTTGAAGCAAACTCAATCACGCCAATTTCGAACTTATTAGATCAATGCTTC
Source organism: Bugulina stolonifera (assembly GCA_935421135.1). Lineage (NCBI taxonomy): Eukaryota > Metazoa > Bryozoa > Gymnolaemata > Cheilostomatida > Bugulidae > Bugulina > Bugulina stolonifera. Next base: position 25,513,906 of record OW285188.1, read on the forward strand.
ATTCTTTTCTGGACTTCTCTCGACTTCTCTGTCTCTCTCATTTATCATTTGTAGTTCTATTACAAATTACTATTTCAGCTGGGAGTTGCTTGTTTTACTTATGTTTGGCTGACTCTTCTCTGTGACATTGGCACTAACCAAAAGTCGGTTACCAGGCTTACCAAGTTTCCCTGATTCAATAGGAGACTCTCTGGTTTTCAAATCAAATTTTGGTATCCCACCCAAATGCTGAATCCCCCTGATTTTCATCAGTCGAACTTGGCAAGCCTGTCGGTTGCTAGCATAAACATACACCAGTTTGTGTAGATCGATTCTGGAGTATACAGTATATATTCATTGTAACGTGGTGATGACTATGATTAGTAATGACTATCAAGATGAAAGGATAATTCAATTGAAATCTGTTTGTAGAGCTGGTGAACAATGCCGTCCATCATATCAAAGAGCTTCAGTCCTTCCAGGTCTACCCTATACGTGGTGTCAGGTGTGGTCACTCTAGCACTCGCCTCTCTGGGGTACAAGTATTGGAAGAGTCAGCAAAGCACTGCTTATTCTATTCCATCAGATATGTCACAAAAGGGACTCTGTATTTTATATGCCACACAGAAAGGGCAGTCTAAGGTGTGTATTTTAGTATCGTATAGTATGCAGTAGCTTTGTCCAGTAAGGTTGCGTAAGCTCTCATAATATTACAGCACCTTGATTCTACGCCGCTATGCATGACAGTTGTACTCCATGTATTATTATCCAGATATTTGCTGATGAATTGGAAAAGGAGGCTAAAGCTGTCGGACTGAGTACAGAAGTGATCAATCTGTCAACATTTGAACCAGAGACATTAGTTACCCAGGTTGGTGTTTTGTTTGTTAATCAAGTATATTCAGGCCGACCAAACTGTATACCCGTGTGCTGGCATGACAGCTGTACATACTGCATCTACTGTGTACCCATGTGCTGACATCACAGATGTACATACTACATATACTGTGTACCCATGTGCTGACATCACAGATTACATACTACATGTACTGTTTACCCATGTGCTGACATCACAGATGTACATACTACATCTACTGTGTTCCCATGTGCTGACATGTCATGTACCTTATCCTTATAGACTATTATTGTAGATTAATAAGAATTACTGCATCTTCATCATTCCCACATACACGGATGGTAATCCACCAGACAGCTGTGGCTGGTTCTTCACTTGGCTCAAGGATGCTGCCAGTGACTTCAGATACGGTGCTGACTACCTACTAGGTTTACAATACTGTATTGTTGGCCTCGGTAACTCTCTGTATGGCTCCAACTACTGCAAGGTATATCTACTACTTAGTTTTATATCGTTTCTCTGCGACCCACTTCCGTCACAGTGTCTCGAACACACCAGCTTGAACCAAAAGCAAAATCCTCATATTTGTGAAAAAGCCTTGATGTGCCAATGAGCTAAGGATGGTTTCCTCCAACCAAGGGAAACCCCCAGGTCAACAGCCCTTTCAGCTTAGGCCGGATGGCCATCTCGAGATTTTTTATTTGCAAACCAGGCCAGTTCAAGGGGTCGCTTAGAGACTACTAGCCATGTGCTCACTTATCCTATTGTCATTCATTGGCATGATGTGTTGGGCAAGCTGACCTATCAGATTGCATGTTTGCAGGTTGCCAAGGATACAGATGAATGGCTGTCAGATATGTCTGCCGAGTGTTTTATGAACTTAACTTTATGTGATGAAGATGTAGCTACTAGTCTTTATGGGAGTGAGTATGTTGGTGTATGCATTATTATGGTAGAACCACTGTCTAATAATACGTGTGTGCTATGTAGCTACTCCCTTACTATTACACAGTTCTCACAGGCTAGGAGATATATAGCAGTGCCTATTCACTAGTATTGAAGGCAGTGTACTGTGTACTGTGCTTCATTGTGGTTAATGATCTTAATCACTGATTAATGTTGGTCAGTCACCTACTTATTCTTGCTTCTGTTATAGTTTATCACAGTCATTTAGTGTGCTAAGAGTTTAGTGGTTATGCTTTCAATTGTGAAGCCAGTGTATAGTCCACAGCCATATAAATAAACATGGAAACCATAATGCTTGTCTACACTCATTGATGGATCTCACATCTGTTGCAGGTCTGCAGCAGGATTATTCATCATGGAAGTGCCAGTTCTGGTCTGTCATGTCATCAGGATATAAACCTACTAAAGTTAAAAGGAAGAGGAAAAAGAAGGGGAAGAAGGCAGCATGTACAGGAGAGTCTAAGTTATGTAAATGTAAGAAGGATGCAGACGGCAATAAGGTAAACCACTATGTACTTGTTATGTTTCTGTGTCTATTAATATATAGTGTCACTGTATCATACAATGCACATGCCAATGTGTACCTTATATATTATAACCAACTCAGGAGTTGTCCGACCATGACAGCTGTAAGATATAGTGTAGATAACTCTGTCATATTCACACCACTACAACCATGTGTATGTGTACTCAGATAGGTGGCTGTAGCTCCAGTGATGAAGAACAAGAAAGTAATAAAACAGGAAACCAGTTGGTAGATCTGGAAGATATGGGACCGATGATGGCTGCCAATAAAGGGAACTCAGATGAGATCAGAGAGATGGTCACTCCTCAGATACGCCAGAGCTTGGAGAAACAAGGCTATAAAATAATAGGATCTCATTCTGGGGTGAAACTATGCAGATGGACTAAGGTAAAGTGATGAGCCTAGTCTAGGGGCCATCTTACAGGCAGTATAAGGGATAATTTTATATCATCTATACTAAACAACTGCTCTCCCCAGTATAACCCTCTCTGTGATGTTTTAGTCAATGTTGAGAGGGCGAGGTGGATGTTACAAACACACATTTTATGGTATAGAGAGCCACCGGTGTATGGAGACAACTCCCAGTTTAGCTTGTGCTAATAAATGTGTCTTCTGTTGGAGGTACAGTATAGCTGTTCATATAAACTCTGTCAATTGTGACCTTTGTTTATGTATTTTTGTTACATGAACAACATATTATCTATTTTGAAGCATGTGATAATAACTGAACGGTGAGCACTGTCAATAACAGGCAATACTAGTAGTGTTAGAGCTGTCCACCCCATAACTCTCTCTATCCGAAGCCATTGAATGTGGAGCTGGCCGGACTGAGGAACACGAGCACTATAAGATGTGTTATAAGGTGTACGTTACTGTTAAATATAATATACATCTAGTAACATGTGATGGTACTGTAGGCACCACACTAATCCAGTGGGTACAGAGTGGAAGTGGCAGATGGATCCTGCTGAGGATATTATAAAAGGTGCTCTAGATAATCACAGGAATATGATCAACCAGTTCAAAGGTGAGTACCATGTCTCTCACCTGCTCAGCGTACTTACCATGTCTCTCACCTGCTCAGTATACTTACCGTGTCTCTCACCTGCTCAGTATACTTACCATGTCTCCCACCTGCTCAGTATACTTACCATGTCTCCCACCTGCTCAGTATACTTACCATGTTTCTCACCTGCTCAGTATACTTACCAAGTGCGTATCCTCTCACCACTGCTTGGCTCATGTAGGTAACCATGTGTGTAGGCCAGTATGGGTAGTAGGCTTGTACAGGTGGTAGCTTGTACAGGTAGTAGCGTGTACAGGTAGTAGCTTGTACAGGTGGTACCGTGTACAGGTAGTAGTGTGTACAGGTAGTAGTGTGTGCAGGTAGTAGCTTGTACAGGTAGTAGCGTGCACAGGTGGGAGTGTTTACTTAGCCATACCTGATCCTTGTTTTAAGTATACACACATCGTTCCAACTGTACTGCCATGTAGTACATGTATTATGCAATCCCCATGTTCTAGTTGACTTTAACCATATGGAATAAGTGGTGCTCATATCGCTCTGGTTAACTATACTTACTGCAGTGATGGTGTTTCAGGAGTACCTGGTGTAATGGCAGAGAGGATAGCTGAGGGCATGGCTGTCAGACACTGTGCCCTCTCACTAGTAGGGGAACCCATTATGTACCCAGAAATTAACAAATTTGTGGACCTTCTTCACTCTCAAAATATCTCATCATTCCTTGTAACCAACGCTCAGTTTCCTGATGCTATTAGGTATGCTGCCATTTACACATATACTATAGTTATACCTTAATATTCTGTACATGTCCCTACATCCAGATTGCCTGCGGAAACAGTGTACTGGTACATTATGTAATATTACTGCATCATCGTAGTTTGGAGTTATCTTATCAATATGGTACAGGTTGAAATGAGAGGGTAACTCCGACTTTGATGATCTAAGACTGGCTAACTATTTCTTGTCTTTGTATACACATAAATACTGCGTGGTTTACATGTATATGTTTGTGTGTGGGCTACTGCAGGGACATGCAGCCCGTGACACAGCTGTATGTGAGTGTGGACGCCAGCACTAAGGAGAGCCTTAGGAAGATAGACAGGCCTCTATTCACTGATTTCTGGGAAAGATTTATTGACTCTCTGCGACACCTTAAAGAGAAGGTAAGGTATAAGAGTTGTCCCTCTGTGCTGAATTTAATAGTTATACCAAAGTTTCTATATACCAAGTTTATCCAGCAAACAATGCGCATAGTCATTTGCCGTGGTTCTATTGCCAAAATTATCAAACCGTTGCACTTTAACGACCGCCCATCCTGTGACCAGACATTCAGGCTATAGAAATATAGGTCGGCAGTAGTAGTTGACAGTCTGCGCAAAGAGCGTACTTTTACCCTCTTTGGTTTACACGAAGCATAAATAGTCCAGACCACGTGATCAGTAGGATGGCTCGAACTTTTTGGGCCTTTTTCCTATATTTCTGCTTTTCTAAATGCTTGCATCTTCTATTGATGCTATCGGTATAAACATTATGTATTCTGAAAATAATAGGCTAGCATTAAAAGTAATTTTAGCCAATCTCAGGGCAATTTTTTCGCCAATCTTGAGAAGACTCCATTGTTTCATCGGTAATTTTTCGCTGCCGCTCAACTACTTTGAACTAGGCCGCTTATTAGGTCAGATTTCGCGCGATCCTATTGGTGTATAAAGCCGTGGAAAAACTTATTAGTTCTATAAACTTTGGTTATACCTCCAAGTAGCTTTTCCAATATATTTACTTATCCAAGAATAGCGCATGACAATATTGTTTAACTGTACTGACAGGGCCAGAGAACAGTATACAGATTGACACTAGTGAAATCATTCAATACCGAAGAGCTGGATGAATATGCTCGACTTGTATCTCTTGGTAAACCCGATTTCATAGAGGTCAAGGTGAGTAGTTTACAACTTTTACTTCCTGTCTATGCTACTACTGCTATGTTGTAGTGTGTTGCTATACTATAATGTTCTGTTGTACAGGGAGTAACATTCTGTGGAGATTCATCTGCTAGTGACCTCACTATGAAGAATGTTCCATGGCATAGAGAAGTCGTGGAGTTTTGTGAACAGCTTACTAATAGGCTGCCTGATTACTCTGTATCCTGTGAGCATGAACATTCCAACTGTGTGCTTATATCTCATAAAAAGGTATGTCACGTTATCTACTCATGTTTCAACTTAGCAGTGTAGTATGTGTAGTTAAACCTATGTCTTACATGCATACATACACATGAATACACACACATATGGCGCCCCTTTATTTCATCTTTTAATGTTTTTTATGCAAGGGGTTTGTCTTTTGCGCAGTCAGAGATTTGCTTCACATTCATGAAAATACCACTACACCAGCTCAGCGACATTTAAGAGAAGAGGAAGCTTCACCGGTGAGAAGTAGATATGCTCTGAGCCATCTGCTCTTCTTTTGTTTTAGTTTCTCGTAGCAAATGAATGGTGGACATGGATAGATTATGAAAAATTCCACAAACTTTCTGAAAGCTTCAAGCAGAATGGTGCAACATTTAACTCACTTGATTACATGGCAAAAACACCAGCATGGGCTGTGATTGGTTCACAAGAAAGAGGTTTCGACCCTGAAGAAACCCGGCACTATAGAAAGAAAGGAACTACGCTGCAGTGATTGGCTGGGTGGTGAGATATTGACTGATGATATTTATTACTAGGATAATCATTAATATACTGCTGTGGAATGTCTATAATCAGCTTCATATTGCATGATAATGGTGTATCATACTAGTTCTTAAAACTAATCAACTTTTTCAAATATATCTCTTCTCATGTTCTTGTTACCAAACATTGAGAGTTTTATTAATATTTGTATTATAATTTTATATCTACTGACAGATTTATTCTCTCCTTCAGTAATAATAACATAAGAATGATGTAGGCACAATTCTATGACTAATTCTGATATAAAAATGGTTACCATTATAGAAAAATATCATATTTTAATACTGCTATACTAATACAGTGCAATGCCTTCTTAGCAAAACATTTAGAGTGAGTCTACTCTGGCTATGTACAATAAATTTAACAATGTACAAAATATTACAATACTGTACAAAAATATAATATATTCTGTTAAAAAGGCAGTGAGATAACACTATGTACTATGATCATGCTTGCCGCAATTGTTAATTAAACAGGCCCACTACTGTCTAGGTATAGTGATCTGGATTATTAAAATCTTTAATCAAAAGAGCACAACATACAAATAAATTAGGAGTATAATAAAAGGGAATAAGTGGATGGTGTGGTGGAAGAGCTGAATATTAAGTGGGTGTGTCTTGATCAGGTGAAGGCCATCACCTCACAGATGACAGCACTGTACCAGTTGCTGCTACTACCAGATCTAGTTCTGCCTTCTGGCTGTATTCTTATATAACGTCCATTAATTCTTCTATTGCATGTCACCTTCTGCTCTCTCTGTAGTATCAGCTCATTTTTACTATTAGATATTTTACCACACAGAACTTCTCCTGTTTTACTTGAAGATATATACACTGATAGGCCGGCCAGATGCAGGGCATAGTCTTTATTATATTTATCAGTTTCTAAAAAATATTATGCAGTGATGTTATTTAATATCTACAAAGTCAATGCTATTTTTGTGTGATTGCTGTGTCTTACAATTCATTATTGAATTCAGCTTGACCCCATATTTCTCCCCATTTCAACTCTGCTTGGATCTGCTGTAAATCTAACCAAATAGCACAATGTTATTCGAATGTACTCACCATCCTGCTGTCCTTGCCATGTGTATACTGTAACACCAGAAACATCATGTCTTGACCCAAGGTCTATAGTTAGCTGAGGCTCATCATCGTAGTAGTTGTCAAGTATGGCACACGAGTCTATATCATTCACCGTCACCCCATCTACGGCCTTGTCTGCCAGTTTCTGGCTAAGAATAACTTCAACTTCGTGACCATTTAAAGCACGTTTACGGTGTCTCTCCTTGTTTAGCCATGTCTCCTTTTTGAAAGCAAGGTTCTCCACTAAAACAGTAAAGATGTGGGTGTATACCTTTATTACCTTCCTTACACAGCCTAAAAGCTCCTTCACCAGAAATGTATATTGTGACAACGCCTGTTCGGGTACACTTGGACATGTCTTTTTGTTCATCTGATGAATTATTTACAAAATACTGATGTAGAAGATCGACCTCTAATCTTGGTCCATAAAATTTTCTCATGACGTAGTACTCAATGTTAAAAATTCCCACTACTCGATTTATATACAACAGTACACCTATATACTCGAATAACAGATTAGTGTCACTGATGTAGGCCCATCTTTATAAACTTACCACAAGGGGAAGCAACGTTTGGCCTTGTAAACCCTGGTACACAGTCTCCTGTATGTGGTCTGCCTAGCAGCCCCACCCTCATAGCAATGTCCCTGGACCAAGAGACCGGGTATATCCTCACGTACCTAGCAATGAATGGTTTGTTGAGGTAATTTATTCTTGCCAGATTCTTGTCTATGTTACCCCCAAATTCCTAAAATATTCATTACAGCCAAGTGTTCAATGGACACGCATCAACTCTCATAAATTTGCTGTGATAATTTTATTGTTAATTTTATCTTAAAATAAAACAATAGCAGTTATGATCATAAACCCTTGTTAAGAGTCATTAGTCTTTTGTATTTATATTTTATAGCTCTACAGTAACTAACAGATACAGTCAGTCCATATACAGAGCTCTAGTTACACAGATGTCAAGTAGAAGTAAATATTAGATGAGTTATAATGATACAGCATTGTTTTACAGTTTACACATTGCAAGATGACCCCATAGATAGACCATGTACATGTACTGTGACGTTGTCTAATAATATCACAACATTACACCACAGGGCTTTGCATCTGACACACCAGGTACAATCTCAATAGGATTGACTCTATAACAAATCTGATACCAGAACATGATAAGTGATATTATCTAGAGCTGTCTCTACCCTCCAGCACCTACCAACTCACTCTAGAGTTACTCTATTGTTTATTTAGTCATTAATTCTATAAGTAGTGAAGTAATGGACACCTACCATCACTCCATCAGCACCGATCCGATTGAGTAAACTGGCGTGTGGGTTGGTATCATTTGACATAGCATGCATTCCATACTACAATATAATATCATTATATTATACAACAAGTATATGTATTATGTATTAATATGCAATACTAATAATAATATTATAATACAAGGATAAGTTACCTTTCACAAATAATATTATACTAAATGAATAAGTCATGTAAGCGTCAGTGCAATAAAATGACTCAAATTTATTCAAACATTTAATTTTAACATGGTTAAGCTGACGGGTGAGAACAAAACAAATATCAATCATTAATTATTAATTATTTTAATTTCCCGGAACATTCACCACTGAGCATCACCTGCTTAGAGTAATTAATATAGTTTGGTTTACAAATGAGGACAGTTGACAGTATTCTCACCCTAATCTCCATGTCCGGTTCCCCTCTATAGAATGTCCATATATCAGAGTCGTTGCTGTATGCTACCCTATACCTGGTGACCCACTGTTTCCTACCAGTATCCCCTCTACCCTTGGTCACTATGGCAGTCACTAAAGCTGGTGGACCAATGTCCAGTTGCAGCCATTGCTGAGCTGTAAAATGTTCATAAGTTGGCATTAGCAGTAGTAATAAAGTGCTCTGCTTGCCTATTTACAAAATAAACATAAAACCAAATCTGGATGATGTAATGATACTTGTAAATAGAAAACTGAACCAAAATAAAAGACCGACTGTTTCAATAGGTCAAAGGTGGAGTGTATATATTATATGTACACTGTATGTAGTGTGAATTGTGCACCTGTTAACTTCAAGCACTGCAGACATGTGTCACACTCACAGGGGTCAGACTGGCAGAATGTAACAATCAATGTTTATACTAGAGTAATTTGAAAACAAAAAGAACAAGGCTGGGTGTACTTAAATACCACATGTTATAGTTATATCATTGGTGTAACTGAGAGGTCCTTAACCCAACAAACAGCATAGCTTAAAAAACGTTATGCATATTCTCAAAAGAACAGCGGATTACGTCGTGTATAATACATATGACTGTGTGTATGCATAGGTAGCTGACGCCACACCCATGGCTGTCGGAGTGGAACACTGCTCAGTAGAGCTGACCTGACCTAGTATAGCATGACGTCACAATCTATAGTATGTAATATATACATGTGTATATGTATATACTCACCATTGCTGTTAGAGGCACACCATGCCTTGTTACTGAGTATATGACCATCAGTAGGCTGGCAGCTGCTGCCCCTCTTATACTGTCTGGAAGATGAAGCCTTAAGATTACCGTACGGAGGCTGACCTAAGTACTGCTTGCTCTCTACAATCAAATCATAGTCAGTAATATATAATGTATACCAACATATTGCACATACTAACAATATACTCCCTGTGTACCAACATACCACATATCTACATAGTGGGGGTTGTAGGCTGGAGGAATAACATTGTGAGGTTCCAGTAAGATATAGCCTGGAGCCACAAGTTTGATGGGATGACTTTGAACAAAAAGTCAAATGTTATTCCAAATCCATGACTCGAGGATGTATGTATATACCATGAGTGGCGTAACAAATTCCTTCCTCATTGTCAACACATATTACCAAATATTTGTAATAGCTGTTTATTTTGAGAATAAATTTAACAAAGTTAATTGCATCAAATTAAGAGTCAAACTTGTAAAGGTAACGCATGTTCTAAAGTCATCCGACGACCCACGGACTTACGGTGCACAGTTATACATAATTATATTATTATTTGCACTCTCTTTCTGACTGAACTAACCCTGGCAGCCAATTAGTTCAACTCTCATGCTAGGGTGTCGATTCCAGGAGTGAACTTGCACCTTCACGTATCTAGCTTGTATTGGTGAAGGCAGATAATTGTGCTGAACGTCATATGCGTCAGAATTGCCTTCGAACACCTGAGAAAAGAAATAAATGATTCTAATTCATAACCATTGTTTTGACTAATCATAAAACATTACTTAATATAATGGATTAACCTATTGCGTGCATATAAAATGTGAATATGATAAATAGTAGTAAGAATTGAAGTCCAATGTTACTTTGAATATGTACAGCTGGCAGGGTTTATACCCCCAACATATTGTAGCAGGAGATATAATCATTATTCCCTGATATATTATATAAAGTATAGTTCAATATTAACAGACAGAATCCATATGTACATGTACGTGGTATAATATGTACATGTAGATGATATTATTACAATGGGTCATACTCATAATGATGCATAGTCTATCATGGTTATAACCAGATGGCTGTCTTGCATCCAACTAAAATGGAGAATTGGAAAATTACTGAGAAAATATAAAAGAAGCGTACCCTGGCGATGTCACTGTCATCTGTGACATAACTCCACATTGCACCATCTGGGCTGTAAGATACAAGGTATTCCGATACCCATTCCAGTCCATCACCTCGGCCTTGTGTGATGATACCAGTCACCTGCATGTGTACAATTACAATACGTGCAAAATCAGAACATATAACAGGTATAATAATTATAATAATATACTATATAAAATATATGAAACCAAACAGCATACATGTACATGTAGATAGTTTGTAAATAATAAATTAACAACACACTGAAGTGCCTGTACACATAAGTACTTATACTAAATGTAATGGTAGTAAAAGAGGCTCAGTAGTTGAATCTCCAGGTAATCTATTAATTAGGTGAATTAATTTCATGAGTATTTTATTTCAAGAAGCGGTTTGACCACCAAGTAAGGTGAATCCATAGAAGTAATGTGTGTGAGCAGGAGATGATAACATCAATCTCTACATGTATCTAGTGCAGCACACCTCACCTACCTACTCCTTCAATACAAACACCTCACCCAACCTGCCCCCACTATAATTGCCATCTTTTGTTATGGAACTTTTATTAAAGCTAATTTTAACCAAATTTAAGTTCAAACTAAAATATCTGCTTAACATTTTACCACAATCAAGTCAGTTTTGAATCACTTGTGGCAAAGGATAGCTACATTTAGCCTATGCTATTGAACAGCTATTCCGGTTTTCTACTAGAATATTATTGTTCCTTCATGCTACACTAGCTGATAGTATCAATGTTTTCTGTACTTACCGTGGTGACAACTCCTAGATCAATTTGCAACCACTCGGACTGAGACTTGAGTCGAGCACACCACCCTTTACCATTAGCAATGTAAGGCCTGGCGTTCCTGATGTGGCAGCCAGCGTCCCAAGCACTGGGATATGAAGAGCTTGCCGATATCTGCCAGTCTTCAATCTCCCCAGATATCATACCCAGGGGTCCATTGTTTGTGCACCCTAATAATAATGTACCAGCACAAAACACTGTAAGTTATAGCATTGTATTTACAATAGGTACGTGTCTATTGACGTATGTACATGTATGTATAATGTAGGTATACACGCACCTTGTAGCATACATGTAACATACAAGTACAATCTATTACATTTATACATTGATAGCAGAATAATAGTATAGGTATCAGAAAATTTTAGTATGGAACTTGTATCTTCGAAAAAGTGTAAGCTATATAGATAGCCTTAGGTCTACATATAAAAACATTGTTACTAAACCAACAAGAATTTTTACTGTTATAATTTGATGACATGTATGGGGTGAAGAATGTTATTTATTATTTATAAGTGGGTACATACTTGTGCCAATTATTGCTGATATACACTTGTATACATGACTGTGTGCACTGCTATACATGTATATACTGAGAGTAAATAAACAAACATAGCATGTACTGAACACATAAACCAACACCAAATAAAAATACTTGGCTAATAATGACAGTTACATAACTAAGATAAAAGAATTTGCATGTACCTGAATACAAATAGCCTGAAGTTAAAAGTTTTTTAACCACATTATCCAAATATTTGTACTGGCAGTAGCGCAGTTGAGATCTGGTGATAAGTAGCCATTAGTACTAAGATATACATAAAGTCGTATAGGGCAATTACTAAATTATTTTTAGAAGTAAATATTATATGAAACACATGGTAACATGTGGTATATCAGTACATTTGTGTATTATATGATATAGGACAGGCTAATCTTACCATGCTAAGAATTTGACGTTACTTAACTGCTATTAATAAGCAACAAGTAAATTAAATAAATTCATTTTTGTTTGGTTAAAATTAGCCTCATTTAATAAAAAGAATATTATTTTTATATTTTTGTAAGAAAGGGTACTGTTGAATGCAAACATTCAATTGTGTACATAGCTGCAATCAATGGGTATATGATGAAACACTACACAAATGTTTGCATTTACTTCTAATAGTAGCAATGTAATGAATAACCCTTCTTAACAACTATTGCAATTGATAGCAGGTACTAGTGGAAATCTAACCTTGGTGGAATTGTGTATGATAATATAGTGTTGTGTTAGTGAAAGTGAATTCACTTCAACCTACACATATTATATATGTATAAATTATGTGGAAAAGTCGGAAATATAGAAATTTGCTTTTACTATTAAACAGTTTGCGGATATAGACAATAATGTAGCAGTAAATAATAGTAGGGCTATTGATTAGGTACTACAATATATGAGATAACGTTATGTAGAAAAAGCATCTGAAACTAAAGGATTTTTATATTTATAGGAAATACATAGATTTACTTACCAGAAATGGTATGAACTGCGCATATCATGCAAATAACAAGCTGAAGAACTCTATGGCCCATCTCGCACACCTAAAACACAAATGTCCATTGGTTACATAAACAACAGTAGGACAGCAGTTGACTAAGGTAATCAATGATTGGATAATCGCTGAACACATTCATAAGATGAGCTGACTATTAGATTAGTTCTAGTGACCCTGTCCGCGTCCATCAATTGATGTTGTCATGATTCTACTGAGTGACTGATTTTACTGCGTTTTTTAAAAAGATTCAAGAAATGAAGCGCATTGAATGAATGTATATCTATTGCATATCGATAGATAACTACAATGTCTTGTTAAATTAAATAAGTGAATTGATGAACAAATATTTTACCTATAGCTTTCAGAGATGACCAGATCCTCAAAAAGCAATTAGCATTGTAGTAATGTCATTTGGTATTGTCGGTATTAACTAAAATCCTCCACAAAGTGTGCTGCTATATATAGGCCTACATGCACATACGTGCATTATGTGTGTCTATATATGATTGATTACCTATATTCACATTACCTATAGCCTAGGAACCTAACCGCTTCAAGACAAATATTATGTGGCTTGCCGCATCTTGATGAAGTCTGCCCTTAGGCATAAATATTACTTTTCAAGCGTAAACAGTAAAAGTATGTTCATTGTAAAAAACAGATGAAGTATCCAAAGAATAAACTGAACATATTGGTGAAGCTGTTACCTATATTGATACCTTATTGTTCGGCTAATTAGTAATAATTGCATAATAATAATATTTGGTTAGGCAATTAGTCTTGTAAAAATAGACTTAGCTATGCCTCATTTAAATCTTGGAAGGTGACATTGAATGAGCAATAAACAATCGATGGAGTCGCATATATGCTTGCTAAGAAACACCAAAACAGCACATTAGTGAATTAACTTCAAAACGGGACTACTTTCTCCCGCCAGTTGAAGGCCTTTCGGGTCACAGTTTTTCTTCCATGGGAATAATGGGCAACCTTTAAATCGGGTACAGAAAAATTGGGTTTCAATTAAAGAAGCATGCATCTCAATGCAGACTAGAAATCGCGTATGGGCCCCACCTAAAGACAAAACAGATATTCCTAAAGACTTTTGTATGTGAACTATATACTCTGATCAAACAGTCACACATTATGTACATATATGTACAACTTACCTCTGCAGTATATGTTGTAGATAATAGTAAAAATATTATATCCAATGTTTCAAAATCAACTGTTCGTTTGTGAAGTCAATAATATTATGTCCTATAAGCAGCAAGTACGCAATATAATATCTGGTTGTATGACGCCTGGAAACAGATATATCACAACAGAAACGAAGTCAGACTCAATTTATAATATTAAAGTAGTCCAAAAGATACAAGGGTTGATGATCGAATAAATGTTAGACAGATTTTCACAATGTTATATTAAACTGAGACAACCAAGAATGCATTCAAATACTGACCAATGAGCATTGCCACATGCTTATTCAACCAATCAAAAACCACTGAAACAATCACTATTAACATTATGTTCAGTTACACAAAAAACCAAAGGCATTCTTATTTAACCTTAATTGCCTGAGGGACGTCTAGGAACAATTCAGATGCACAGCTGGTTTGCTGAATTAAAATACTTAACAACTAATCTATTGATAGGAAGTTACCCTCTTTGCATCATTGAATTTTTTATTGTGTTTGACAGCACTGTGACTGATTACGTTCAATAGGCAAATGACTTCACCATTCCACTTTCGGTCAAAACTTACATTGCAAACCAAGACTAGTTTTCCTGAGGCATAATTTACCGTAGTTTTCTTATAAACACGCCAAGAAACACATTAATTCTAGCATTTCATCCTACCGGCAAGCGTGCATATGATACGAATGTCTGTATACACTAATATACCCACAATACAGAATGACTGTGCAAGCAGCGTGACTTTTGGTTGCTAAAATATTGTTACAGCATTACGTGTGGAAACACGAGCTGACATGAGACGTACAATATTCCAATTAATTAGTAAAAATGCCCCAACTAGCTTGAGAGCATAATCAACTGCAGAGGACTCTGCTACAGAGCTATTAGTAACAATACCCTATGGTCACAGCAGGTGCCCTAAACAAAATGTAACTAAAGATAAAGAATCAATTATTGTTGAACTAAATTCATCATTGACCACATGCAAACTTTTCCTGTCTTGATGAGAATTAACATTGCAAAACACATTGTACAACTTTACTTGATGATCACTTTTATCCAAGTGATCTTAATTTTCATTTGCACATGAGCAAATGTCTAGTGGCCACACACTACAAGTACTCGGAAGTGAAATCCTGCTGCAAACACCAGCATCTTACATGTGGATTTGTAAGATGTATATGTAGAATGTAGCGCATGTAGATAGTGTGTAGATACAGTGATACTCATGCAGCGCCAATTTTTGAAGTTGATTCTTCCCAAAACTGAAACAGGAGAAATTTTCTTTTTATGTGAATAAACCCTAAACCTGTGTAACCTCTGCACTTATTGTAACAATCAGACCATCTACGGAATGTGTAATAGTTTGCCTTATTATGTTTTCTTGGACCATCATTCTTCAAATTTCTCAATTTCAAATGAGAAACTGTATGGAGTATGAAGCTTTCAATACACCAGAATTATTGCGTTGGATTAGATTTCATTTCATGCCAAACCATCTCAAGTGCAACCAGATGTGTATCCACTTTAAAACAGGCCTACTGTAACAAACTGCATCTACATGTACATTGACAACCTCACCAGGAAGCAAATGCATTAATTTGTTTGAATCTAATCCAAAAGGTACATGTATATGCTACGGATTGATGCTTTGGCAATAAGTTTACATATTACACACTATTTACATGTACAATGTACAGCAGATAAGGAATGCATGCTCATGATAATATGAATAATTAGTTTCTCTCTGTCAATTACTGTACTAAAGGGCAACCTTGATCAAAAGCAGAATTAGCTGCAGTTGCAAATTATTATATATGATGACTGTTCAGTATTGGAATTTGTTTCTCAAATGAACTTGCAAGTTGCACATAGATCATGTATTGCGGTGCTATTGCTGTATTTCCAGTGTTTCCTTGAATTTACATTGACTTGAGGGTCAGTATAATTATTGTCCACACACAATAGCCCTGTATATAAAGTGTGTCATCAACAATAACACCATTTAGATTACCACAGTCATAATTATGCATATGATTATTAAATGATAATAATGTAAGCGCCATGTCTGCACATCCAATACACACATCATAATTTGGGACACTGATTACAGAACTTAGTGCAAATATAATAAGAGAGTTCCAATAAGAAAAGAACATAATGATGCATAAACGCAGCATTTTTGAAGTCACTGCCAGTTATATAGAGTCCATTTGAGCCCAATTTTTTCCTGCTTTCATAGCCACTCGAAGCGGCACTTTCAGCTCTATTCCATCATACCATAGACCACCGTCAGTCTGCATACACCCCAGAAACACCCCTACAATAAGAAGCAGTTGTAAATATAAATAGTTTTTAGAGTTAATGCAGATTATAACTTGAGGAAATTGCTATAACGAGATGGCAACAAAACAATAAATGGCAGCATTGATAACGTTTCCTTTCAATAGTTTCAACCTCCTCTTCCGTCACCTTAAGATGCCCCCCACTGGCAAATAGAGAGATAACATGTGACCTCTGGGAATAGGACAACCATTTAACTTCAATAGATTCCTTATCCCCTTATGTGGGTGTTACAGGTAGGGGGTACCAATGTACCAATACACGTAACAGAACAGAAATTATGTAAAGCATTTAAATCTGTATAATAGCAGTAAGATAGAGGGAGGGACAGACAGACAATATTATACATGTATGTTTGACAAGTGCAATCAGTAACCTAATTGATGCTTGGAACATGCCACTCTCCACATGTTCCCTTGGAACTTACATGTACATGTAGGTACTAGGCTTGGCAACTTGATTATCAACAATCCTTATTGTAAAAAGGCACATGATTTGGTGACATAGTCCAATTTACATGTCTTGTAATAAAACAACAATAATCAAAATAAAATGAATAATGTAATTCCTTCTACATACCTTTAGCTGAGCCCAGTTGTCCATCAATTACTTCATATAGTAGTTCATCATGTATCTGAACCAACAAGCTACAATATTTAACATTACAGAACAAAAATATTTTCTCTAGATATACAACAAAAACATTAATCAAGACTCACAGAATATAAATAGGAACACAGAGTTGGATAGTATAAACTTTTGGTGTTGGCGCAGTTTGAGTTTTTGTGACTTGTGATTCTAAAGTGTGAATTGTGTCATGCTGCATAGAACACATTGTATAAAGAAGAGGAGGTGTAGTACATGTACTATAGTCATATTTCCTATACAGAATATTACTTAATCATTGGATACTGCAATTATACAGTGCAAGTCTCTCACTAGTATCAACAACATTGTCCATGTACATTCACAACACCAATCATGGAAAAATATACATATGATATCATTCCAAACACATGTACATGGGGGGAAGAAGTATTATTAAACTGAACACCTTGCATTTATAGATTTGCATCTTAATTCCCTGGCGATCTCTCTCATTGCCAGCTTGCAGATGTCAGCTGCTGAACCTAGAATATAAAAGATAAATAATTACACTTGTAGTTTATAAGATTGAGCACATTGGATAAACACCAATGACCATCCATACTGATGGTTGTTTCTGAGAAATGTTCTCTATGTAAATATATAAACTAATGCAGTGCGTATAGCTCATTAAATTTGTTAGATTTTCAAGAATCTCTATAGCAAGTTATCAGATGGCAGCTATACATACTGTAAGTATGCTAAATGAAGCTAGTTTTATCTATAAATAACACTGGTGGAGCTTTATTAAGTTAATAATCAATTTTTACCTTTTAGCATATTGCTATATATAGTTTTCAGGAGATGAGTAATACTATTATAGTAATTATATTGCAACCAATTATAATGAAATAGTTGAACAATTAACTCTCACTGCGTTGATATTAATTTAAAGAAGATTTTAAGTGGTTCATACAAGATTCAATGTGTATTCAATTCTCATCAGAAATTGTTTACCATTCTCAGTAGAAGAGTAATTCAATGGTAACAGATCTTTATCTGAGAATAATCCCAACTGCCAGTACAAATAAAAATATGATACTAAAAACATTTCAATGTACACTGTTTAACAGCTAACGCTGTACTATCGCTGGTTCTTCCCCCCCCCCCCCCCATCACATGCATAATTTTAGATGTTTAATTGGTCCATATATCCTAGTAGTGCAAAAATGTTAGTCTCAAAAAATGAATTCCATGCATGCAGTGGCAAAAAACAAACCTTGTACGGTAAAATTAACAGCTTGACGCTGAGCATGTGACCGATCCTTGAAGTTAGAACTATTAATGTTGGGGAGAACCCGGTGTCTGCCTAGAATACTTTCAGCAAATCCTACAAAATAAGATGAAGAACAATAAGCATATATGGTTTACGAAACGATAAATGCTATATACATGTACCTGGCGCTTCCCACCCCAAACTAGAAAAATTGTAGATCTCTTTAGATCATTGCTTTCTTACCTTGGATTAATAGCTGGAAGTAAAACCGGCAAGCTTTTTGTCTTAGGCTACATGTACCAATGTGACAAATATGTTAGTTTGAAGGGTTTGGAAAAAGGATATTCTTCGGACCATCCAACTTTGTATAACAATTATGGTGACCAGATTAGTCAAAGTTCTTTATTCTTCTTACATCATTTAATTTAACGTGGGTATTTTTAAATTGTTACTTGATATAAATATCTGGTCGTGAGTGGTGGATGTGATAAAAAATTATCAGTTCATTCGTCAGTATCATTCATGTAAATCGTTTGACGTTTACCTCACACGAAGATACGACCTTTAGCTTAGTGTAAATGAACTTAGCTATGCCAATCAAATGCATAGCCCGAGGTAACAATTTCACTTTTAATCATTGGAGAGACACTTTTACCTCAGTTCAGATTTTATTATCTCAGAAAGCATCGACAGGTGAATAACACTTCACCTCGAGTTCATACATACTATGTACACGTACGTAGGCAACACACAACAACATTGAGGTAACAACCGGTCAGCATAACGCACTAATTGTCCAATATATGCCAGAGATATCGGAAGATTGTCGTATCCTAAATGCCTAGGAACATGGCAGTCAGCCAACAGCCTCTTGAGATACAATAGTTCGGTCAGCGAATATCCTTTCGTTAACTGCTTCAAGTTATTTGTTTAGAAAAGATTGCTTGTGAAAACAATGTGCAGATCTGGACTATGATAACTGCTTCTCAATTATTCCAACCCACTTTCGTAAATTACCTCATTGTTTCATTGAAAACTTGCCGTACAAATAGTTGCAGATAGTAGATGCTAGAATGATATCTACACCTAAACTGAGCACCGGTAAGTCACAAAAACAGCCCTGGGCTAGACAGTGATTGTGGAGACATTAAAACTAGCAATATTTCTTTTAAAATAACCAGTATATTTTATAAACAAAATGATCTTTGTTATTAATTTGTATAGCAGTGTCAAATACTATCTACCGATCTAAACCTGCCACTGAAATACGCACACAGTTTACTGATCATAAATAACTGAACATGTGACTTTATCAGATCAACGCATGAATGGACAGCGTGAGAATGTGGCCATTATCTACAAGATGAGCACAACCATTTTGCCGTTGTTATTTCATGATAAAAAAGTTATGAATTTGATCGTGACACTTGAATTGAAAAGGTACTGCAGTCTGACTGGCATGTTTTCAGACAGTAATGCATATTATGAAACAAGTGATATGATTACATCTTCGAGTTGGGTGATGAGTGAATGCAGCTACTATAAAATGCTTCCTTATAGATGTACTACGAGTATACATTATTATTATACAAGTATATATATATTTTTGCAATATCACAGGCTATTTATTTACTGTTTTAAAATAACTTTCAAGTTATATGCACTTATCTATAACACAATGTCATGTAACTATGCAGTTTCATGCTTTTTCATTCATCTGCTGCAACATGTTATTTAAATATCATACAAGGTAGCATGCTTTCATAAAAAGGCTTAAAAATATACCCAAATTTATATCTTAACTAATATGATAGTAAACTGATCTACAGTTTGGTCTGTCAATTGGAGTCACCCGAGAAAATAGTTTTACTAAATTAACTTGGATAGCTATGAAGTCAGTAACCAACTTTTATTTTAATAGCAATCTATTTAAAAATCACAAAACCCGAAGGACTTTCACTGCATATAAGGTTTGAAAACCTAAACTCAATGTAGCCTCGAGAAATTTTTACTGTATTTGTATGCCTATTATCTGTAGTATGTCCGTGTAACTAAGAAACCAGCCTCCATTTCCTGTTATCGCAACGCTTCGCTAAATATATATTTCCCTTCAAGTATAGTTTAATAACAGGTTCACAATTTATATATGTAGAATACCCGATAAACATAACCTTGTTAAATATGCCGGAAAGGGTTTGTTCATTTCACAAACAATACTAAAATTAAATATAAAAATTACAAATCATATAATGGACAATAAAAACTTATCCAAGCCTAAACATGGTACCAAAGTTCATACAGCATACAATTATATTGACTGTATGAAAACGAGTAGATGAACTTGTCCATCATACTATAGTATGCGACAAGTCGGCGCCACTATCCACTGAGGACCAGATGGTCACATTAAACTTTGTCCTCTCAGTTGTAGTACTTGACAAATAGAGGTTAAATGCTTACGGCGTAAAGGCGATGAATTGCCCTCTAGACTTTCTTATCTCTAAAAGAGATGCAACGAACCTAACTGTTCCCATTCTTAGGGATTCCCAGACCAAAGAATGGCTGGATGTCTTGACAGGAACACCGTCAACTATTCCGCACTTTTTTTCTCAATTCGTCTTTGAAGGAGTGAAAACACGCCAGGGGTGGAATAAACTCTACCAGTCGAGGGAGAAACAAACCCTAGGACAGCTGTCCAGCTGGCTCCCCATGACAAGGTTTGGGATCGCGACCTAGACCTAATGCTCCAAGAGTGATTTTTGGCCAAATTGAAGCGCATAGCACAATGCCTTTTAGAAATGTTCCCTTGTCAGTATTGAAAACTAACACTGAAGATTTGTGTACAGGAAGTGGAAAGTTTTGCTGAACGAAATTTTGAAGGCCATTTGAAAATCCATATGTCTTTTATATGAAAATAACTACAATGTACATGTGTGTCTTTTCAAACTGTACTGAATAGAATTAATTTCCACATAATAATTACATGTAGATGTTAGTCACAGTTTGTATAGTGAGAGTTGGAAAGGTAACACATACATCTATTTGTGGGTGAATATCTCCCATCAACCATGAGACAGTGGCCATGACACAAACCCAGTTAGCTAGCATAGATTTTGGAAGGTCACATGCATGTAGATGCAGATGGAACCATGCACATCATCCTTGCCAAACTGTTTGTAAGTATGTTTATGGCACATTACAATTGTTAGGCCTACATGTCTAGCTTACTATATTGTAATATAGCAGCAGTTACTCCTACGCAGATGAAGGTCTCCAGAGGTCTAGTTAGTACCTGATAACATAAACCTTGAAGGAAGGACTATATTTCTAAACGATATTCTACGCTACACTGTAGAATTGCCCAAAAGCAGGCACTGTATTCCCAGTTAAATTAATGTACAAGCATTACATGCACCAATTTATTAGGAAGTGAAAAAGAGAAGATGTTCTTGAATTGATAGACTTGCTCAATGCCATTGTATTTCTACTGAAGGTGAATGAGACGTCTCCTGTGAACGAAGACAAGAAGAGCGATGTAGCGTATAACTTTCTTGGGAGGAAGCGCAAAATCTAGCGGCAGGCAATTAGCCGAGCTTCATTTCCTTATAGTGATAATTTCTTTACACGGAAGCATAACGTCCGCCAGCTTACGTTAACACAACAAATACCACTTATTTGCACTCGGACATAACTGCATGTATAAATTTGCAAATTGCATGCAACAACAGAACATTGAAAAGCAACGTGTAGCTTAGTCAAAGGAACACACAGACTAATATACATGTGCGATAGTACCTGCGTACCTGTACGTGGGCCCATGTAAAATAGTGAACAATATTGGGAGGCTAACTCTCACCCCGTTTCTGGCAACTATCTACAACGTTGGTAGTGAACTTCTGGATCCCAGGGAAGTCTTGCAAGAACCGAGCCATAACACTTTGGGCCTCCATTGGGGTAATATTTAGCTGCTGAGATAACTTGTATTTCCCTGCAATAGGTTATATTTGGTATTAAAACCAGTGATCTGCACACATCATAATTATATACTCAGTATTACATTGATAAGCCAGTCGGAAATCTAATGTGTATGTAAATACCAGTCAATTATATCCAATCTAATGATAATCAGTCGGAATTCATTCTGTATACTAAGAGTGATAATCAGTTTGATAGGCTTATATCTTCCAATGGCTACTGGACTCTCTTTGCAAACATTTATTTATAAGCATCATTTCATTAGATGCATAATACTTTTATTGGTATCCGTTGTGTACCAAAAGTAAAATATTACAGTGAAATATATGAGATGTGTTATCAGACGCTCTGTTTTTATTCGTGTTCTATTCCGTTCCTTTCCACGTAGCAGAAGTAAATAAAACCATTAGGAACCATTTGGTCAACTTGGTAACTTAGCCTACTCATTTATTATTATCTTATGAGAGTTTCCATGCAAGACCTCTACCACAATACATAGCCTACTTACATCCAACAATATACCTATACTACAAATGTACCTACACTACAATACGTACCTGCACTACAATACGTACCTACACTACAATACGTACCTACACTACAATACGTACCTGCACTACAATACATACCTACACTACAATACGTACCTGCACTACAATACGTACCTGCACTACAATACGTACCTACACTACAATACGTACCTACACTACAATACGTACCTGCACTACAATACGTACCTGCACTACAATACGTACCTACACTACAATACGTACCTACACCACAATACATACCTACACTACAATATTTACCTACACCATAATACGTACCTGCACTACAATACGTACCTGCACTACAATACGTACCTACACTACAATACGTACCTACACCATACATGACAGAGTAAACTATTTTCTTGGTTTTCTCTCTATCGGTCTCCGTTACATCTGATATTGGTTTGTTCATCCTAAATTATAATATTACATGTGCATGTGTATAGATTTAGTGCTATATAACTATATACATCTAGTGTCCTTATTACCATGCTTATCGTTATAACAGGTAGAAGCGTCCACAAAACCAAAAATCCTAAACAATGCTCTATACCTAGATTACAGGGATTGGAATTTTTAGTGCACCCAATAAATTTAATTTCTGTAAATAATTCAGTGTTACTAAGAAGAACAAGAACAATCAATAAAATGTTAAATATTGCATCAATATAATACTCCTCTACATCTCATTACATCTACACTTCCTAATTCTGGATAAAAATAGCAGAAAAGCTATAAATTCCGGTGTGAAGACTTTGCACTCGACTCTAAGGTATATTATTCAATCTATTGGAAATTAGGGCGGGAAGAGGAAGTTTGTAGCATTATTTATAATCTATTAAAGGCAGCACAGGTCACATGAGTAATTACATCTAATTACAGTCATGATGACGCTGCTGTCCCAACAAAGTCCTATTGGTGGTAACAGTTGCAGAGCAACCCCCAATAAACATCTTCTGCATACGTATTAAACCCTTGCAATTAATACTAACTAGTTGTGGGAGATTAGTCTAAGTTCCAACCGTTTAACATAGGAACAAAATGGAGGGATGGGCAACAGCCCAACATACAAGTACATATTCTAATAGACTAAACTGTACATGGTATGATATAATGTATAATAGTTATTATGATGACTTGAATTCAGTGCTCATTAGTACATGTGTTGGCAACATAACTAATATACATGTAAAGCGATGTAATATTATCTAAGAGAAGAGAAATTCTCAGAGGAGTCCATTACCAACTTGTTACACCCAGAAATAGCCTCATTTTCTAGCCCTAAACATGATGTGGAGGCGCATTCAGTTGGCCATCCACAATAATTATCCGAATGTGATCTTTTACGGGTTAGGTCAATGAGTGAAAAATCGCAGATTATGCTGTTGAACATGAGACCCGCATGACCAATAATCGTTATCATTATTTGGTCATTCATCTGCTGTCTGGGACACCATATACCCCTCATTATCGTTTGATTATTCAATCAAGTCGGCAGCAACCATCGCTGCAGAGGGTCTCTCATTACTCACTAATTATAACAGCTAATTAAAGGCATTGCCCCCACCTCTTCATCAATATACCAGCGAGGTGCCATCACCAAAACAAATTAATTTACGTAGTCAAATGCATATTGACCTTAGCCTTAGTATCCACAAAGCAACCTCTCTCCGTTACAATTACAAAAATACTATTCGACTGAAAATATCAAAAAAATAGGTTGCTTATGTGTTTTCCTACCACACTGCGGAGAGATGCATAAATATATCTCGATTGTCGTCTTGAAGGGCCTCTATCAGTTTCTTATCACAGGCTATATGTGCAAATATCCTCAACTCTATCTGTTTGAAGTCTAAAATAAAAAGATTCATAAATTTTGAGGTTCGCAGGTGAATCTACATTTGATTGGCTTTGATATCTGTAGATCAATTAATATTATTATAGTATTATTATACTCATATCAGGATATGTTCATATTTATTATTTTTAATGGAGATAAAAAAATCTGTCTTGATCATATAACCGGGGTTCAATTTCAAGCTGTCTCATATCAGTGAGTAACTGGGTAATAGAATTCAAAGTCATTGCCATAATTCCACAGTAAGTCGCAGCACACAAAATAATTCTCGGCGATATATATAACCATATTGATACCATAAGATAGTAATACAATGTACATGTATGTACATGTTGGTACATTTACAAGATTAGTAGCACCACAACTTCAATAGATGTGATATTTTCCACCCCTAAGATAAAGTGTGCAGAGGCAGAAGGGGGTACAGCTGAGTCCATAGGGTAGTCTAGTGCATACAGTATGCAGTTGAGACTATTACACTGCTATACAGTGTATATAACATAGTGATACAACAATACAAGGGTTTATATTGTGAGTACAATAGGAGTTTATTATCAATATATACCCCAGTTTATTACCAATATACATTGTAACAGGGAAAATCAAAATACAAGATCAATACAAGTAAAACTCCCAAAACAAAAGGTACACAAATAAGAAATACTATGCAAACAAATTATTACGTGATCATTATACACACAGGTGGTGTAACAGCCTCAAGGATAAAAGAGAGGTCATGGGCCTTGATGATAACACAATGTGAGTGAAAGTAATCCAGCCCGACAGCTAGTGTACACAATATTTTTTTAGATGCATTTTATTTGCAAATTATAACATTGTTATTTGTTGAGAGTGGCTTCACTGTGCTACCGAATTAAAACGAATCTAAGTGGTCCAAAGGCTAATGCAACCCACCAACAGAAATGGTAAATAATTCTGTTCAACATGACTGTCTGAGAGGTTTTTATTGCATTAGTTTTAATCAATAATACATGTCTATATTATAAAATTATAACTAGTATTTTATAGCTGTTGGTGGCACATCTACATGTAACAAAAATAAGAACCAAAATGTGACGCCTATGATGATGGAGGTACTTCTCCTCTTTAATAAAAAAGTGATTTTGTCTCAAAATCTCACAGGATTTTGGAATAAAATGTTCAAAGTTGGGTAATACATGAATCAGCAAAACTTCAACTTAAAAAGGAAAATAGAACAGGTAGCAGGTAATGGAGACCTAAAATACATGGAACTCGAGTTTACAGTACAGAGGACACACAGTCTATAGTACAGAGAGTACAAAGCATATAACTACATGATCTTACCTACTGACAAGAATGTATGGCCATCTCTTGGTATGTAAACACTCCGAGGGCAAACACCGACCTTGTCACCTTTGTCTAATCAAACAAAAATTAAAACAATATTATTTAATATGTTTAAAACAATACCCATAGGCCAACATTACAATCACAGTGAAAGCATACAGTCGAGTGAGTAGCAATCCTAAATAGGAGTGGGTACACTCCATACGCAGAGACATTCCTTACAACTTATTCACCATAGATGTAAATGATCAGTGCGCCTCAATACAATGTTTTTGATGCTAATCAGATTTTAATTGAAAATTAAATTTTGGTACAATTCATGTAGCTAATGTTGCATATATTACATCCCACAGGCCATAACTGCATAATATAGCCATATACTATAATAATATTTACATAACATAATATGTTGTTACGTAAATATTCATTTAATCATACTCAACTATAATTCCACTAAACTTAAAAATATTCCTAATATCTTTACCTTATAGCCACATTGATGATAAAAATCATGGCGGCAATTGACATTGGCCTACTGTTCCTTCAACGTTCTCGGTCAAATCATACAATGTTTAATTTTGAAGTAACTTTCATACTATTCTATCCAATGTTTACACCATTACCTTAACTCTCCGCCAACTTTCAGAGATAAGGTTGAGCCCACCAGACCTGAGAAACTAACAACCACGTATTTTGAAGAGCGTAGAATGAACTGCTGTTACTGAACCACAATATCGACGAAACTTGAAACCTGCTGGCACTCTGCCAGACTTGCAACTATTATGAGCATCGTGTAATTTCTGTCTATCAAATTCGCAATTTAAAACAGTTTCTAAGGAAAGCCCGTTCTCATGGCTAACATATTAAACTAGACCACACAAACACATATTACATCTAGTTATGTGACTGACCGCATTACGTGTCCATTCTAAACAAGGTTGAAAACTAAAATTATTCAAATTCCTCCAGTATAATATTTCACTCAAGCCAAATAATGCTAATTAACCTTCTAATGGAGTAAACCGCTTGATTTACCTTCAGTAGCCTATGCAGGGCGAACATAATACTATGTCACACATTGGATCAGCCTCGGTAGTAAATGAATTCGACAAGATGGCTGTTTGACCGAGGCCAAAACTGCTACCACCCCGGGTTCGCTTGAGCAAAGCAAAACATCTCTCCAACATCGACACACTTTAGTTTCTCGCAGGTATTTTGTTTGGTTTGGTGCATTAACGACAAATTGCACCAGAAATGAGATGAGCATCTCTGGCCAAAATGAAACTGGCACCTAATCTAGTTGGTACCAACCATCAATCCAGGTGAGTGAAGTCTTTGGGATTCCTTGTATATTTGGTTTACTAGACTGTAATCTACCAGTAGTGGCTGTAGTTTGATCCCACTGAGTTTTTAACACGTTGTTTATGATGAAGCCTCTCATTCCAGTTACGTATGTACTGTGCACCTTGTACATCTACAGCATCAGCATATATATATTATAAGAATGTTGTATTATATAAATGCATAATTTTATATGTACATGAAAATATAAAGTGGTGCTACACTGTACAATGAATAATTGTGATATACTGTACGTGCATTCATTCACAGTTCATCACATACAATTGCCTGTATATAAGCCGGGATAACATTCAAAGTAATACCTGTCTATGGTTAAGTACGATACCCGGTAGAGGGTGATACGTAACCAGCTGGTTTAGCATTCCCTCTGAAGTTGACACTTGCTGATTTTTAGCAGTCTTGTACAACGTGTTGTTGGGTAAGTGCTTATCTAACTTCAGTCTGTCATACAATATCTAACAAAATTTACAATAATATAGTGTCTGGCCACACGCCTCAGAAGGTTTGGAATGTTTAGATCAGCAGAGATACCACTAGAATACTATAATCACGCTTATTAAATCTCTTCAATTCTTGGGGTCAGCTCATAAGTACAGCGCTTTCAGAGAATAATATTCAGGGTAACCAGAATACAATATACAATATTGCAACATTATGGTAAACTCCTGAAAAAATGGCGAACATAGCAACATTTAGACGCACAAGTATTTAGTCTATTATATAATCGTTGAGTCCCTACAAACTCGTTGTTTACAATAGCTACTATAATCATGTAGTACGTAAAGAAACAATATTATGCAGATACATGTTGTACATCCAGATACATGTATCTGCAACATAAACTTTTACTCACCTGCCTTAGTTGAGGTGCACTGTTTAGCGATATAGGACTTCCAACACAAGCCACCGATCTTTTCTCTAAAGCTTTAATCTCAGTCTAAATGCAAAAACGTACAAGAGACCACAACTCCATGTTGCAATCCACCATTCAAAATTGTAGGAATAATGTTAACCATTTCTCAATTCCTCAAAATAGTTACAACATTCTCTTTGTAAGAAATATATTTGTGAGTAGAAAAGTAGCGTAGTGGTCAGTGTGTCCGACCACTGCAAGAGCACAACCTATTTCCTTCCTTCCCCAAACCGAATCATCATAAAACAAGACCATTTTTTTATAAAACTATGTAAATGCTTTGAAATCAACAGAAAACCATTTCTAAACCAGGTTTCAAGGTATTCCATATGCTATAAGAGATTGACTGCGATATACAGTACATGTACCATGGTGCCTGTATAGTTTATGTGCAAATGTGCGTTACGCAAATGTGCATTACGCAACGACATTATAATGCAAATAATTTCTCATGTCTCACATCGAATATAATTTGAATTTGAATAAAATTTTGTAAAGAATCAAAGGATTTTCAGGGTCACATTACAATAATATAACATAATACTAAACGGAAATTTTACTCGAAAATGCCAATTGTAAAAAGGTCTTGTGAACAAAAGGTTGTTTAGATTCTGCCTATATTCTTATATAATAAAAGAAAGAAAGTTGACACCCGGAACAAATAGAACAAACAGATCAGCTAAACAGAGATAGAGACCCATTATATCTTTCACGGCAACACACGATACCTGGAGGCCTTCATAAACACATCCATAGCAGTAACACCATAAAGACAAATATATAATATTTACATTACACTACGGCTTTCACCATTTCCGCTGAACAAGGTCAACTTACTATTATTTTAGTCACCGTTGCTGTGATGTTAATTGTGAGAATAGCAGTGTAACTTACATTCATGAGCCTATCCACAAGGTTTAGCTGTTTTATATCAACATACAGCCCTTTACATTCCATAGTGACCAGAATAGGTATGAGGGACAACTCCAAAAAGTAAACACTCATCATATTCCTCTCATCCAACTTTTTCAGTTGACTGTTAAATTCTTTCCACGCCTTATCAGCAAGACTGTTCAACGCTGAGACCTAAAGTATTGGAAATGAACATGCTGCATTTGGTTCTGCAATTGTTGCATATACTGCACAAGTCATGTACTTGTATTTTTAGATGTACATTGTATATACTGCATTATTTTGTATTTATATACATATGTATAACATAGAATTCAAGCATTGGGCTTTACGTAATAAATAATAACTATATTTATTTATTTCTGCAAACTAAGGAGTTTGCAATAACTAATATTTATCCATGTACAGTATGTATAATAACATTACATATCATATAATAACAGTGTTACATCTTGCTTGGCTAGATTGAAACTACATTAGCTAAATTGCAAACATTAAAAGCACCTTAGGGTGTTATTTGAATAAATAGGAATATTATAATTGTACCATCTACACATTTTGTATAACCAGAATTACTGTTCCAATTAATTGCAGTAATTAAGCAAGCTGTATCAATTTTAGCCCTTTACAATAATCAAACTTGCATATAAACTAGCCTCAGTTCTAAATAGCCTTAGTTCTAAATAGCCCAAATAGCAGTGAACTTGTGGCAATCTCTCTATATTTACCTTATTGGTTACATTTGTATAAACAAGAACATTCTTGGAGAAATCATCGGAGTTCAGGAGCCAACTGGCTAAGCAAATATCTTTAAACTTCAGGCTGTGAATATCTACAATTTAAATTTGGATATCATGTACCACTGGACACTATGTACCATTGTACACTATGTATACATGTAGGCCTATACTACTGGACACTAGTGTTCATCGAGCTACGACCAGTTGGATATACTGTAACTACTTGTATTGTGACAAACCTGAAAGATGCAGCAAACCAGCCTCAATAAGCTGACTTATTAGAGACTTGGCATCATTGCACACTGCTGGGCTCTCCCCAAAGCAACATAAAAGAAGCGATCTAAAATAGTTACCAAACCTTATTTAAAGCCAAAAAGTCATTACATGCATTATTGCATACAATATAGTGTATTATTATACATGTACATTGTAATATGGATGGTGACCAATTCCCCAGCTCCAAGGAAATAAGAACAAAGAATAAGAATAGATAATGGAGCATAACACTTAGCTTAGCGTAGAAATAAAATACTATTTCTGGGTCAGGGAATTGGAATTTGGAAGCTGAAGTATGATGAATATGACAGCTGGCAGCAGTATCAACACTGTTAGCTGGCAGCAGTATCAACGCTGTACATGATGATGCACTGATATTATCAGACCACAAACAATAATGTGCAGTGATGTAGAAGAGACTGCAATGAAAGGGTGCATAATACTGAACATAAAAAGAAGATCCTCCTGGAGGTGCTACCAATCAGGAACTAAGTAAATAAATGAGAACAAACAACAACTGTGATTGAATGAATAGCATAGGAATCAATCAATAGTAAAAATAATTGGCATAATTCAAATTCCACCTAATGCATTGTAGTGATTGTGATTGATAGTGCTGGGCTTTGAGAGAAGGGTTTACAGACAGAGGTATGATGAAGCTCTCCCACTGTCCCTCTGTACCTGGCTCCAAAGATAATGATATCTGAATGGGAGCCATCAATGCATTCAATTTACAGTCTCCACCCCCCTGAATAACAAAGTATTGAATGTGACTTTTAACAGTTTGCTAAACAATAGGACGATCAGGGGGTCAACACCTTCAAGTAGACATAGTAAATAAAGGAGACAAAAGAACAAAACAAGCAGCGTTCTCAACAATATCATATCTGCTGACCCAACTATAAAATGATAAACAATCAGTCACAAAGCGAGATTGATAATTATTGATGACGTAGCAAATGAGAATCGGTTTTATAGGACTTTATAGGACTGATATATTGTCATATATATTCACACATACATGTACATGTAGCGCACTACTAACAGTTATATTAGTCTCTAGTGACCAGATCATATTATACAACAAACAACCCACCTTGTAGAATTGAACTATTATATAGATATGTACAATGTACATACATATTGATACCTTGATAACAGAGAACTCATTAGTGTGTCAGGGTTGACTCCCTCAGGAACACATACATCAACAAAGCAATAATCCCTACATGTCACATGTATTACCACATGCATTGGCTCAAGGTCCATACCTTGCTAGCACTGCTTGTTATACACACTACAGATTTGCTCCTCTGTGCAAGGTCACACAACCTCTTACAATTCTCTACCACATACTCTTCCCACCTTGCAGTATCGTTACATTTCTGGTCAGCATCTGTAGCTGCAGAATGAGTATCACAGTTTATGTGCAGCGCATACCTGTGGCACATTGCTAGCAGTATATTCCCATGCATTGACACTGATGGATGATACCAAGATGGCAACCAAAGAGAGTCTAATGTAATTGTAACCTCTACTTGAGATTGGCCGATAACAAGTTACGTCGTTAGCCAGCAGCTGTTGGTCACTTCACACTCTGTGATAGCAATTTAAAAGACTAAACATCATTTTGCCTCAAGTCATAGGCCTACCTGTGCATCCATACGTTGCACAATATTCTAGTGAAAATAATACACTATACATTATACAGTATAACTACACTACAATACAAAATTGAGCTAATACAATAAATAATGTATACTATAATCATCATAGGACTATAATATTATATGTTTAGTGTTTTAACGAACCCAAATCAGTAAATGAATAGATTTTGATCACTTACCTAACATGTTAGATATTTTCCTTTTCTTACTAGTTCGGGGAGTAGAAGATTTAGCAGACGAGTGCAGCTTAGAGGTTGATACAAGAGGCTTTGGAGTTTTTACATGTAGCCAGTCTAGCAGTGTTCCATCTCTGGTATCCTCACGGCCTGTCTCTATGTTTGCTGATACATCTGGTAGAGTATAGGCTTCTTGCTTCTTATAAAACTTGAATGATTTCTTAGGTTTACATATGTTACTGGCTAAAACAATATTTCGTTCACTCAAAATACCCACACTGGTGGATTGGCAGCAAGTACATGCAGTATACCATTCACTAGTACGTACATATTGGAGTACAGATGGAGTTGTGTCATCCTGATAATATGCAAACTAAGAGAGGAAAACTGCTAGTATGAGCTGGCAGTGTCTTATGGATAGGTGGTGAATATTGTATAAATATTTAAATTAACTATAATTACACTTAAAAATTGATGTGAAGGAAGTAGAACTAACTAGTATGTCACTGCCAACTGGTATTCATCATAACAATTGTGTTATAAGTTATAATAGCATACTGTGTATACGTTATATAGTAAATTTCTAATTGTTTCTCACCAATTGCTTTTTCTGCAAGGTTCAACTCCATAGAAACATGACTGGGTAATTCCATAGGAACATGACTGGGTTTAGAGATCGTACTCGTGTCACTAGTTTGAATTACCAGGGGTGTAGATTGAGAGTTTAGCTGATCACTTGTAGCAATATTTGCAGTTAAATGATTGAAAGCAGGTGTCAGAAGCTCAGTTTGACTACCTGCCTGGGGTTGAGTTACTTGATTGTCCTCAATGAATGTCTCATCTAGCCGAGCCTTCACTCTTGACTTAGATGATGGTTGTTCTTCCACTCTGCTAATTAATTTGAATTATCTCCTGAACAACATGGTGGATTGTGGGTGGTAGAGGGGTAGTAAAATAATATTGTTACCTGCGTTTATTCCCAAACAGAATCCAACAAAGTGTAAGCAATACTATAGAGATGGCATGCTATACATTTAAATCTTGTAATACCATTTTTCTTACCTGAAATTACATGCTTCTGGAAGTCTCTTGATGCCGCCGGTTCCTAGACGTGTACTATCAGTGCCTTGAAGAAATGCTTACATTTTACACTAACCACAATATCAGAAATAAAAATACGTATTTACAGAACATATTATGAGAAGAAACAAAAGAAAACGAGAGGTGCATCTTACAAATCTTGTTTATCGATGCATAGCCAAATGGGGAAATCCGGTTAGAAAAACTAAATGAACCATATTGTACATAAATGCCATACCCTTGTACTTTTCTTGTTTTATATTCTCGGTGTCACCTGCAGAAACAAACACACTGCTTCCATGTGGGTAATCAACATCTGTAAGCAAACAGCTTCACTTCTAAGTAATTCATACAAAATCTGGATAGAGCTCCCATATCCATCAAATCAAGAGAATTCGCCAGGGTCAAAGAAATATTCCAAAAATTGACACACAAAATTTCCTTCCTGAATGAATGCTCGTGAATAAAATTGCACAAGAGGCAGATGCACCTACCAAAAATAGCATTGTAAACCACTTGTTCAGCGTCCGTATACATTGTCGCTTCAATGCTAGATCTTAAAGGAGGACACGGCATGAACCTGTGCCTCGTATATGACATACTCAGTCTGTAAAAGAGTAGCACATTTCGCAGCCTTTATACAACTTGTTTTGTTTTCAATATACATTATTTGCCATTGCATAGCGCATAAAATGCAGCGTTATAACTGATAAGAGATAGAAGAGTGTCAGAGTCAAAATATATCGTAGCTTGTGTAGTTTGAGCGATATAACCTAGTATAGTATCCATCTTCTAGACTGAATATAAGTGAATAAGACTGATGCACATGTAGAGACAGCTTGTCTATTCTACTCGAAATGAAGACAAAGGGCCAAATAGAATTGCATGCCAGGTTACAAGGTTCAAAACTTGTGGCACTGCTAACTTTAAGTGGAAAGGGTGTGAGGAGTACCCCCCCCCCCCCCACATGCACCACAGTCACAGTGCGGTGCATGTAGAGGGTGATCATGACTGTGACCCTGCTTATTATACATAACATAAACATTAGATTAGTATATTTTATCACATGGCATAGGTCAGACTAATTCAGAGGCATTTATTTAATTATTATTATAGTAAAGTTAAAAATATATTCATATTGATATTCATAACACTTTACGCAGATGCTTGGTTAATCAGACAAATGGCTCAATGTACCAACTGACCGTGGGTCTGTGGATGTGCATGCACTGAAATATACTTCACTAGTGTCAGCCTGTTAGTGAGCCTCTGAGCCTCTGAGCTCAGTGCTCTTTTCAATTTATTATCATTATTGATTATATTATGGTTAATATTTATATTTTATTATTAATTATAACAATTATAATTACTATTACATAAATATCATTATTATTATTATTATAAATCATTTTATTATATTATTATAATTGTTATTAATTATATAAATAAATATCTAAATTATTATAATTATTATTAATTATTATTATTATTTATAAAATAAAATTACATATCATAATGATATCCATATGTCACTGGCTTTCAAGGGCTCTCCTCAGTACCAAAATGATACAAGTCATGTTATGTCCAACAAAGCATAAAATTAATGAGCAAAATTATACATGTTATGTACCACTTTGACTTTGATTTTGCTCAGTGCAAGTCTAATCAAAAAGTAACAATTATGTGTCACTATCTTTGCATGTGTAATGTGTATCATTTTGAGTTGAATTTTGCAAATTTTCCTCGAGCTCTACAACTGAATATACTACATTTGTATATTCTAAACAAGCTACTATGAGAAGACTTCAATGATTTACAGCAGACCAATAATTCTCTTTGCCAATAAATAGTTGATCTCAAAATGATACATATTGTATCGAAATCATAGAGAAGATAACTCTGTGGTAAAATTACTCGTATTGCTACGACGGAATGCAATAAGCAAGAGAGAACAACTTCAGAACTATTACCACCAGTTTCTTGTGTAAGGTGAAGTTATAACAAGTCATCTCACTACATTTGTCCTTTACTTGTGACAAATTTGCAGTTTTGGCACAGCTAAGCCTACTAATAACTAATAAGTAATGAATCAAATCCAAAACATTCACTTCAATCTGTAAAAATGACTATTTCCAGTTGTAGATAGCAGCAGTGTAAGATAAAGTGGAAGGAGTATTCTTCTACATGTACGCATACATAGTATTACCTTGTGACACACAGTGATTTCACTTATTTTTTGGTTTGCTACAAGACAGTAGCAGTTACAAAAACAAAGAATCGTCTTACATAGTCTTGTATTGCACAATAATAATGGTAGTCTTAACATAGTATTTTCAGAAACATGAAATACAATATAATTGGTTAAACCTGCCCCCTGCCCCTAACAATTCAAAAATATATAGTGACAAATTATAACCTTAACCAAAATCTAACTAATATTATTTATAATACTGTGTGGTTTGGTTACGTGAGTCCCACACAGGTAGCTGTACTACGGTACATATTTTGTGGGATTTTTTCTTACTGCCCACTATTATAGCTGCAAATAGAAGTCATTCACTCTGGTACATTGGCCACCTCTTGGATGATGCTCTTGTAGATCTGTATTCCATCTAGAAAGACTTTCTCATTCAGGTACTCATTGTGGTCATGGAACAGAATGGGTGTATTATTCATGGGAGAAAAACCAATGGCTGGCAAACCAATCTACAGCATTAATCATTATTATATTATTATATTATATGCTCACTACCGCTGTCACTATAGTTTGTGCAGTCATAAAAACATATACGCATGTGATCTTTGTCAGAAAATTATATTAACATTTTAGATCACAACACTGCTTTCAGCTGTTGTCTTCTTGAGTGTTTTCATACACATTCAACGTACCCGGGGCAAGGAATCTACACTTTTCATTATCAACATTATGTTAGGCATGTTAGGTGCTGTCTCAAAAGTGCGGTAATATAAGGTCGAGACTCGGTAGTAGTGTATAAAAAATAGATACCGAGAGAGAAATGCATCACATGTATGAGTATTTACCTGATATATTAATTCATTCTACTACAGTAAATTTCTCTAAGAAATATTGTAAATATTTTGCACTTGTTGTTTGTGCAGGAGGAGTACGAGAGTGGTCCACTGGTTATCTGCACTTTACATGCATTGAGTAATATTGGGGCCCACAAGTCTGAGTTACCATACGTGCTTCTATCTGCACAGAGACGACCTATCTAGCTACCCTAATCGCCCTGGCATTCAGTTCCGTGAGGAACCTAGGCTATAGAGAGAGTGATTGTACCAGAGTCCTAACAGCAACTAATTAACAAAGCAAATTGTCTCAGCTTATATGTCCAAGTAGTTTCTGGTTATATCTGGTGAGGGGCCGGTAGGTTGTCGGTCTGCACATCATAACCCAGAAAAATAAAACATTATTACAAAGTACGACTAGGCATCAAGAGGGACAACTAGAACATAGCAGT
Organism: Bugulina stolonifera; assembly: GCA_935421135.1. Lineage (NCBI taxonomy): Eukaryota > Metazoa > Bryozoa > Gymnolaemata > Cheilostomatida > Bugulidae > Bugulina > Bugulina stolonifera. Next base: position 25,550,785 of record OW285188.1, read on the forward strand.
AGGCATCGAGGTCCGATACAAAAAGTGTCGGCTGTATAGGTCGGGTGAAGGATTGCAACATCGGTACTAAATGATGCACTGTTGTAAAAGTTATACAATTACTCGGCTCTCAGCCTTACATTCAACTCCAATTATAATTCATGATAAAATGATTTAAGTTATACTAAATAATATGCACATGCAGTTAAATGAGCTGTGAATGATAGTCTGAAATTAGCACAATACATACTGCACATTCACAGCTGTGGATTGTCTACATACAAGTATGTTACAAAACAATAACCGTTTCAGCAACACCAAGTAATCAAGTCAATGTAGAAAGTTGAGTGTAGAGGTATATAATTAATTACTGTATATACTTACATTTCTCAGGTATCGACTGTCTGTAAATGCTGGGAATATCTCTTTGGTTATTTTTACCCCACTGTAAAAACAACCACTTGTATGTGACAGTTGATAAGCAATCATGGGTCATAATATTAATCAGAAGTTGTGCTCTCCCTATTGATTTTAGTAGAAGAACTAACAAGAGAGAACAACTTTACATTATAACTACCAAGTATCAAGTATTGTACATGGACTAGTTGTAAGTCACTACCATCAATAGACTACAAACACATTGGTTAACTTTTTCTTGTGCTTACATATCCCTGCTTACACCCAACATTGAATGTTTGCAGTTGACTCAAGCTTGGCAAAGAAAACTACTATACCTTTTAGATATAGCCTTAGAGAAGGCATTCCACCACTTGTCGTCTGGGTCTACCGAGGTTATACCACCCTCCAACTGCTTCTGTAAGCAATAATCAGGATGCTTTTAGTACTAATTTGCCCATGTGCAATTCTAAACAGGTAGACAGAAGCGGATTATGACTGAGAAGCTAACTTTCCATCACTATTTCCACAGTTGCTACATTTGCAGTAAGCTGAAAAACCTGTTATTATCCTAGCAATAATGCAAGTAAAACTAATAATATTTATAATTTTTAATTAAGGTCAACAAATCTGCTATGTTATATAGTAATATGTTATACACCATTATACAGTGTATTGTTCTCACAGCAAAGGTAGTATGACTGGGAAGCAAAGTCAGAGAGAGCAGACTGAGATGATATGGACATGTGTTTAGGAGAGATGGAAATTATCTAGGGAGGAGAGGGATGGACATGGAACTACCGGGAGTAAGAAGAAGGGGAAGACCTAAGAGAAGATTTAGCGATGTGGTAAGAGAAGATATGAAAACAGTAGGTGTAATAGAGAAGGGTGCTAATAACAGAATGAAATAGGGGGAAATCATCCATGGTGGCGACCCTTAACAGGAAAAGCCGAAAGAGAAAGAAGAAGATTGGTCTCACATTTGCACAAGAAGTGGCTAATTAGAGTCATTGGCTCTACCTGAATGTGAAGAGTAACATCACACTCCGCACACCACTCCTCTAGCATGATGTCTATTTGTTTCAGATCCGCAGGTGTCACTCTCAGATCAAACTGTACAGCAAGTTCATCTGGTACCACATTTGACTGTACACCCCCTTATAAGAATATACAACTGTGCTATTAGCTAGCAGTCAGGTGAAAGAGAGCCGTAGTTTATACGTTGTGTGCTAAAGTTATCTGTAAATACTCAATGGAATGTATAGTTCTGATACAAGAGTCACGACATTTCCACATAAAGAATTCACAAGGTCTAAACTACTGGCTACACAATCCTATAAATAACTGCCTGTAAGCTAACTAACAGTACACATACATGGAGTGACAATTTCATTGGTCAATGTATATTGAACACTATAATACATGGACTATACTCATCTTCATCCCCACAATGTTGATAGTAGATACGTCTCCCAGGAACAAGTTAGGGTCAGCTTTCAATCTGCAGAAAGTGTGGACAGCTTAGTAGTACATTAGTTAAGGATGTGAATTTATAAATTATTTCTAACTCCGAGGAACTGAATTAATTTTCAAGCGAAAATTAAGTGCTGCCTACCTTGTCTCTTGCTGACTTCTAAACTCCAGTATCTTTCCCAATATTTTGTGCTGCAATATTATACTAAACACTATACATTGCCTTATCAGATGTCACAACTTTTAAAATAAATAGTTGCAGTTATGATTTGTATATACAGCAGGAATATTACATGAAGTAGAGTGCGCTTGCCCCATGTTGTATGTGTACAAGGATTAACTATATTCATCATTACATGCAATGTCAAGAAATTGTCAACATAAGGTAAGTTACTGTATTGTCACAAGTGTCGAACCGGCTGACCGCTACAATATCTCCCATTGTAACTTATGGGGGCGGCTTAGTGCAGTTTGAACGCAGGTGTTTGATATATACGTGTAGAACAATTTCTAGTAACTTTAAATCTTACTAGACTGGTGAGACTAGACCTTAGGCTATTGTTATGCCTCTATTCCAATACTACAACATCATAAAACTGTACACATTCACAACATGTTACTCTGACAGGGACAGATAAACACATACAGGGACAAGTACACATGCTGGCACTGAACTTACAATTTTCTCACCAGCTGTACCCTGTATAAACTGTGATCCATGTCCTGGGTTCCCTCTGGCAACAAAGCAACCCCCTGGAATATACATGAATATGCAGCTCCAGAATTTCATGCCATGTGAACAATATTGTAATTAATTTAGTACAAATAACAGAAAAATAAGTTACAACATTCTATTTTCAGAAATTATAGGCATAGCCCACAAGCACACCCACATTGTCATGTTGGCAATATGGATGGTGTATTCCAGTTCAAACTGGAAATAACTAGTGATAAACATGTAGATGCACCTGTCAAAGGTAGCAGAGTAAGAGATTTATGTGCTATGATGGTATGTGGTAAACAGTATAGTGCTATAAAGCTGGCACCACAGTAGGCTGGCCACTGTCTGCTCTGAAATCTGATACTATTACACAAGTGTGTCTAACTAACACCATGGAGTCCTCTCAGAATAGAACACTCTCATCTCTTCCCCTGGATTGGCTAGACCTTCATCCATGGCAAATCCAACATTCAAAGACTTGAAATCTTCTGATTGAGCCCATTTCTTCATTCCAAGTACACCTGAAAGTGTAAAACATACACGTCAATCATGTGAATTTCAAGAGAAAGTGGTCAACCTATCACAGCTGGTCTTTCTGGAATGATTAGCAGTTCACAAAGCGCTGCTGGCAATTTCTAACTTACCTGTGAAACTTTCAAAATTTAAAATTGGCTGACTAAGATATTATTTAATGGCCACATTGTCTATATCAAATTAAATACCGTTTCTACAAAAGAGTAACATCCCAGTGGAATGATCTGGGATAGGATGTACAGCGATTTAAGGATGCAGGAACAATATCGAATGCAGTGCTTGAAACGAATAACTGTTACATATTTACAGTTACATGTACATAATGGTACTATTGTCTAGGGTCAGGTATAGAGTATTAGTATGTACCTCCTACAGATTCCTCAGGTACAAATGACATATGTACAGTCCTTAACAACTTGACTCCTTCAGCATTCAACTCTCTCAGTGACTCCAAGTGTTGGATACCAACACACTTCATATCCTACAACACACATGTACATGTATCAATATAACACACATGTACATGTAACAATATAACACAAATGTACATGTAACAATATAACACATGGGTACATGTAACAATATAACACATATGTACATGTACATGTACATAACACACATGTACAGTACATGTAACAATGTAACACATAATTTATGTACATGTAACAATATAACACATACGTACATGTAACAATATAACACATATACATGTATGTACATGTAATGTGAATATATACACTGTACATGTAATAGTAGCCATAACTATTAATAGGACGTATACCTGTGAGCCTCTTGCATAGATATTCCCATTATCTGTCTTAGTAGCTGAGAACGGGTCATATGTCCACATGTCCTATATAAGACAATATTATATATAAAATATTAATACCACTAGACTAGAAATGTATCACCCAAGCAGTAGTACCAATAGTTTCTCATAGCTACTTATTAGGGTGCAAAGTTTTCATCAATTATGCCTATTATAAGGCTACTTATAATAGGCATATCAGGAATACAACTGTTTTTGTACTCCGAGTAAAAATATTACAAAACATAAAAGCAATATTTACCCTAATTTTTTCAACATTAAAAATAATAGTTAATCTCAATGACACACACATCATTTTGCAACTCTATTTTTACCCCCCAATTTGCATTATATGTAGATTTGATCTACAAGCGTATTTCAACAAATGCCAGGACTATAAATCACAAGGATAATGTACACTGTACTGTTCAGTGCAGGGTAGTAGTGATGAATAATACTGCCATCAGACATGTTCGTAATGGTCTCCAAAAACACTGGATAAGGTAATAATCACTCAAGCAACTGCATGTAAATACATGTACATACATATTAGCTGCACTTTTGGATCTTGATACTAAAGTTATGTTTAAAAATGGAAATTTGCCAACGGGAGAGGAGCGACTGAGTGGGTATTCGACAACAGCCATGTCAGACGCTAGACACAGACTGGCACACAAATATCGCAGTTTAGAATGTCTAGTAAATATCTTACTCACAGGGATGACTACACCAACATCAGTGTGAGAGTTGAGCAGCACGCTGGGCAAGCTAGAATTACTTCCCTCCACTGTCATAATCACTATGGGCTTACCGGGTGACACCTAAAGAGTAGTACGGCAGTAGCAGTTAATAAATTATAACCAACCAACCACCAAATTCTGATAGAGAGTATCAACATTATACTAATCAAAGTACACAGTATGACGAATTACATCTATATTTATTATAATAGGCGATTCTCTCAACATGTGTTCCAGTTATACATGTATATTGTAACAATGCTATAATTATTATACATGTATATAGGCATGTATATACATGTACATGCATATGTATATATATACATGTACATGTACATACATACATGTACATGTATGTATATGGGGAGATGACGATGTCCATAAAGGAGTGTCACGTGTGCAATTTGTTCAGTGCACATGAACTTTTCACTAGTGAGAGCTGGTGCAGTGGTTAATGTGTTACATATATGCCCACTGTGCTAGGGATTAGGTACCGCAAATCCTCAAGTTCAAACCCCAGTCAGGGATGTGTCATTTTCACATAATATGTGGAATAGACTCCCTAATAATTGATTTAGGGTAGTGGTAAAAGACGCCATCGTGACGTGAGAAATAAATGATGGGAGAGTGTGAAGACAACTCCAACTACTGTTAAAATACCTGCACTAGGGAGGAGTTAGACGGCAATAAAGCTTTTAGTCGGGGTTTGGAGTAAACAAGAGTTCGATTTTTAATGGTAGTAACCTTAGTCGGAGTTGTCTTCTTGTTCTCTCACGCCATTTGTTTCTCACGTCACTCTCACGTCTTTTATTACTACCGATTGAATGGTAGTATTAGCAATAGTCTTGACACTGTTCTCAACTGATGGGCATGAACATCATATTATGTGTATGTGTAGTGTATGCATGCATGCAAACAACATACAGAGTATAATGTATTTTTAGCAAGGAATTTATTTTTGAGCAGTCAGAGACTTGTTTCAAATCCATGAAAATACCTAGGCGATTAGGTGCCGTAGAGGCCCCGGGTTCAAACCCCAGTCAGGGACTGGTATTTTCATGGATTTGAAACAAGTCTCTGACTGCTCAAAAACAAATTCTTTGCTAAAAATACATTATAAAATATATCGAAAATGGCCAAACCCCCTAACATACAGAGTATATTAATAGATGCAGAAAATAGAGTATAGACTATTTACCTCATGCACTCGGTATTGAATGTAGTTTGACTTTGCATAGTCCTCCAGAAACTGGACAATTCCCTCTAAAGCAACATGCAAATTCTTCACATATTATTAAAACAGGTACATGTACGTCTGTACGTCAAATATTATATAATTTTCATCCAAATAATACATTATGAAGTATTAATAGGTTATTCTCACCATAGTCTGGGTTGGGGTATGTTGATTTTATCCGCAGGTAATTTCTAAATAGCGTTGTAGACTGGTGCTCTTCACCACTCATTGCTACATGTATATTTTAGAGTATGTGGTGTCGTCGCAGCTTGCTCACAGCAAAATGAAGCAGTTCTGACCAGTTCCAATACATGTCATTAATTAGAGGAATTGTCAGTCGTGTCCTATATCAACTGTCACATTATAATTATGGATTGCCTGTTCTTTATACAGTTGGTTGTGATTGTGTTGTGGACGAGCTCATACTGTAGAAGGCAGCAGGGGTGCACCAAGCCCTGTTTGATATTGTTTTATACTGTTTTATATTTTTCACAGATCAATGTACTAGTTGTGCAGTACATGTACAGGTATTCTGGACCTGTTATATGGTGCTAGTGTTTGGTACCATGTTGATAGTCAGGGTTGTCCAATCTTCGAATTTCTAAAGGTCCTTGCTTGGCAGAAAACTACTGTAGTATTGGTTAGTGTGAGTACCGATCTCAAACTCAAATTCATGGTTCAGAATAAACTGACCTTGTATATTCTTGCATTACTCTGTGTGCCTAGGCATATTTTGTCATGCTGAATACTGTATATATATTCATACTACATGTATGTGCATGTGCAACTACAAACTGCTGTAAAATGTAAGTACTTGTACTTGTCACCATTTGTGTCTAGACGACACTGTCACGTACATGTACAATGTACCAACTGATATTTGGAGTATTGTCTTTCTTATTAAGTGTCCTATATTTCTTGTACCGCCAAAAAGAGTAAAAGGAAAAAGGGATCACTCAATGATAATACCCTGTCTCACCAAATATGCCAAATTTGGCGGTACCGACGTTCCGCTTCCCTGCCATTTGCCTACTGATATTTTGGATGCTGTTCGACTGTAATCGTAGCTTAATAATTGTTACATTTAGGATCCTGTATTGATATCTCATTAATGTAAATGGAGAGTTGTAAGGAAGCGCTTCTTATTGGTCTGTGGAGCGCCAATCATCATAGTGGGTTTGTACACAAGGTAGCACAACTCCTTGCTTAATCCGTAACGCATTTGAAGGGGGAGAGACAGTATTTGGCTGGAGTGATCCTTCCTTCCTTTTATTCTCTTTGGTGCTGCTACATTGTATATACCTTGTTATTCTCCCACTGACACTTTTCATAACCACAGTGTAGATAAGGTATCACTTTTAGGAAATTGCCCTTTCATTGTGGCTTATATAAAACTTGTCCCGTTCATTAAACCAGTTTGGCTGGTGCTAGAAACTTGATGTAAACACCATTAGATAGCTCTTTACAAGACGCTCTGGAGGATTTTTTTAGATTTTTTCCTTAAAGCGTCACCTCAAACTGAGAGTTTATAACCCGTGGACAAAATACCATGAGCAAGCATATAGTGTATCATGCTAACTCATGCGTATTATAATGGTTCTGCTTGTATGATAATAACATCATAATTATTATCTCGCTAAGCAATGGTCTGCAGTAGCTCAGTTAGATAGCAGCAAGACGTGAGTGCAGGTAGTCTCGGGTTCAATTCCAGCAGAAGCTCGTTTTTCACGGCCAACAGATAACAATGGGAGAGCAACTCCAAATTATTCACAATTCCTTAAATTTGATACCTTATCTATCCTGTGACCACTATTATATAATTTATCTCTTATGTGTGAGTCTGCCCAGACACAGCTGCCATACTAGAGGCGGAACCAAATTGTCGTAAAATAATGCTCCACTTCTCTACTGCTTTCAGTTGCTTGTGAGACTAATAAAGTAACATCTCTTAGTCTGTATACAGTCTATTATGGTGTTTACTGCTAATTCACAAGCTGTCTTCACTGGAACGTGGGTTTCTAGTCCAGTCCCAACTGCATACTCAGTGGCGGATCCAGGGGTGGTGCATTTACACTACTGGAAATTTCAGAAAAATTTTTTTTCCCATTTTGTTGATAATTTTTGGTAATTATTCAAATGTGTGTGTCAACCTAGCACAAAAATATTTTTTTATAATGTATAGGGGTTCAAAAACATGTGATATGCTATCATCTTTCTTGATCCATGTAAGTATTCCAATCATTTTTGCCATATTTTATAAGTCGGAGTTGAATGAGCTGCATTGTCACATCTTAATCACAAAAAACTTTTAATCTATTTTATTTATTTCTAGGCCGGCCCATAATATAGATAAATATTTTTATTCATTTTGCAATATATAATTATATTATTCATTGAATAAATATATTATTTATTATCATTATTTTACGTTTTGCTTTAAAACAAAACAATTATAGATTAGTTACATCTATTCAACCTAACTCAACTGGCCACAAACTCATATAACTGAATGAACTCAACTGGCTCTTAGGCCCTCCTGGTCCTGTAGATGTCAGTGTGGTTTCACTATTACTATACCAATGTGGTTTCACTATACTATACCAGTGTGGTTTCACTATACTATACCAATGTGGTTTCACTATACTATACTAATGTGCTTTCACTATACTATACCAGTGTGGTTTCACTATACTATACCAGTGTGGTTTCACTATACTATACCAATGTGGTTTCACTATACTATACCAGTGTGGTTTCACTATACTATACCAATGTGGTTTCACTATACTATACCAATGTGGTTTCACTATACTATACCAATGTGGTTTCACTATACTATACTAGGAACATTTACTAGGAGGGATGGTGTTCAAAGTTCAGCTTGCTGAAGTTAAAGTGAGGCCACTTAACCAAAACTCCTACTGCACTTTCAAGTAAATAGCAAGAGTGCAAGTTTGTCATATGACAATCACCAAACATTGTTATCTGTGGCAAGCTTTATTAGTCAGTCTGAGTAAATGATTGAATATACAACTAATAGCAGAAAGCGTGAGTGACTAGTAAAATCAGTAAAATGTACAAAAAGGGCATCAAAAAATGAAAGCACCACTAAGGTCACTACTAACTATAGGAATGAATCGTCATGTAACATGGCTTACATGGGTACTATCAAACTGTGGACATTCTTTTCATAGCATACAGGTGCATGTGAGAACACAGTGTCGTGATACTGTTAAAAGATGCTGTTACTAGCACATATATTATATAACATAACATATGATTTGTCTACTCTGGTACATTGGCCACCTCTTGGATGATGCTCTTGTAGATCTGTATTCCATCTAGAAACACTTTCTCATTCAGGTACTCATTGTGGTCATGGAGCAGAATGGGTGTGTTATTCATGGGAGAAAAACCAATGGCTGGCAAACCAATCTAAGAACATAATATCATAGCGTATGCTATAAGAAGGCCTGAGCGTACTCTAGGATGAACAACATAATTTCCATTAACATTATTTAGCAATTATACAATATGGGTGTTTAAATACATAACATTACCTACACATTATACTCGTATGGTAAGGTCTAGTCGAAATATGGAGCTCTTATACTTACATTTCTCAAGTACCGACTGTCGGTGCCAGCTGGGAATATCTCTTTGGTTATTTTTACTCCACTATAAGTAAAAATTGTGTATATACAGTGTGTGTGAAATATACAAACATGTAGGTAGTTGTGTATATACAGTGCGCGTGAAATATACAAACATGTAGGTAGTTGTGTACATACAGTGCGTGTGTGAAATATACAAACATGTAGGTAGTTGTGTATATACAGTGTGTGTGAAATATACAAACATGTAGGTAGTTGTGTATATACAGTGCGTGTGAAATATACAAACATGTAGGCAGTTGTGTATATACAGTGTGTGTGAAATATACCAACATGTAGGCAGTTGTGTATATACAGTGCATGTGAAATATACAAACATGTAGGTAGTTGTGTATATACAGTGTGTGTGAAATATACAAACATGTAGGTAGTTGTGTATATACAGTGCGTGTGAAATATACAAACATGTAGGTAGTTGTGTATATACAGTGTGTGTGAAATATACCAACATATAGGTAGTTGCGTATATGCAGTGCGTGTGAAATATACAAACATGTAGGCAGTTGTGTATATACAGTGCATGTGAAATATACAAACATGTAGGTAGTTGTGTATATACAGTGTGTGTGAAATATACAAACATGTAGGTAGTTGTGTATATACAGTGCGTGTGTGAAATATACAAACATGTAGGTAGTTGTGTATATACAGTGTGTGTGTGAAATATACCAACATATAGGTAGTTGCGTATATACAGTGCGTGTGAAATATACAAACATGTAGGTAGTTGTGTATATACAGTGCGCGTGAAATATACAAACATGTAGGTAGTTGTGTACATACAGTGCGTGTGTGAAATATACCAACATGTAGGTAGTTGTGTATATACAGTGTGTGTGAAATATACAAACATGTAGGTAGTTGTGTATATACAGTGCGTGTGAAATATACAAACATGTAGGTAGTTGTGTATATACAGTGTGTGTGAAATATACCAACATATAGGTAGTTGCGTATATACAGTGCGTGTGAAATAAACAAACATGTAGGCAGTTGTGTATATACAGTGCATGTGAAATATACAAACATGTAGGTAGTTGTGTATATACAGTGTGTGTGAATGTTGTATTCTTCTAACAGTTTATTTAATGTCTTATGTTACTGCTCAATCTCAACTCTGATTTTACCATATAGCAGAAGTGTTTATATACCCAAAAATATATCTAATATCTTACAGCTATAAGCTATTCTAGCCAAAAGCTAGCTTTGCACATAACATGACAGGAGGCGATGACTCCAACAAAACACAACAGTAATTATATTATATTATAATGTCTCAACACCTCTTTCCTGAAATTTGATTATTCCTTTATTTGGGCTTCCGGTTTCTTGTGGATCGTCTGGGGTTAGAACGTGTGTATGCACTTGGGTCTGGCATCCTGGGATTCCGGTATTTGATCTTCGGTGGTGTTGGTGGTGTATTGTGTTCAGGTTCTGTACTTCTCTGCTTATTAGTGTTGCTTGTAGGAGATTCAGGTATATGTATATCTTCTGGTGGTTCACCATCCTCTGCACTGACATGTCGAAGCTGTAACTGATCTATGTGCCTTTTCCAGACTGGTCCTCTTGGCATAATCTTGACCATTACCGATCTGCTTCCCAGAACTTTGGTGACCACCGCCTCTATCCATTTAGGTTGCCTGTTTCGTCTAGGTCCACAATATAGCGCATAACAGGGGGTTCCTACATTATAGCAATGTAACTTCTTAGTTCTCTGGACGTCTTGCATTTGTTTTCCTTGAGCCAAATGAGCCGGAGAAGGTAACAGCACATCTATCTTTGTCCTGATCTGTCGTCCATTCAGTAGCTCACTAGGAGAGAATCCATAGGATAGCGGTGTTCGTCTATATTGCATTAGAAACTCCTGAAGAGCTTGGTTGGTGGAAAGAGTAGACTTCTTTAGAGACTGTTTAAATGATCCCACCATTCGTTCAGCTGCTCCATTAGTGGCTGGATGGTAAGGTGCTCCTCGTAGGTGGATGATTCCCCTCTCCTTACACCACTGCTGAAACTCGTCTGAGGTGAAGCTTGTTCCATTATCTGTGACTATGGTATGAGGGTAACCAAAGTGAGCAAAATCTTTTTCCAGTAGGTCTGTAGTTGCTTTGGTAGAGGTAGAACTTGTTGGATGTATACAAGGATACTTGGTGTAAGCATCTACTAGGACCAGCCAATTGGTCCCCATGAAGTTGATTGCGTGGTCGATGTGTAGTCTGCTCCACGGCTTTTCTGGCATCATCCAAGGGTGAATTGGTGCCTTAGTTGGTTGGTTCTGATGTTCCCTGCAGGTGGTGCATTTCTGAGTCATCTCCATAATGTCCTTGTCCATACGAGGCCAGTAGACTGCAGTGCGAGCCAGTTGCTTCATTCTCTGCATGCCAAAATGTCCCATATGTATCAGTTGTAACACTTCCTTTTGGAGAGATAGGGGAATTACCACTCTGCTTCCATATAGTAAACATCCATTTTCAATTGATAGTGATGCAGTTAACTTCTGGAAATCCTTGATGCTGTAGCCTTCCAAGTTTACTTCACTCTGATATGGATTCCGCTCTTCATCTTGCCAGCCTTCCCTGGTATATCTCATAATTTTGCTTAGTACTGGATCTTTAGCTGTTTCTTTCTTCAGCACTCCAGGTTCTGTTGGAGAGAGCTGTGTGCCGATAGCTTTGATACAGCAAACAGTGTCTATATCTTCTCCTTCTTCTTCTGCATCAAACTTAGCATCAGGGCCACTAGGTAGTCTGCTGAGTACATCTGCATTTCCATGTTCCGAGGTTTTCCTGTATTCAATGGAGTACTGATACTGGTTCAGTGTAAGTGCCCATCTGGCGAGTCTGTTGGCCGCCATAGCCGGTGTTGCTTTGTTGGGGCCAAACAGAGTAAGTAGAGATCGATGATCCGTTATTAGTATGAACTTCCTCCCATATAAGAACTGGTGGAACTTGGTGATGCCAAAGATGATAGCTAGTGCTTCCTTCTGGGTTTGGCTGTATCCTCGTTGAGTCTGTGTCAGTGTCTTGCTTGCATGGGCAATTGGTCTTTCAGATCCATCTCCGTATCGATGGAATAGCACTACCCCGAGTCCCACTGCTGATGCATCACAGGATATGCCTAACTTTAATGATGGGTCAAAATGTGCCAGGACAAGGTCACTGCATAACATCTGCTTTAGTTGAGAAAATGCTGCTTGTTGAATTGGTGTCCATTGCCATTTCTCTCCCTTTCTTAATAACTTCTGAAGAGGTGATGTGACTGTTGATAGATCTGGTAGAAACTTGTGGTAGAATTGGATGGATCCCATGAAAGATTGTAGACCTGTTACATCAGTGGGTGGTGGCATCTTCTTTACATCTTCTACTCCAGATCCTTTTGCTATGCCTTCTTGAGATAGCTGGTGTCCCAGGTATTCTACTGTGTCTTCTGCAAAGACACATTTCTGGAGATTGCATCTTAACCCTCGGTCTTGCAGGCGTTGAAGTAGTCTGCGAAGATTGATTAGGTGATCTTCTGCTGTTGCTCCGGACACTAGAATATCATCCAGATAGACAGCGACTCCAGGCAGATCTTGGGTTAGTTGCTCCATAATTTCTTGGAAATATCCTGGTGCAGAACTTATTCCAAAAGGTAAGGCTTCATCCTGGGGATCCTGAATAGATGTGAAGTCGCATGTGGCTGCGTCATGCCGAATCCTAGCTGCTAATTCTGGAATTGTCTCTCCTGGTTTTCTGTTCATGTCACTCCAGAATCTGTACCTCTCTCTGATGATAAAAGTCCTTGGGTTATATTGAGTCATCATATAGTTGTAGATTTCCTCCATTTCCAGTTTCTGTATGTCTTTTCTTGGCTGCTGCTCTGTCCAATCCTTCAGTTGTTTGTATATATCAGTAGATTGGTTAGTCAAGAATACCTGTGGTACTTTTTCATCTGTGATAGACTGAGCCTGGATAAAAGTAGTGAACCTTGAGAAGTAATCAGTCCATAGTTCCGTATTCGGATTGAATGCGGTGAAACTTGGTGTGGTTTGTACTTGCCTGCCTGTTGATTGAGCAAGTAATTTCATCTGTTCTGCATGCTGTGATCTTTGTTCCTCCAGCTGCCTTTCCAGATGTTCCTTCTGCTGCTCCATCTGTTCCTTCTGCTGCTCCATCTGTTCCTTCTGTTGAGCAATTTGTTGGGCTAGCAAGGTAACTAGTTGTTCAGTTGTAGTAGCCATAGTTATTTGACCAATATGTGAGTCAAATTTACCTTTGGTTCCGATGGCAGCTGATGAGTTGATACTTGATATGTGGTTAATCCTCGTCGCCAAATCTGTTGTATTCTTCTAACAATTTATTTAATGTCTTATGTTACTGCTCAATCTCAACTCTGATTTTACCATATAGCAGAAGTGTTTATATACCCAAAAATATATCTAATATCTTACAGCTATAAGCTATTCTAGCCAAAAGCTAGCTTTGCACATAACATGACAGGAGGCGATGACTCCAACAAAACACAACAGTAATTATATTATATTATAATGTCTCAACAGTGAAATATACAAACATGTAGGTAGTTGTGTATATACAGTGCGTGTGTGAAATATACCAACATATAGGTAGTTGTGTATATACAGTGTGTGTGAAATATACAAACATGTAGGTAGTTGTGTATATACAGTGTGTGTGAAATATACAAACATGTAGGTAGTTGTGTATATACAGTGTGTGTATGAAATATACCAACATATAGGTAGTTGCGTATATACAGTGCGTGTGAAATATACAAACATGTAGGTAGTTGTGTATATACAGTGTGTGTGAAATATACAAACATGTAGGTAGTTGTGTATGTACAGAACCTAACCCAATCATACAGACTTGAGCAAAGTAAGGCATTGAGCCAACAAGAGAAAATTGCAGTAACAAGTTACAAACCAAAACCGAGTTTATCCACAAGACTGTCAAAGTCATCGATTGAATCTATATACATGTATAATACACTCAACCTAAATACAGTGCACTGGTTCGGTGTTCGACACCTCATCATTGCAACTCAGGAGCTCATTGCCTAGGAACACACCTTGGCAATCATGTATATTATGCTCGAAATTTGTAACAATACCAACTTCTTGAGCACTACCTGGGAGATACACTGAACGTCTAGCCTTATGCAATTCTCGCTGTCTCTGGCAGCTTGAGAACTCCGGTTCATTGTATTTCACACTTTTTAAATACGCTTTGCAGTAAATATAAAGTATTGCCAAGGTGTGCTCCTAAAGATATATCTGGGCTGCGCTGAGGAGGTGCCAAACACCGAAACAGTTCACTGTTTGCGAGTGAGTATTATATAGGCCTATATTTATATAGTTAAGGTGCAAACACGAATTTGGCGCTAGCGAATCGCCCGGGTGTCAATGCTCTCAAAACGCTCAAGCTGTGTCAACAGAAGTATAATTGAGACCATTCGCTCGCCAGTGATTGGCTACTAAACAGGGTTAGTAAACTGAAACACGTGGGTTATCGCGGAGTGAATACACACAAAAAAAAATCATTCGCTAATTGGCAAATAACTGCGCTTCCGTTCGCCCCGTGTGTTTATCAAGGCCATAGCGTTTGACGCTTGCTCAAAAAATGCTCTCGTGTGCTTGCACCTTTATAGATTCAATTGATAACTTGTAACAGTGTACCAGAGTTGTACAATGTCATAGTACTGTATAGTAATCGGATAAAATATCTATCAATAACTTTTATTATTACCAAGTGCAACTAACTGCCTAGCTTTACCTTTTATCTATAGCCTTAGAGAATGCCTTCCACCATTGATCATTAGGATCGACGGAAGTTACACCACCCTCCCTTTGTCTCTATAAACATATAAAAGCATTGGTAACAGGGTATCCTATATCCAGCATATATAAAACATTATGTAAAATGCATCTGCAATTGAAACTTCCTTTACAATAAAACATCCACATGCAAAGTGAATAACTACTAAATCAAGTAGTACTAGCTAGATGCATTACTTATTTTCATTCCTGACATTTCATATAATGAGATTCTACAACAGGGGTTACGTTTAGATTTATTTTACCGAGCTAAATGAAAGGTAGTCATGACACATCATCCAACAGTTTAACTAGTGACGCAATGCCAACTATGTCTATATGATACCTGAACGCTGTACGATTCAAATTTTCATGTCAATGAGAATCGCTGACAATTTTATTCACCTTTCTAACAACAGCACTACACTAACATACATTAGCAGTGACAGCACTACTCTATCATACATTAGCAGTGACAGCACTACACTAACATACATTAGCAGTGACAGCACTACTCTATCATACATTAGCAGTTACAGCACTACTCTATCATACATTAGCAGTGACAGCACTACACTATCATACATGAGCAGTGACAGCACTACTCTATCATACATTAGCAGTGACAGCACTACTCTATCATACATTAGCAGTGACAGCACTACTCTATCATACATTAGCAGTGACAGCACTACTCTATCATACATTAGCAGTGACAGCACTACTCTATCATACATTAGCAGTGACAGCACTACTCTATCATACATTGGTAGTTATATGATATACATTTACAGTACTTACATGTTTACTTTCAAGAGTAACGTCACACTCAGCACACCACTCCTCTAGCATGATGTCTACTTGTTTCAGATCCGCAGGTGTCACTCTCAGATCAAACTGTACAGCAAGTTCATCTGGTACCACATTTGACTGTACACCCCCTTATAAGAATATACAACTGTGCTATTAGCTAGCAGTCAGGTGAAAGAGAGTGGCATGTATAATTGTGTACAATACTTAAGCATGTTAATGAATCATCGAGGAGTCTGGAGATATTACCTACACTTCTACATGTAGAAACTGGCAACTAGTGAATTAAAAAAACCAACGTTATTAGAAAGGCTTTATTGCTTCGATTTTTAAATTTTTACCAAGAAAAATATTTACACCTCGCCTGTTCAAATAAAACCAATTCTTTGTCCAGAGGAAAGTGCTGTTATCTAACTACGATAAATACTCATCTTCATCCCCACAATGTTGATAGTAGATACGTCTCCCAGGAACAAGTTAGGGTCAGCTTTCAATCTGCAGGAAGTGTGGACAGCTTAGTAGTACACTAGTTAAGGATATGCACTTATAAAGTATTTCTAACTCCAAGGAACTAAATTAATATTCATGAGAAAATTAAGTGCTGCCTACCTTGCTTCTTGCTGACTTCTAAACTCCAGTATCTTCCCCATTATTTTGTGCTGCAATATTATAAGAAACACTGCATTGTGTTATCGGAAGATCTGGACATTAACAATAAAATTCATCATGCCTGCATCCCAATGTTGCGGCCTAAAATACGTATTACACACATTAACACAGGACTTACAATTTTCTCACCAGCTGTACCCTGTATAAACTGTGAGCCATGGCCTGGATTACCTCTGGCAACAAACCAGCCCCCTGAAATATGCATGAGCAGATAGCAAATAATAAAATTGTAAACATTTAACTCTGGTAGCCCAAGTCAACCGGCTCAATATATCAATAACACACCTTCTAAAAATGCTTTGGCTACTTCTACTGCTGAAATGTAAAACATCTATCTAGACAGATCTAGCTATTTGCAGTACATGTACTTGATGCTCGATGTACATGTCTATCCCACATAGCCGAGTACATCTAATAATAGTACACAAGTGTGTCTAACTAACACCATGAAGTCCTCTCAGAATAGAACACTCTCATCTCTTCCCCTGGATTGGCTAGACCTTCATCCATGGCAAATCCAACATTCAAAGACTTGAAGTCTTCTGATTGAGCCCATTTCTTCATTCCGAGAACACCTGAGAGTGTAAAACATACGTGCATATGTAAGTTGTGCAAACCAAGCAGTAATCCAGGAGAGTGGGTGGTGTGGATGAAGAGAATACAACACATTACGGAACATCCGAGGCAATACTAAAGGTGCTAGTTGATTATATGATCAAATCCTACCCTGGAAACGGCATGCTGTAATGACTATGTGGGAAAACTGGTAGGCACAGTATAGTGTGGGATAATGGGATATGTCCGGTTATATAATGTATATTACATTGCATGTACAATTATATTAATAGACAGATACCTCCCACCTCCTCATCAGGTACAAATGACATATGTACAGTCCTTAACAACTTGACTCCTTCAGCATTTAACTCTCTCAGTGACTCCAAGTGTTGGATACCAACACACTTCATATCCTATAACACCCATGTACATGTACATGTAACAATATAACACACATGTACATGTAACAATATAACACACATGTACATGTAACAATATAACACACATGTACATGTAACAATATAACACATGGGTACATGTAACAATATAACACACATGTACATGTAACAATATAACACACATGTACATGTAACAACATAACACCCGTGTACATGTAACAATATAACACATGGGTACATGTAACAATATAACACATGGGTACATGTAACAATATAACACATTTATTATGTACATGTAATGCGAATATATACACTGGATATGTAAAGGTAGCCATAACAATTAATAGGACGTATAGGCCTACCTGTGAGCCTCTTGCATATATATCTCCATTATCTGTCTTTGTTGCTGAGAAAGGGTCATATGTCCAAGAGTCCTACATAAAACATAACTCCATATATAGATATTATACATGTACTTACATATGGCAGAGCCTACTGAAGTGTACCACCAATAACAGATGGTATATACACACGCACACATAGTGCTACATGGATATTCATGTTGCTATGTCAGGAATTGCCTCCACCCATCTCTAGAACAGACAGGATGACTCGATTCTGAATGTTACTTAAAACTAATTTAGGTGAATAGAAGGAGCAACTCCTATTGAATCTTTAGCCAAGAAAATTCATGTAATAAATTTTTGATTCGTATAAACACTAATATAATTCGTTGACATTTCAACATGTAAGCTGTTGATATCTGTTACCTCATCACTAGAAGTTACACTTTACATTCCAACACAGCGAAAATTTACATACATATAAGATATACAGAGGTACATGTAAATACATACACTTACAAGTTACATTCATATTCAACATCAATTTTTTGCTACATAAAGTCATATTATAGTCAGCAGTAATAGAACTTTACGGTTGTGTGGCCTTTTTGAGTTTGGTACAACATTGCAGAGAGATGATGATAAAACTTGCAATAAATGAAATGGTTTATATCCAGAAATTACTCAAATTAATTATGAAACCACAATAATAAATGTGCATCATACAGCATTAAGTTAAGTAAGTTGTACTTGGTCTGCAACAACAATAATTCACTAAAGTTTAAATGAAATAAAACATACCTTGACGTCCTTAAGACCAAGCTTAAACTTCTCTATATTTACTATTAATAATTTTCTATACTTTGCTATTTGGTTTGAACGAGCAACAACATTGCTCCACGATCTCTCAACACAAACTGAACTTGTGAATCTCAGCCAGCAGTAACAGCAACACCGGTAACATCACCACGGGACCCACACCGCACACCCATGTCTGATTCAGAATATAAAATTCCGTTTGTGGCGCAATATTGTGGGGTGCCATCAAGGCAGTGCAGTAGAGGACATCAAGAGGTTTTGGATTAGATTGTATAAACATTTTGGTCAAGTGTACCTGAATTTAATGCTAAAATCTTCAATACATTTCCTTATGAACACATTACAGTGCAGTGTAAAGTCCATCAATCACTGGCTTTCGATGCTTCGAAGTACAACGAATTGTCTGTCAAATGTACAAACCAATTGTTTTTCCCAGTACAGTAAAATCATTTTCTTGTAAATAGTAAATATGACTAAAAAATCTATTGAGTAAGATCTAGGCCTATTGCGATATGGTGCTAAACTATCTTTTTGGGTTTTAGAAAATAAATTATTACACAAGTATCAAACCAAGTACATGTATAAACAAAAATATTAGCCTACTAGATATTATAGTAAATTATTCACTCACAGCAAACACTGGTACAACATCAGTGTGAGAGTTGAGAAGCACGCTGGGCAAGCTAGAGTTACTTCCTTCCACTGTCATAATCACTATGGGCATACCGGGTGAAGCCTAGAGGTGAGCAAATGTACAAACAACAGTAGCACATGCAATTCAATTTCAAACTAAAATGTTCCATCTTGCCAAGCTGACAACAGTGGTAATTCTTCATTAATTTGCAGCCTGATGATCAAAATAATATACAATGTAAATATATTTGTTGTCTATGTTGAACGATTCATCTAGGATTAATAGTACTTGAATAGAAGTCGAAAAATGTCCGCTTAGACGTCAAATCCTTCTCTTACAAGGAGCTGATACTTATGACTTTATGTGCTTCCAGAAACCAAATTTATTCGCAATGAACACAACCAGATCTCACTAGCCTACATATATTTTTAACCCCAGAAGAAAAATATCTAATCTTCAGTACAATGCTAACTTTAACAAGCTTGATCTTGTGAGCAAAAAGAACTAATGTTTTCTAATATTAAAGACAAAATGTACCATTTACCTCATGCACTCTACATTGAATGTTATGTGTCTTTGCATATTTCTCCAGAAATTTGACAATTCCATCTACAAAATTAAACCTTGATGGAACAACTTTACACAATAGTCTACACTTAACAGTAAAATCATGTACTGTATTGTATGCTTAGATAAATAAACCATTAACTGCAAGCACACGTACTATATTCTTAGATGAATACACCATTAACAGTGGCGTCAAAACTCCATGTAGGCCAATCCCTGAATTTTCGTATGATATAGACATGTGATGCATATAATAATATATAACGTTTGGGGAATTGTGTGACAGAGCTGTCTACGGAAGAAAAGCACTTATCCGCTTTAAATAATTTAGGCTACCAGGGCACCGTTGTAAAATGAGGTAACTATATGCGACATACCTCGGTACTTCTGTTTGCTAGAAAAGATTGGCAATATGCACGGCAAAGAGCCGCAGGCTGTAAACTTTATCAACAATATTAGTTAACCAGTAGAAAAAGTCTAGCAAGCCATCAGCCAATCAGGGCTGGGCTATTTTCTCAGATGTAGAACTGACTGCTTTATTTTATGAAGAATCTTTTGCAAAAAATCACATAAAACAGAATAGCCAAACCCCTTAACAAATGAACAATTGTACTATTGTAATTACTATTAATTTTTATATTACATTATACAATCTACTAAGTATTTAATAATCTGAAACTAAACTAACCAGTTTTACAACTCCCCATAGTATAGTTGATTAATCCCAAGTAAAAAACTAATTATTATTACATTTTGATAATTAGAATAATCTATAATGACATTAAATTATAATTATTATATTAATATTACTAGCAAATAATAATTTGATAAATAGAAATATGCTTATTAATATTAATATAGAACAAATATTTATTTATATTAATATTTAATATTCACAATGAACTTTACTTTAAATAAAAATATATAAATAATAATTCAATATATTATATAGTTATAGTAGAAATTTATTATGAAATATTGTGGTAGATTCTAGAAGTGTTTTTGCAAGCTGGTATTGTAAGGCTAGGGAAGCTGTTGCTTTTTTATGTATATAATAGGAGTTAGCTACATGTAGCTCTAGCTGCATGTAGCTATTTTAGATACATATATATAAGGGATTTTTATATACAGTAAAGGAAGGAGGAGTAGAGTAAGTAGAGAGAAAGTGGAAGAGAAGTTGAAGTAGTGTTAATAAAGTAAAAGTTAGATCTGCAAGTGTCTAGACAACCCAGAAAAGGTTTATGGAATGACAGTTGAATGAACAGTAAAATCCATAACAATATTCTTTATTAAATCACACGTATATTTATTATTTTCATGTTTAATATTATTATTATTATATCACTAATCAGTAATCATACGATACTAATCACTTACGGTTACGGTGTTATTTAATTATTTTTTAATCATTTCTTTTTAATTTCATTAGTTAGTTTTGTTTAGTTATCTATATATATAACTTTATTTAATGTGCAATATATATAGTATACAGTATGTATGAATATCAGCATCATGCTTTTGTTTTTTTATATTGAAAACTTTTGCATGTTTTTCATGCTGTTGCACAGGTACTTAAATCTCAATATGAATATCTGTCAATCTGAATCCTCATACCATAATCTGGCTCAGGCTGCACTGATTTTATTCGAAGATAGTCTCGAAATAACTTGGTTGACTGGTGCTCTTCATTGTCCATTGCAGTGAGTTTATTTTAACAATTAACAAAACAATATTTTCCCAATACCAACTATAATAATAGTGATTAGCTATGCAAAATGCTAGAAGAATGGCTATGGACTTTTTCGCATAAAGCCTTAGCGCTGTAGCAATTTGTTCAGCGCTCTTTATTTACTATAAACGGCTCTGCAACTGTCAGATCACGGGCTCTGGCACATGTTCCATCGAGTTTACCAAACTCGATGCGCCTGTTGACTATGAGCTCTGCACTTTGATAATTTTGGTCTATTTCGGAACGATGAGTGCGAAGTTGTCCCTTCTTCATTTCAGGAGAAGACAAAAGCCATCGTATCGATATACTGTAACGTGTACAACTACTAAAAATACATCATTATATAAAAAATGGCCAAACCCCCTAACATCACACAACTACTTGTAATTAATCCACCATTGATCAGTCATCCTACGGGTTCAGACGATACAATTTATTATAAATATTAATAATGTCACAACATATTCCATGCAAATTAGTGAGCAGAATGATTGTGTGTAGTTCAGCTATACGAGTGAAACAAAGTACCATAAAGGAGGTCTAAACTTTAGAAGATGTAATATAAATCAGAGTAAAAATAAAAAATGAACCCACAAACCTTCTAGAACAGAAAGTACTATACCATCATATTGTAGACTACCTCAGGGCTCAGGCAGCTATCCCTCTAAACTTGGGCTAGCCTCCTTACAGCAGTTGTGACTATATACAGTATATTAACAAACACATATACAAAAATTAGTAATATCTGTAATAGTACTCTCCTCCAGAAGAACTAAGCTGATTGTTAGATGAGCACAAGTAAACAATATCTCTCAGGGGAGTACCACAGAGTATAACACATTATAGACAATAATTATTTCATAAATAAGAACTGAGACATTTTTGAGAATCATTAAAACATTCATTGTCATCTGCCACCTAATGTAGGACAAAGTTCAAGTAAGTAAAATACAAACAATATAATGTACAGAACAGTGCTAACAGCAATATTCACCAATAAACAAACTAGAAATAGAACTAAATGTCGAGATTTTGTAAACATGGTCACTTTGTCAAAGTAAGACAGAGTCACTTGACCTTGTGAGGTATCTTAATGTCATAGAGTAGTAACCACATCCGTCTCGTTTACTGGTTCCCCAGTATGTCTGCTGTCTGACAAATCATCATCCTACAGATAATCATGTGACAATATCTCTACCCACCAGTAACTAGTAAATAAGACTGTATTGTATGACCAGATAATATACATGTATGTGTATGTATATGACCAAATGATATACATGTATATATGTATATGACTAGATGATATACATGTATGTATATGTATATGACTAGATGATATACATGTATGCATATGTATATGACTAGATGATATACATGTAATATGTAGATGTATATGGCTAGATGATATACATGTAATGTGTATATGTATATGGCTAGATGATATACATGTATGTATATGTATATGACTAGATGATATACATGTATGCATAATAATATGTATATATGATATTCAACAACCAGATAACATAATACAGCACAGTATAGCCCCAGTTGTATCTGAGCATGCATTCTTTACATAATTTAGGTCTTTGACTTCCACACATTACAGGTAGCACTGCTCATTATGCATAATAATATAATACAGTTACTCACAGAGTCTTCAGAGTCGAAGATATCACTGTAGCAGGGAGGTGGGGTGTGGGTCCTGCTATCAGGGGGATGAGGATAGTCATCGTCATCATCTGATGTACTGTAGTCGTATGCAGGCAGATCTACACAGTAGATGTGTATAATATAAACTATGTAAACACCAAGCATGTACATTTACATGTCTGTAATAAATAATATATACATGTAATATACTATATAGCATAATATATAATATGTAATATACTATATAGCATAACATATACTATGTAATATACTATATAGCATAATATATACTATGTAATATACTATATAGCATACTATATACATGTAATATAGTATAATTATAATATACTACATAATATACTGAAATATGATATGCATGTACATGTACATCAGCACGTGTACAGTATGTACTGCATACATGTGTGCATGTGAACCCATACACATTGTATGATGGAAAAGGTAAATGTATAAGATATCAGTGTTACAAACCTGTTGATTCGGCATAAGGAGGAGGCATCAACATACTGCATGGAGAGTAGATGGTGGAACCCAGGGTTACAGGTAATATAGTCGCTAGCTTCATCGAACCAGGGATGCGCAACGAAATCTAAAAGTATAAATATATAGTCCAATATGATATCGGTACACTATTATACTAACTCATGCAATGTGAATTACATACATTGTAT
This sequence comes from Bugulina stolonifera, assembly GCA_935421135.1. Classification (NCBI taxonomy): domain Eukaryota; kingdom Metazoa; phylum Bryozoa; class Gymnolaemata; order Cheilostomatida; family Bugulidae; genus Bugulina; species Bugulina stolonifera. The sequence continues at coordinate 25,575,029 of OW285188.1, forward strand.
GTTTGCACATAAATATATACATGTATCTTTCATTTGCATGTTTATTTACCTGTGTCCTCATATATTTGCTTCAACACAAAAAATACACTCAACAAATGATAACTAAAATGCAATTATGGTGAAGAGCTGCTTTCAAACAGTTACATGCATATCAGTACCACACTATCAGTATTACACTATCAGTACCACACTATCAGTACCACACTATCAGTATTACACTATCAGTATCACACTATCAGTATTGCACTTTCAGTATTACACTATCAGTATTACACTATCAGTATTACACTATCAGTATCACACTATCAGTATCACACTATCAGCACCACACTATCAGTACCACTAACCTTAACAAAGTAGACCACCTTGAGTATGCTACAGTTAGTAATTGAAGGAGCTACGTTGGGTATGACCAGCTGTTCATTAGACCAAGTACTGTTACACTTTGACGACAGGTAAGGTCCTACAATCAAACAATGAATGGGAGTAGAAACAGTATTCTATCGTTACTCTGTGGAGAGTACTCAGACAGTTAAAAATAAAGACGGATTGATTCTAACAGTTTGGTTACACAAGGTTAGAGCGAGAGTTCTTACATAATTACACATATACCTAACGATTATGAAATCATCTAGTCACCCCCCCCCCAACGTAGGAATCAAGAAGGAACTAGGACTAATAGCTGACTGAGTATTCTGTTGTAGTCATATACTACTCGCTATCAGCAGCCATCAGATAAGAATGTATTTCATACAGAGAATAATTTCTCTATATTCTACCCACTATATAGTATAACGACTTCTTTGCAAAATATAATATTTGCATTGGCAATATCTGATAATATAGACTAGAGTATTACATTGTAGATTGTAGCTCACTACACCTAGTAGTACATTGTACTTATAAATAAGTATATGTATAATATGCAGCATGATAACTAATAATTATCTAAGTGAAATGATGCTCACATATTGATGGGTTGGCTGATCTAATTAACCTAGCTAGCTATCTATCCTGCATGTGTATTCCAAGCAGTAATGTTACAGTATTAATCACAGAGTAATATCCACCCCATGGTTTCAATTTACGTAAGACCTGCATGTTACATGCAAAGGGAAAGAAACCTCTCTACACATCGACACTGTAGACATGTAGGTACATGTATATCCTATATAGGCCTATATGTATATCTACATTCTACAGTGTGCATTCAATACACATGTTACATGCACATGTATATACAGAGTACGCGCGACACACCCACTATATCTGCACCTCCAACTATCTTTGCACTCGTATCTCTGTTGTACATGTGAAAATGACCTAGGAGACCACAGGTTCATTAAGTTTCTATTTATTGCTGAACCTGTTAGCAGTCGGAAGTGTGGATATTTGAGTTATTAAAGTAAAACATTCCCGTTTCTCAGGTGGTGTCCCACTACTTATATGTACATGGCACACACTGTACTATTCTAATAGATGATGAATATAACAACAAACTACATGTACCTTGAAACTTAACGAGCTGCACTGTCCTCATTTTCTGTCTGTCGTTGGCATAGTAATACTGCCTTTGGTAAAGAGCAGCTGTTGGGTAAAGCCTGCGAGATGTGAAGTTTTCAAACTCAGCAGATAATAGTATAGTATCACCTGTAACAGTAATACACTAGTGACAGGTGTACTATAGAATACACTGTAGGTTTACTATAGAATACACTGTAGGTTTACTATAGAATATACTGTTGGTTTACTATAGAATATACTGTAGGTTTACTATAGAATACACTGCAGGTTTATTATAAAATAGACTGTAGGTTTACTATAGAATACACTGTAGGTTTACTATAGAATATACTGTTGGTTTACTATAGAATATACTGTAGGTTTACTATAGAATACACTGCAGGTTTATTATAAAATAGACTGTAGGTTTACTATAGAATACACTGTAGGTTTACTATAGAATATACTGCAGGTTTACTATAAAATATACCATAGGTTTACTAGATTGACTGTAATATGCTGGAAGTGGAATAGATAATAGAAACTGCAGTTCTATGTTCATACTTTACTAACTGGACAGGCATTCAAGATTCCTATAAATGTAATCAGTGTACACTACATAGACATGCACTTCATGCACACTGTTACCTTACCAGGTCTTCAAAGTTCTTGTAAGACTTACTGTAGTATAGTACAATACCATAACACAACCTACATTGTAGATGAGAGTGCCATATGCTACAGCTAAACTGACAGCACAGGAAAGAAGGCCACTGACAGCACAGGAAAGAAGGCTACTAATTACAATTCCCATAGATGATGAAGCTGATAACCTGATATAACAATTATAGCATTAATAGGGCAGTCCTGTTAAAATATTGATTATATTATAAAACTAAACAAGTAATACTATATAATATAACAGAAGGTACATACATGTACACGTACAACTATGGTTATAGTAATACTACATGCATATAATATGTACTATATAGAATATGGTTGTTTCCTGTACTCAACTGATAATATAATTATCATGGACACACTCTCCTATACCGTCTAAAACTCCTATGCATATCTACACAGTATACAGTGTAGAATGTCTTCTCATGTACTACAGCAGATTTTGTTTGCTCAAGGTTAAGCAGAGCAAAATATAGAAATGGATATATTATAATATTATTATTATAAAATTTGATTACTAGTAGTTTTATAATATTGTGATCACCAGATAAAACTTTATCTGATGAGTGTGTTTATATGAAACTAAAACTAAAAATAAAATGCTTTAATAAATCCAGTATATACACTATAATGTAGATACAATCATGTATATACATGTAGATTATATTATTATAAAGAGAACAGACTACCTGGAGAATAGCCAGATTTATCAGTGTGGGCAGAGATAGATACCAGACCTCCAGTACATAGTCCACAGCATAGTGTCTTGTCAGCCGCACTCTCTACTGGCTCCTGTACCAATAATTACAAACACTAAATCACCATCGATGAAAACACACTGTATAAGACACTCTCAAATGTACACTATAGGACACATTGTGCATACTGCTGTAGTTGTAACCAGAGTATACCTAGTGAGCAACACACCACGACTGACCTTTTATAAGGCAATGGGAACACAAGGAACAGACATCATGGTTCCATACAGGACAATTATACTGGAGACTTAACACTATTGTAACCATATGATCTGTGAGGAGTGTTGGGAGGACTATTGCCCACTGAGATCACCGGATACTCACTGAGATCACCTGGTACTCACTGAGACCACCTGATACTCATTTAGATCACCTGATACTCACTGAGATCACCTGGTAATCACTGAGATCACCTAGTACTCACTGAGATCACCTGATACTCACTTAGATCATCTGATACTCACTGAGATCACCCGATGCTCACTGATATCACCTGATGATCACTGGGATTACCTGATAATCACTGAGATCACCTGGTCCTCACTGATATCACCTAGCACCCACTGAAGTTACTTGGATACTCACCTGGTACTCACTGAGATTGATATTCACTGGGTTGATAAATGTTATAGTTTTCTTAGTTTTATCAGCCTTTTCGTGTCTGCTACGAAACCGATTCAACTCAGCTCTTAGCCAATACCGTGTACTTCCATACTTCCCTTCAAACGATGATGGCATTCCGCTGAAATAACAGTACAGCACCATCTGGCTAATACTCACAACTTCAAATACCATATCTATCAAGCAGTGAAATAACATAGCACTAGTAGGCCTACTACTAAATACCTTATTCTGGCTGTATATTATTGAAAGCGACTATCAACTTGCTTCTACAACAAGATTTAATTTGACAAGGTGTGAAATTAATCTGCACGTACTCACATTCATCAATATAATAGTTGGCACAATGACCATAGCTAAGAATTTTTGCATCATATGTGATCTCATTGACAACATTGAATTTTAAACTCAAGGAATTATGACTACCTTGGCAGTTGTCCAACTGTTGAAACATCCTTTTCAATGTGATAACTATAAAACACAAAGATAGTAACACATTCTTAAAAAATATCCCTATTCATTATTACTTACCCTGTGTGAGGAATAGTGAAGGAAAACGGGCAAGTATGAGTTCCTTCTTGTAAGGTTACTCGATCAGCGCCTGCAAATGAAACACATTAAAAATATAAACATTACATTTATTCCAGTAAACTCACCAAGAACAGAATTTTCTCAGAGAATAAATAGACTGTAGAGATACCTACCCATTCTAGGGTGGGCTAGCAGTTTTCTTTCCTTCAAATATTCACTACCAGACATAAAGTGTTGAGTGTAAGGTCCAAGCCTAGCACCAACATTTCTTGATTCTGTCCAATGAACTTTTGAGAAACCACGCAATGTAATAGCTAAACTTTTTAGAGCAAATTCGCCATCTGTGATTTCAATCTCACACTGGCCTTGGATTACATCACCACAGTAGTACACTGGCTCATCAGAAGAGAGGGTGATTCTAAATGACTTCAGTTTACCCATAATTCTCCCCAGTGGTGTTCAAGCAAGTGCTGCAGCACATGAGCAGTTGTTTCAATGTCATTTCTTGTGACTGTAATCCTACATATAAGTGATGTGCTGTCAAATCAACCAATGAATGAGGCTTGTATAGTAATCCTTTAGCTATATAGCCAGAGTCCACAGTTGCTTTTCTCTGAAAGTATTTACAAGTTTAGTGTTCAAATCATTATATTCTTACTTAGTTCTGCCAAATTCTGGGACTTATAATTTATGACCTACTAAATAGAAATGTCTAGGTTACACTCAATAATAATCTTACAGCAGGTACGATAAGCAGTGCCTTCGCGTTCTCATGGACCGGCCTGGGTCACAAATGAAAATCTCAAAATGGCCGCTTGGCCTAGGCTGAAGAGGGCATCGGTCTGGGATTTTGCTTGGTTGGAGAAAACCATCCCAAGCTCACCGACACATCTACATGCAGGTTCTCGCACAAAAACAAGATTTTGTCTTTGGCCCTGGCCGATGTGTTCTTATGATCTCAAATAGGATCAGGTGTACTGTTAATTATCTACTAGTAGGCCTACTATGAGTCGAATTTGCCTGGGGCCTTAACCAAACCCACTCCAAAAGTTTTGGTCATAAATAAGAGGCTATATAAATTGCTGTTGTGCCTAATAACACAAAGAGATATTGTTTACTGGAAAGTTTATATACAAATCTAAAATTATTTGCGCAGATAAGCAAATAAAGACACGTGTAAATCCAAACAGTAAAAAGCCTTGCCTTGCTCCTCACAACGAGGATAAGCACAAGAAAGAGAAGAAATAGGAAATCCAACCTAAATGTTGTCATAGGGATTGTGGGCAACTAGAGAAGAGAGTATTTTAAAAATAATGCTCATGTTTCTCGATTTAAACCACACCATAGATTTTAACCTTCTTACAGGGTTTCCCACCACATGCACCTGTTTGTCCAGACCATTTAGAGATGATATTCCCAATCTACAGGTCATCGAAAATAAAGATAAAATTGCCTATGAGCATGTCTCTAACCAGAAGGCATCACTTTCCATTTTAAATGAAAAGGCAATGTGAAACTGAATAGGCCTGTAATGTGATGCTAGACGTCAACGGGTTTGGCGAATAGCGGAAGTGACGTAATCCCAGAAGCCGCGGAGATATTAGAAGTCTCTTACGTCTTGAATGCTGGATCAACAACACGTGCCTTCAGAGACTCCTTATTCTACATCCACTACTAGTAACTATCAAGTAAGTGTGTTTATCTGCGTATACGAACATACCTGACCCACGTAACTTAACATGGTACCACGGGTGGGGTAGTCGCAAGATTGTAAGAGCCTTTGTCTTGGAGATTTCAGAATTTCCATTCTGTGCTTCAAGAATAATTTTGTGATAACAAGGGAGTGAATAAAGTTGAGTTAATTGAGTTATAGAGTCTTGAGTTAATAGGGTCATAGAGTTAACTGAGTTATAGAGTCTTGAGTTAATAGGGAATAAATTAAAATTGAGTTACTGAGACTTGGGTTAAGTGAGTCAATTGGGTTGAGTCTTGAGTAGTGAGTTCTGAGAGTCTTGAGGTAACTAGTGAGTGAGGAGATTTACTTGTACGCTGTCGTGGTATAACCCGGTGACAGTTATACTAACCATGGCCAAAGCCCCCACAGCATGGCCTAACCTAGCTATTGATCCTAATGATGTTTCGGGATCATTTCAAATGTGGTTAGAGGAATTCGAAATAGCTATCGAATTAAAAATAGTAGAGTCAGGGAAGAAAGTGGTAGAGGGTGAAAACGTAGATGCATTTACCCCTAGACGTAAATTGCTGGCGCTATTGAAAGCGATAGGCAGGGAAGGCCGAGAGGCACTCCGCTCAAAGGGAATAAAGGGTCTAGACGCTACTTCCACTTATACAAATGTATTAGCTTCGCTGAAAGACCATTATGAACGGGAAGAGGCCGTTTTTGTTAGGATGCAAAAGCTTGTAGTCGTGAGGCAAGGTAATGGAGAAGACCCCAGAGACTACTTGCTTAGAGTGGAGCGGTTGAGTCGGGATTGTGGGGCGTTTGAGCAGGCAGCAGAAGCAAATGTCAATGCAGCATTGACTAGGTCGAGGGAGCTGTTCTGCCTCACCCTCGCAGTCAACGGTCTCAGAGACTCAGCTCTGCGCAAGGAGTTAATGGCTAACAATGCTTTAACATGGGAACTATTGGGACAGACTTTAAAATCTAGGTCTAAGGCGTCGGAAGCAGCCAGGCGATTAGAGAACCCTGTCGAACCTACGGCAGCGGTTAAGCAGGAGGTAGCCGAAGTAAGCGATAGGTTTAGAAGCCCCTCTAGGGGGAGATACAGTGACTCAATGGGCGAACAACGTAGGTCACGAGACTATTCGAGAGACAGGAGTAGTGGTAGTAGCAATGGTAGAGATGATAGAAGGAGCAGAGACCGGTACTATACCACTAGAACCCGAAGTAGAAACGACAGCGGGCAGTCGTTTCAAGATAGCTATCGGGGATACAGGGACTACAGTCACTCGCCCCGACAGGAGCGAAGGGGAAACGATAGAAGAGTGGGTAGATATGGACATGCAGACCGCAGCCAGTCTCCCTGGCCTAGGCGGAGAGATGAAGATAGGCAGCGCAGTAGGAACGAGTACCGAGAGGCCAGGCCTAAATGTTACGAGTGTGGAAGAGAAGGGCACCTGGCTAGAAACTGCCCTGACATAGTTTGCAGAAAATGCGGTGAACGGGGCCATGTCCTCAGGGACTGCTCGGGAAACAGGGGCCAGGCCCTTAGATCCCGGGATCAGAGCCCCGGCCACACCCCATACCGGAGAGTCAGAATGGCCGATTCTCAATGACTATATGATAGAGGCCTTGAGTACAAAGTGACGCTGCAAGTAAACGGATTGAACCTCGTGTTTGCTCTAGACACGGGGGCCCAAGTGACAGTCTTAACGGAATCATCATTCAAGATCTTGAAAACGCGGCTGAATCCACCCAGGCGAGTCCTGGTTGGAGCAGGGGGCAACACGCTGGAACAGTTAGGAGAGACGCCAATCGCTCTGACCAGCTCAGCAAAGTCTACCAGGTGTGTTGCTTCCGTAGTAAAAGGAGTGTCTCGGAACCTCCTAGGCATTAAAGAAATTGAAGAACTCGGTCTTATAAGAGTTGTGAACCGCATTAGAACCAAAGCTTTTGACCCTTTGGAGGAGTACCCAAAACTGTTCTCCGGGTTGGGCTCCATGCCCGACATTTTTGTGATCTCCTTGAAAGACGACGCTAGCCCTTACCAGCTATTCAGTCCTAGACCGATAGCAGCGGGTTTGAGGGAGAAGGCGAGAGCAGAAATAGACAAGATGCTCGAACTGGGAGTGATCGAGAGAGTGGAAACACCAACAGACTGGTGCTCTGGCTTGACGATTGCACTAAAGGCAAGCGGGGACATCAGGATGTGTGTCGACTTAACGAGGCTGAACAAGAGTGTGAAAAGAGAAACCTACCCTCTCCCGAGGGTCAGCGACATGTTGGCCAGACTGTCGGAAGGGAGGGTCTTTTCCAAGCTCGATGCCAACTCTGGGTTTTGGCAAGTGCGCTTGGACCCCGAAAGTAGGCTGTTGACGACTTTCATTACCCCGTGGGGAAGATTCTGTTTCAAGAGAATGCCTTTCGGCATCTCCTCTGCTCCAGAGTTCTTCCAGCGGTCAATGGAAAAGATCCTGTGCGGGTTAGAAGGAGTGATATGCCTAATGGATGACATTTTGGTGTTCGGAAAAGACGCGGCCGAGCACTGGAGGAGGTTGCACCTTGTGCTTGACCGGGTCCTAGAGGCAGGGATGACACTGAAAAAACAGAAATGTGAATTTGCCCGAAATGAAATTAGTTTCTTGGGACATATCATTAGTGCTCAAGGAGTGAAACCAGACCCGAAAAAGGTCGAAGCAGTCCTAAACATGAAGCCTCCTACCACCAAGAAGGAGGCTAGAAGGTTTATGGGAATGGTCAACTATCTGAGTAAGTTCAGCGGACGATTGGCTTCACTAGCAGTCCCGATCAACTCCGTCACCGGACAGAAGTCGGAGTGGTATTGGGGAGACAGTCAGGGAAACGCCTTCAACGAAATAAAGGCGGAAATGTCCCGATTGCCCATCCTGGCTAGTTTTGATTTAGCAAGAAGGCATAGGGTGTCGGCTGACTCGAGTAAAGGTGCCATTGGGGCGGTCCTACTACAAGAAAATGAATACGGTGCTTGGCAGCCGGTAGAGTATGCTTCCAGGAAGCTGACCATGGCAGAACAGAAGTATGCGATGATCGAAAAAGAAGCCCTCGCCCTTACATGGGCCTGTGAGAAATTCGATTATTATCTGGTAGGCCGAGAATTTGAGTTAGAGACTGATCACAAGGGGCTGGTAGCCCTGCTAGGTGAAAAGGATTTATCCAAGTTGCCGCTAAGGGTACAACGATTCAAATTAAGGTTAATGAGATACGGATATGGAATCTTCCATACACCAGGATCAAAAATGTATATAGCCGACCTACTTAGTAGACCAATAGATATGGAGTGCACGGATGAAGACATTGTAGGCAGCAACCTAATGGAACAATATGTGTGTAACTATATAAGGGAACACTTGTTAGACGACGTGAGAGAAACCGAACTGGTAACGGCCTTATACAAGGACAAGGTCGCTTCCAATTGCTTGATGCTGCTACAGTCCGAATGGTCCGATTATGACCATCAACAGGCCTGCGAAGAACTGCAAAAGCTGTACAGCAGCAGATTCAGCCTGACCGCCTGCGGAAACATAATAATGTTTGGCTCTAAGGTGTACGTGCCATCAGGCCTCAGACTAGAATATCTGAGAAGATGCCACGAAGGGCATCAAGGCGTTGAAAAATGCAGAAGGCGGGCCCGTCAGCTGTTCTGGTGGCCTACAGTATCTAGCGACATTGAGAACTTTGTTGCCACATGCGAGGTCTGTATTAAGCGGGCTGGGGTCAGGCACCAACCAGTAGTCGATCAGCCCCTACCAAACGGACCCTGGGAACAAGTTGCCGCAGACCTGTTTGTATTTGATCAAGAGAATTTCCTAATAGTTGTTGACTACTATAGCCGTTGGATAGAAACCGTCAGGCTTGAGGACCAATCCTCAAATTCCGTGGTTAGGGAACTAAAACGAATATTTGCATGCTATGGGGTACCTACAAACCTCCGTAGCGATAATGGGAGATGCTTTGTGAGTGAAAGGATGCGGGATTTTTCTAACAGCTGGGGGTTTACTCATGACACCAGCAGCCCTAGATATCCCCAGTCTAATGGCCTCGCAGAGAGAGCAGTCGGGACGGTGAAAAGACTGTGGTCCGGAGGGGGTGATAAGGACGCCGCTTTATTAGCTTACAGAACGACCCCTCTGGAGTCGGGATTTTCCCCGGGTCAACTGATGTTTGCAAGGGCCGTTAGGTCCAGCCTGGGTAAGCCAGAGAACAGTCCAGTGGACTATGAGCTGTTTGAGAGGTCAGAAAACGAAAGGAAAGCGGCAGCAAGGGAGAAATGGGAACTTAAGCACCGAGCAAAACCCCAACATGAGTTGGCGATAGGGGAAAGAGTGTGGATCAAAGCCCCGACGGATACGGGGAAAGAAGGATTCGTCGTCAGAAAAGACCAGCACCCAGATAGCTACTGGGTGAAGGTGGGAGACGGTGAAGTTAGACGTAACCGCAAACATCTGTTCTCCTTAGAGGGGACTCATGAAGGCAGTTATGCTGAAGGAGTCCCTGGGAACTCAGCTCACTATGAGCTCGAGGGCACAGACGCTCTAGAGCTTGAGAGCGAAGCCCAGAACTCTAACACGATACCCCGTCCAAACGAAAACTCTGAAGAAAATAGAGCCTCAGAAAACGAGGTGGAACATCTAGAAACCGACACAGACGTACAGGTGCCGGAAAATCAGGCCGAAGACGAGAACACTGACCTAGTGGCTAGCCATAACCAGTATCTCGAAACAGAAAGCCAGCAGAGAACGGAAGAAAATGCCCCTACTAGTGGGGAAACCTCCTCCGGGACTCAAACCTCTGGAGGTACTAATGAACCCCCAGACCTGACCGAACCCCAGACCATTGCAGAACCAGAAACATCGGAACCCGAGACCCGCACTAGGTACGGAAGAACAGTGAAACGCCCAAACCGGGACGTCTATCAGTATTACTAAAACTGTATTTATGACGTAGTGACACTAAAATGTTTATTACGCATTAGCTTCGTTATCCACTGTAGTATGTCTGAAATGTTCACCACGTTATAGCGTTGCTAATTGTTCTTTATGTTGTAGTATGTCTGGAAAGAAGAGGGCGGCCAGCTTCGGCTGCTCGTTCTGCCGATCAGAAGACCATCCTACGATGTCGTGTCCAATGGCCAACTGCACAGCGTGTGGGTTAAAAGGGCACCTGTCTACAGTCTGCCCTAGTCCCCGATGCCGTTACTGCCACCAGCTAGGCCACAAGCAGATCGCTTGTCCTACAAAGATGCAGACGGGTAAGAGTGTTGCTACTAAAAGCACTAGTAAAGTTTATACTGCACAACAGGGGAGATCCTACTCCCAGGCGGCAAGCCAGGCCAGTGGTGGCACAGCAGTATCATCTGCTACCAGAGCTGAAAGGTCGTTTGCTCAAGCGGCCCAATGCCATAACGAGGTTCCCGAGATGATTGACCCCGGTCTAACCTTGGTCGATCGTGTCAGGGAAATGGTGGCCGACATGTCCAGGTTTAGCCAGCTGGCCACCCCCAGGTATTATGATGACCAGTTGGCTGATCTTGAAGCCAGGAAACATGAACTCGATGCCGAGTATAATAGGAGGTTGGCAGAGTTGACGAGAGAGAGGAATAACCTCTTGAAGGATCGAGAAGAGGCTAAACACCTCTCGGGCCCTCTCAAGAGAGTTATGGAGGCGGTCAATGAGATTGAGGTTGCCAGAAAGCGCCGGGTAGTGGCTACCACCACGGACCAGGGCACTAGTAAGGCAGACCAGGGTGCGGCTGGTGGAACCAGCAGAGTAGACAGTTCCAACAAAGCTAGTGAGGCTAGCAGTGGTGGAAAGAGCAATGAGAAAAACGGTAAAAGTGAAAACAGCTCAGTGAATGAAGCTAAGGCTGACACTGAGGTGTCTACGGGTCTCTCAGTGGATGAAGTTCAAACTGACACTGGGACCTCCTGGGCGACCGAGACGGCCATGGACGTCGAGGATCCTCAGGAGTCGAGGGAAGGTCCTGATCTGACAACGCAAGACCCTGAAAGCCTTTTGGCAGAGTCAGGTGAGCAGGTCGGAGGGACTGGTACTTCGGGCCCCGGAGAGAGTCTGAGCGACCTGCTGGATGAGGTCAGCGAGGAGGAAGGGGAACAGTCCAAGGGCTAAGCCGTAGTCGTAAGTTATGATCACGTCCAATGCATGACTCGTATTTCAGTCTGTACGCTATGTAATGTCAACTGCATAAACAGATGTATGAAGGACAGATACTGCTGCCCTTCATTTGACTATTTAGAGAAAAGAGAAACGAAGAAGGAAGGGCATGTAATGTGATGCTAGACGTCAACGGGTTTGGCGAATAGCGGAAGTGACGTAATCCCAGAAGCCGCGGAGATATTAGAAGTCTCTTACGTCTTGAATGCTGGATCAACAACACGTGCCTTCAGAGACTCCTTATTCTACATCCACTACTAGTAACTATCAAGTAAGTGTGTTTATCTGCGTATACGAACATACCTGACCCACGTAACTTAACAGGCCTATCTCTTGAAACTTAAAAATAATTAATGATTAATTAATTTTCACATTAATTAAAAATGGGTCTATAATTTTTTACTTCATTTAACATTTTACATTTTCATTGAACAAAGGAGAAAGAATCCAGATGAATAATAATTACAATAAATATGAACAGTCATCATTATCATTATGATCATATCATTACATCAACTTACATCAATGCCTGCAACTCAATTAATTTTTATTTCAGCATTACTGAAGTGAAGTATTCATTATTCATTAGTCATTTACTCTACTCTCGCTCTACTATATAACATGAATTAGGAACAATTCGGACACAAACAAAGCAATCACAAGGCATTGCCTTGGCTCTACATTTAAAAAAAAACAGCGCAGGCTAAAATTTTTCGAGTTGCATGTCTTGTGGTAGTCTGTTGTCTAGGTGTCGGTTGGAGAGTTAAAAGATTAATTCCGTGATTATAAATTATCATAATTGTGTGTTATTTTCGCAATATCTTCCATGAAAACAAGTACAGTTATGAAACTAAAGTAAATACAATAAACACCTTTGATTGATGGAATCCTTGAGTTACTTTCCAACTCTATGGTTGGAATGTTTACTTCTTCCAATTAATAGTTAGCATAGTTTTAGAATATTTTTCGTTTTCAAACTGGGGGCAGCTAACAAATTTTATTTTAGTTCACCCCTCGAACGAAAGCAGTTTAAATATATGAATTATAGGCTATTGCTATGATGTCTTTACTGTTACAATAGTAACAAAAATATTAAATAAGGGCTTAGACGTAATTTTTTGTTTACGCAAAATTTCCTGCCCAGAAGCAACCAATCAACGCAGCCCACGGGTCTTGCAACGTTTTCAATCTGGATTCCATTGCAATCCTCATCATTTACACCGGTGAAGTTTAAATTTGATGTCAGGGTTATTTTCGTGGAGAAATATGAAGTACGCTCTTCTTGCGTCAGCAATTGTAGCAATTCTGTTTTTGACAGTATTTAGAAAGTCAGAGGCAGCTTCAGGAAATGCTAATGGACCCAAAGTAACCCACCAGGTAGGTTTGTTTCAACCAAACTAAACTTGATTTTCAAATCGATCAATATTCAATGATATGATGATTTAGATTATTATATTTAATATTATTAATTGTGATAAGATAAAGAATCAATACAGTGATAAATGATCATGATCTGAGATCAGCGTATTAAATTATGAATGAATCTAATTTAAAATAAATGAACAAACATCCATTCCATGTCAATTTGAATTTATTATAAAAAAAATAATCAGTTGAGTTCAATTATTGTTATTGGTTAATATAAATATTCATATTGATATTTATTATGATTATCCAGGTTATGACGCGATAAACCACGAATTCTCTACTGAAATTAGTTATTAGTGGAAGTAGATAATAAGAAAAGATATGAATAATAAAAAAAATATATAAATGCTTAAATAGGCTACGTTTGTGAACACGTGTAGCAGATCATCATAACCTTTCTCTCAATGTCATGTGTGCAGTGGTGGAGAATTTTTGAATAGCATAGTGATAGTCTTTGTTTTTTGCCAAAACCTAACTCAAACCTTTAGTCAATTAGTGGTTGACCTTACCTACCACCTCACCAGTAGATTTAGAGTAAACCGTCCGAGTTTTGCGAACAGTAGAGTAGAGTGGTATGTAGTCCTACTTAAGACAGTCTCAGTCTATGCTTTGCAATAAGCACAGTGCTCTACCAGGACCAAGGCTTCAATTTCGGCTCACCAAACCAAGTAGGCCAAAAAAGAATACTAAACAGTCACAGACGCCCAACTATGGTTCATAAACTCTTTATTTATAACAATACAAGAACATTCATTTCCAAAATTGTAGTAATTCAATTATAATTATTAGTTGACTAAACGTTGTCAGTCTTTGCTCCTCCATCTTGCCAGAAATAGATTGGCCTAGTCCTGCATTTTCCCATTCATCTTAATTGCTCACAAAACCATTGTTTACAGGTGTTCTTCGATATTACTATCGGTGGAAAAGATGTTGGTAGAATTGAAATTGGGTTATTCGGTGGTTCTGTTCCAAAGACCGTAGACAACTTTGTTGCTTTGGCTACTGGTGAGAAAGGTTTTGGCTACAAAGGAAGTAAATTTCATCGTGTAATTAAAGACTTCATGATACAAGGAGGAGACTTCACAAGAGGCGATGGTACCGGAGGTAAGTTCTAGTGTAGACATCTGAACCTACTAATGGTGCTTCCAGTGGAAATGTCTTGTTTCAATCACTGACGGTACTTTAATTTTCAGGAAAAAGCATATATGGTGAGAAATTCGCTGATGAAAACTTCAAGTTGAGCCACTATGGTGCTGGATGGCTGTCTATGGCCAATGCTGGCAAAGACACCAATGGATCACAGTTCTTCATTACAACAGTGAAAACTCCTTGGTTAGATGGCCGTCATGTTGTCTTTGGCAAGATAGTTAAAGGAATGGTGGGTTGATTATTCAAACTTAGCTCATTTGCAATTCCAAGTCAAGCACATTGTCATGTGTCGATCATTTGAATTTGCACCAATAGACCATACCTGCAATGGATGTACATTGCATATTGCTGTGATTGAATTAGTAGTAATTACATGTAAGGGGTGATTTAGAGATTTATTGCTGATACATGTAGTTTGTGTCTGTGTTAGACATATTTGCTCATCACAGGTAGAAATGTTGGCACGAGATCATTTTGAATCAGTTTAGATTCCGAGCACATTGCTCAAAGGGTCATGGTTATGATTGGCTGGGAATTGTATTCTTTTGGAATTCCCAATGCTGCTGCTGCCACAGTGGCAATTTTCATTACTATTGCATATAAAAACAATCTAAATGTACACCTAACAACATTGATGCAAGGTAGAGCTTCATCTCTGATTCATTGTAAACTACAATCGTAATTAGAATGAAGTGTTCTAGTTAATATTTGTTCAGGAGATTCAACAATCTTTAAGTCACTATAAATGATAAGTGACTGTTACTAGTGTGGTAATATCAACTTGTACAATACTAGTATCTATTAATGCCCTACATGTAGAAAGTTGTAAGGAGGATAGAGCATACCAAGACTGGAAGTCAAGATAGACCTGCAGAGGATGTTGTTATTAGCGACTGTGGAGTGATTGCTGTGGATACTCCTTATTCTGTTGCAAAAGAAGCTGCTGGTGCTAATGAAGACTAAATGTTTAATTCATTCCTTCTCGCACCTAGCTAACTGTGCAATGTTAGTCCCAGCACTAACTCACTGTAAACATGTACACTAGGAATACATCAGTCTACTGATAGTATGCTATACATTAGTCTACTGATAGTATGATATTATTTGTGATTACCAACTGAAACACGTAGGCAATTACATGTATGTTGAAAGCATTATATTCATTTTTAAATTTTTATAGTATTGTATGTTTAATGTACATGTTAGCCATATGTACCGATCTCTAACTTCTTGCTGAAATGAAACAATAGTATGATTTTACTAGTGGATCCCAGTTGAGTATTATATTGGCAAACTTGAGCATTCATCTACTTCTAAAGGAACTGAAGTGTATCATCTCATAATACATAAATATTGATGTCATACATAATCTACCTTGTTGTTCTTAATTTGCTCATCTTTCAGTCAATTGGGTGCTTATGCTAAGTGCACAAATTAGTTGCTATTTCTTCTCCTGACGGCTGCAAAAATAGTAGTTGGTGAAAGTTTGATCGCAATTAGAAGTTGTCCTCTCTCAAATTGGAAGAGGACAACCTCTAATCAAGATCAATAGCTTATGGGTTAGACTTGGAGCCAGTGTTCGAATTGTGGTTATACGGGAGTATACGGCGTGTACCCACCTCAATTTTGGTGGGTACACTGTCAGCAGGCGTGTACCCTCATGGTAATTGACTAGTTTTGCTGAAGACACGGCAGTTTTCGCAATCGAAATAGGTTTACTGGTTGCTGAGTGACTGCTGATCGTAAAATTTCCCTCTAATCCAGCGATCGTTTGATTGATAACAGCGTGTTAAGTCAATCCCGAAATGTCAAAGTAAGTTTATAGTAGTTTGGACCAGCAACCTGCACACAAATAAATCCTTCTGCTTTACTAACAAAGCTAGTCATTGTATCAATGGTTTCATAGGACTTGAATACGGGTTCCACTTTCTTTAGTATTTTCAGTTTTCCGAATGCGTTTGCAGAGCCAAGAAAACTTTTTGATAAGGACAGTGGTCAAACAGTTGAATCTAAAAGTTTTTTTAGCTCTAAACCTAAATATCAAAAGTAAATTTTTGTACTCTATTGGAATTTGACGTTTGACCGAGTGATAAATATCGGAGATAGTTGTATTTTTCTTACTTTGCTAATAAAATATGAAATACAAAAATTAAAAATAAATATTAATATTTATATTAATTTAATATGGTCATCCATGATGTTGTATATAACAATAACATAAATATTCGTATTTGTTAGATTATCACTAGAGAAAGAATCTGTATTCAATAATATAACATATAAATAATAAATCAAACATTATATTAATTATATAAAAAAATAAATATAAATTATATTATTTATTATTATAGTGATTATTATAAATAATAGAACTAGAAGTAAATCAATAGAATTAGATAATCAAATAGTAATCATATCATAATGATAACCATAATTATTTATCTTGTCATTAATTTTTATATGAAATGAATTATTTTGATAATAATTGTTGTAGCAATACGCCTACATCAAGTATAAATAAAAATATTGCTTACTGGATTGTCACAAGAACAAGAGTGGATATTCAATAAATAAAAATTAAAATATAAAATACAAATAAATTGTTTTTAATAGAACAGGGAATTAGATAATTAATTTATATTTAATGATCATTATTGTATCGAATATTTAATGTAAATAATATAGCAATCGTTGTATTGTGTTATATAAAATATTTTAACCTAACGTTGATACTTTTATTCTAGAATAGGTAGGAATACTATTTGTTTTTGCACATAGTATTGAATTTCAACAGCTATAGGTATTGCGCTACTATTGCAAACTACTTCCAAGTTTAGTAAGTGAGGCAAAGAGTGAGGTTATGACAAATTGAAATTCACAGAGAGCTAAGAAGAATCCTGTCACTGTTTAGTCTAGATGGTACTAGTAGAAACTATGTATTTGGATTGAGCTTGGTTTCACTGGTTGACTGCAATTAAAGTAACAGACATGGGCACTCGAGTCATTTTACTCGACTCAAGTTAACTCGAGCAACAGCTTTTCATTACTTTTAATTGACTTGTGCTTTTGTATTGTGTGAAAGTTGGGAATTGACTTTTACTTTTATTTTCCTACAAAGCATGATGCTTGACTCTTACTTTACTCTAATCTCTCAGCTATCAATGATAATTATGTAATAAGTCTTGTCCACCATAGAGAAGCTGAGAGTCTTATAGATAAACAGACCTACCATTATAACAAGTGCAAATTTGAAGTAGCCTTTGTTCCTCAGAACTACTATAACTGACAGAAAATTGGATCTAACACTAAGTATTACCTATTGTGTGTTGTCACACTTGTATACATCAGAAATTTGTGTTATACAAAATTCCCATTGGTATTCTCTTTGACATACCGCTGTACTTCTGACTCTACTCTGACTCTAGCATTTTGGCACTAGTTGCTTGACTCTTACTTTACTTTTCAAAATAGCTGTTTATTTACTCTTACTCTACTTTTGACTTGCTTCATCCGATGAGTTGACTCTAAATTACTTTTTATCAATTGGGAATATATACTCTTACTTGACTCTTGACTTGAGTATTTGTCTGCTTGGCACATGTCTGTAAAGTAATCGTTTTGTTTGTATTCTCTATTTTTGTTGTATTGAGGTGATTCATTGCTTTCAGAAGTCCACAAAAGACCATAGGTAATGAAGTTGTATGCTGCCTATTAGTGTACTTGCATGCCGCATATTAGTGTACTTGCATGCTGTCTATTAGTGTACTTGCATGCTGCCTAGTAACCTACATGCATGATAGTTTGTCGAGTATTTTAGGTAGCTGAATAGTCTTTTTAGGCAATACTATATTTTTAGTTTACATTGAATTTACTGTCAGTATGATTTGATATTTCTTGCTAAGGTTATATTCGGCCATGGATTTAACTTTGATGCCAGTTTTTACTAGTGCTGCCAATTTATAAAACATTTAGCATTTTTGGAAGATGTTGTCACAAGTGGTGAGGATACTTGTAATACAGTGTTTAGTGATCCAAAGGAAGCTGGTGAGGAATTTAATTTTGCGGAAATAATACCCTAATTTATATTTTTCATATCTACTGCTCGCTGGTGGAGCTGTCTTTTTCTAACATTGCTGTACTGGTGTTGTGGCAATGTCTTCTGTTCACTTTTCTAGGCGATTAGGCACTGTAGAGACCATTGGTTCAAACCCCAGTCAGGGCCTGGTGTTTTCATGGATTTGATGCAAGACCTGACAGCTCCCACAGATAAACTCATTAAATTAACAAAATTATAATAATATTAGAGAAAACCCAGTGAGTAGTACATGTATATATCCTAGATAAATTGGTGAAACTCCTTTACACAGGTATGTATGTTTTATAGGCTTCAACCTTTTACCTTTTCCTTATAGCTGTTGTTCAAATAACATTACTGGTGTTATATATTAAAGTCTACAGGTAGGTTGTGGCAAGGGAAATACATGTATTTTATTGTATAATACTTTTGTTCATTATAATTTTGTTGATAAACTTCAACTCCTTCCCTTCTCTAATGTTGATGTCAATGTCATAGCTGTTTTGTTGAATTACTATAGTTTTCATACAGTTGCAGCTACATGCTGTTGTTGTTTGTGTTTATATACTTTTGACAAAATATACAACTGTAAAATGTTGTAGTTCAGCATTTTGTAATAAATAAAGAAGTTGTTTTCTCTTTGACTACATGTACTTTTATTACAGTGAAAGAAAGATAAGGGGAGTTGTCGTGTTTTAAATAGTATAGATCTATTCATTCTTACAATCAATGCAGCAGTAATACAAAATTGAAGGACACGAAGCACACTCAGTAGTTTAAAATATAAGGAATGGTCTACATTGGTACCATGTACTCTGTGTAATGAGGTTACTCATTAGCTATCAACCATAATTAGAAATTGTCCTCCCTTGTTTTGTCTTGCTGAAATGGGAGAGCAACTTCTAATTATGATCTGCAGCTTCTGAGTGACCAATGCACCCTTTAGGAAAGGTCCTAAGATTGCAGGTACATGTAGGTACCGTGTACCCACCTCATTTGTTCCACTTCGAACACTGCTTGGAGCACAAAAGAATCGTCTCGCAGCTTTTTTTTCTGTAATTCATATTAAATGCTGAATTCCTTTATTCTATGAGCTACCTTAACTTTTGGGTAAGCATAGTTTACAGTCCATGAACCCCCAGGTTGGCTGGATTCAATAAAGTAGCAGTAGAAAATTAATGCGATGGCGATAAACTAGGAGTTGACTTCTCCTGCATAACTTCGAAATAATCATAGAAAAATCTATCGGTTGAACCAGAACAGCTAAGCCAATAATATTCAGTTGCTAATAAACAACATGGAGAGCAGAGAAACATTTTATCCAAACTGGATAATAGAAGCTAAAAAATCTGTTGGAAAAGCAAAGGTGGTATTTATTTCAAATTTTTATTATATCTTTTACACTTTAATGAAGAATCTTCTTGCTTTAAGGTACTGTAGATGACAGTATATCATAATAGGTGTGTACATGATGTACATGTATGTGTTTATTAATATTATTTTTATTATTATTCATGTTGATTTCCTCAGCTCTGCAGCTGGTGTGAACTGGTGTCTGGTTAGAACCCCTAACCTGAGACATCCAACACTTTTCTCAGTATAGTTGCCGTTCCTAGTAGAGCAGAAAATTGAATCCTGTCTACTTCCTTCCGCTGTATATCAATCATCCCCAGATATTCTTCTAACTTCACCACTGCTCCAAGTGCTCCTACGACAACAGGGATCACATTTACAGATGTTTCCCAAAGTCTCTGTAACTCTCTTGCCAAATCTTGATATTTCTCAACTTTTTCTCTTTCCTTCTCTTCTACTCTAGCATCCCCAGGCACTGCGATGTCAATAATCCACGTGTGGTCCATATCCTTGTCTTTCACGACGATGTCTGGTCTGCAGGCTTGTATCACATGATCAGTCTGAATTATTTTTATTATCATTATTATTATTGTCATGTTGATTTCCTCAGCTCTGCAGCCGGTGTGAGTTGGTGTCTGGTTAGAACCCCTAACCTGAGACATCCAACACTTTCCTCAGTATAGTTGCCGTTCCTAGTAGAGCAGAAAATTGAATCCTGTCTACTTCTTTCCGCTGTACATCAATCATCCCCAGATATTCTTCTAACTTCACCACTGCTCCAAGTGCTCCTACGACAACAGGGATCACATTTACAGATGTTTCCCAAAGTCTCTGTAACTCTCTCGCCAAATCTTGATATTTCTCAACTTTTTCTCTTTCCTTCTCTTCTACTCTAGCATCCCCAGGCACTGCGATGTCAATAATCCACGTGTGGTCCATATCCTTGTCTTTCACGACGATGTCTGGTCTGTGGGCTTGTATCACATGATCAGTCTGAATGTTGAAGTCCCACAAAATCTTTGCTTTGTCATTCTCTGTCACTTTTTCTGTATTATGTTCATACCAGTTCTTAGCATGCGGAAGTTCATATCTCCTGCACAGATTCCAATGCACTAATTGTGCGACCTTGTCATGTCTCTTTTTATAATCTGTTTGAGCCATCTTAGAACACTCGCTTAGAATGTGAAAAACTGTTTCATTTCTTTCATTACACATTCTGCACAGAGGTGTTCCAGATTGCTTTTCTATATTCACTTTTCTCCATCGTGTTGGTAATGCCTGGTCTTGTGCTGCTGTGATCAGTCCTTCGGTCTCTTTTTTCATATATCCATTTTTCATCCACTTATATGTCTTCTTTCTGTCTGTCTTGTCTGCTATTTTTGTATACTGTCCGTGTAGTGCCTTCTCTTTCCATTCCTTCTCGCTGGTTTCTCTTTGACTGTCCTGGTATTCTCTCTTTGTTTTCTCCTTCATCAATTTCTTCAAGAATCTATTATATCCTTTCTCTTCACACCTGATGTAATCTGACAGTCCATGTTCCTCTGTCCTCACTGTTTCTTCTGCTGATCTTAGTCCTCTTCCACCCTCATTCCTCGGTAGGTACAGTCTAGCCACATTATTATTATTATTATTATTATTATTATTATTATTATTATTCATGTTGATTTCCTCAGCTCTGCAGCTGGTGTGAATTGGTGTCTGGTTAGAACCCTTAACCTGAGACATACAACACTTCAGTATAGTTGCCGTTTATTATTATTATTATTATTGTCATGTTGATTTCCTCAGCTCTGCAGCCGGTGTGAGTTGGTGTCTGGTTAGAACCCCTAACCTGAGACATCCAACACTTTCCTCAGTATAGTTGCCGTTCCTAGTAGAGCAGAAAATTGAATCCTGTCTACTTCTTTCCGCTGTACATCAATCATCCCCAGATATTCTTCTAACTTCACCACTGCTCCAAGTGCTCCTACGACAACAGGGATCACATTTACAGATGTTTCCCAAAGTCTCTGTAACTCTCTCGCCAAATCTTGATATTTCTCAACTTTTTCTCTTTCCTTCTCTTCTACTCTAGCATCCCCAGGCACTGCGATGTCAATAATCCACGTGTGGTCCATATCCTTGTCTTTCACGACGATGTCTGGTCTGCGGGCTTGTATCACATGATCAGTCTGAATGTTGAAGTCCCACAAAATCTTTGCTTTGTCATTCTCTGTCACTTTTTCTGTATTATGTTCATACCAGTTCTTAGCATTCGGAAGTTCATATCTCCTGCACAGATTCCAATGCACTAATTGTGCGACCTTGTCATGTCTCTTTTTATAATATGTTTGAGCCATCTTAGAACACTCGCTTAGAATGTGAAAAACTGTTTCATTTCTTTCATTACACATTCTGCACAGAGGTGTTCCAGATTGCTTTTCTATATTCACTTTTCTCCATCGTGTTGGTAATGCCTGGTCTTGTGCTGCTGTGATCAGTCCTTCGGTCTCTTTTTTCATATATCCATTTTTCATCCACTTATATGTCTTCTTTCTGTCTGTCTTGTCTGCTATTTTTGTATACTGTCCGTGTAGTGCCTTCTCTTTCCATTCCTTCTCGCTGGTTTCTCTTTGACTGTCCTGGTATTCTCTTTTCGTTTTCTCCTTCATCAATTTCTTCAAAAATCTATTATATCCTTTCTCTTCACACCTGATGTAATCCGACAGTCCATGTTCCTCTGTCCTCACTGTTTCTTCTGCTGATCTTAGTCCTCTTCCACCCTCATTCCTCGGTAGGTACAGTCTAGCCACATTAGCTCTTGGATGCAACGCTCTATTGATAGTCATAAGTTTCCGTGTCTTCCTGTCTATGCCTTTTAAGTCATCCTGCGTCCAATCTAGTATCCCCCCAGAGTATCTGAGCCCAGCAACTGCCCATGTGTTGATTGCCCTGATAACATTTCCTCCATTCAGTTTAGATTCCAATAGCAGTTTTACTCTTCTTATGTACTCACTTCTCATTTTGTCTTTCATTTCCTTGGTCTTTATTTCACTAGCCTCTAGTACTCCTAGGTATTTGTAGCCTTCACCTCCTAGGTCTTTCATCATTTCTCCATCAGGTAACAGTATACCCTCATCCACCTCTCTCTTTCCTCTCTTCAAAACTATGCTGGCACACTTCTGAATTCCAAACCTCATCCTTACATCTTGTGTGAATATTCTCACTGTCTGAACCAAAGACTCCAATTGGCTTTTGTTACCCCCATATAACTTCAGATCGTCCATGTAAAGCAGATGGTTCACCTTCCCAGATACTGATCTGTTTAGGCAATAACCCTGCTTTACCTCCCGTAGCATAACACTCAATGGAATCAGACAAATGATAAACAGCAAGGGTGACAATGAGTCTCCTTGAAATATTCCTCTTTTGATATCCACCTTAGCCAGCTGTTGCCCGCCACATTCCAAATTCGTGGTCCACTCCTTCATACTTCTACAAAGAAATTTTCTGGTTCCCTCTGCCACTCCTACCATCTCAAGTGTCTCAGATATCCATGAATGTGGTACTAAATCGTACGCTTTTTGGTAGTCTATCCACCCCATTGCAAGTCCTGTTTTCCGCTGTTTACAATCCCTCATAATCACTTTATCAAGCATCAGATGATCTTTCGTTCCACGGTATCCTTTTCTGCATCCCTTTTGTTCTTCTCCCAGAAGATCTTTCTCCTCAAGATATCTGTAGATTTCCTCGGATAGCATTATTATTATTATTATTATTATTATTATTATTATTGTCATGTTGATTTCCTCAGCTCTGCAGCCGGTGTGAGTTGGTGTCTGGTTAGAACCCCTAACCTGAGACATCCAACACTTTCCTCAGTATAGTTGCCGTTCCTAGTAGAGCAGAAAATTGAATCCTGTCTACTTCTTTCCGCTGTACATCAATCATCCCCAGATATTCTTCTAACTTCACCACTGCTCCAAGTGCTCCTACGACAACAGGGATCACATTTACAGATGTTTCCCAAAGTCTCTGTAACTCTCTCACCAAATCTTGATATTTCTCAACTTTTTCTCTTTCCTTCTCTTCTACTCTAGCATCCCCAGGCACTGCGATGTCAATAATCCACGTGTGGTCCATATCCTTGTCTTTCACGACGATGTCTGGTCTGCGGGCTTGTATCACATGGTCAGTCTGAATGTTGAAGTCCCACAAAATCTTTTATTATTATTATTATTATTATTATTATTGTTATTATTATTATTATAGCCCCTTGATTATAATAATAAGTAATTAATAATTATAATTTAATAATTATTATCTTATGTTCAATTTAATTCGACATAGGGAAATAAATGTTTTCATTTTACTGCAAAACTAATATAAATATGGTATCAAAAGTCATAACATTAGCCTTAGGACTATATTCCATGTAAATCAGTTGGGTATTTATTTATATGATAGAATGCCCAAAGAAAACTATTTAATTTCCATCGGTTAAAATTGAAAACATGCTATTTTAAATTGCACCATTTAAATTTAAATGATATACATGTACTTGCTATGCTACTTTTTGTTAATGTAATACTATAATGTAGTAAGCTAGGAATGTTATCTTAGCATTAGCAATAACATTAAATTTGTGTACCATAATTGCCTCTGGAAGTAGTTATTATTTTATTGCACTTCATATATCTCTGTGTGAGTATTTACAGGAGTTTAGGTTTATTGTATACATTGACAATAACGACTTACCCTTCTACGTCTAAGAATAAGTAGAACTGATTATACCTAGGACTTAAGGACGAAACCGCTCTATATCTGCCTATATATCATTATACTGCTTTGGCTATTGGTATTGCACTAGTCGAAGCATTTGTATCATACATGACAACTCTCCCTGTGACCGGTTTCCTGTTTTCTAAACCCATCTCTAGCAAACTCCAAAGCTCCTGCAAGCCCTCTCGGTTTGGGATTTTAGTCATAATAACTTTTATTTGCTATTTTGGTGACTATTATAGACATATAAGCTGACTACCAAGCTAGCACCTTGTACATTCATGTTTATATGATATAATTTGCTCTGGAGTAATTTTGCTATGCAAGCTTAGTCTCTCCAGCTATACAAATGAAGAGCTTTTGTTTGTTTTGCAATGGATAGTAAATGGATAGAAGATAGTATCTCATGGCCATACACAGTATTAGATAGTAATTAATGTTCCTTCATAAACCACCTCAAAACACAACAGTGACCAGATTGGTTACAAACAGTCAGGAAATGTAATGTAAGAGCCTCTAAAATAATTGCAACAATTTATCTTATATTATCTTCACACTTATATGAGACATCATGGTTGCCTTAGTCTGAGACCTAGCCTGTCTTCACTAGTTATGTGCAGGCAAACAATTCTGTGTACTAGTATTTGTAGCAACCTAGGTCCTAGTACATGTACTTGAAGCAAAACATTTTTCACCAGTTTGTAACTACATGTAACTGAGAACTGTGTCCACAGTAGACAGCCCCTAAAGTGTGGTGCTCATTGTTAAAAAACATTTTAGGTATTTTAGCAGTCAAAGACTCGGCGAGGATTGTCTCACGCGTGTAAAATCCCCCTCTTTGATGTCAGCCCAACTTGTCATGTATGATTTGTATACCAGTTATAATATATTCATCACTCGAATTTTAACCTGCAATACAGTTTCAACATTGCAGTAGAAATTCAATGCTTACATACATATATGTATTGCATTGCATATTAGAACAGTGAATGTGTGTGGATTCAAAGCTATAGAAGTTTATTATATGAATTTTGTGTATCTTAGGAATGGAAAAAGTTTATAGGTGAACTTCAAGGAGCAGTAGATCAACATTTGAGAGAGAACCACATACCCAGCTTTGCAGATTTAGCTCCTGCTGAGAGACTGTTGTTTGTCGAAAGAGCATCTAAAAGCCTTCAGTCAGGTAAAGCAACTACAATATTATATTTTGTATTGAGGGTGTTTTCTTTTACTACATATACAGGTACGAGCGTATATTATATACTTGCTCATAAATCAATTGGCACTTTTCCACTTGTATATCTTGTAGGTGGTTGCAGTTACATTTGCATGTATATTTATTTCAATAGAGAATTCTTATGCACTGTATATTTATTTTCAACTATACTCAATAGCTTCTTGAAGCTATAAGTGAGTGCCTGTATTATTTTAAAGCAACCAAGCAATAGGTTTTCTCTGTTTTGAATGAATGCTATGCTACAGGCACCAGTTATGATCAGTTGTACAGTCATGTGTCACACATGCTGGATCAGCAGGCCAACAATACAGTGGCAAAGGATATGCTGAGTGAAAGTACTACCCTGGAGAATACAAAAACTGAACTCATCAGTGAACTGGTAAAAGACGGTGCTGTTAGCATACTTAAACGATGGCCTGAAATGAAAACTAAGTTACACATGTTTCTCAACATTCCTATACCTGAAAAGCTGAGAAGCATGTCATGGACATATTTTATGTCAGATCCTAGAGGTATGTATGAAATTTTATGGTGTAATTGTAAATCATTTTGTCTGTAATTAGTAAGCTAACATTGTAACTCGGCACAATAATGGGTTTATGACATCAGTGTCTCCATGTTTAACCCAACTATTACTGGTTTTGTGTCTTAAGCTATGCTAACCTCTCTTGTCCCAGAACAGAAATCTAAATTAAGAGGCAACACTTTGCAGTCGAGGTGAACCCAAGAATAAAACATAAAGTTTAAAATCGGCTCCTCAACATATACATCTCATGTTTATGCTAGTAACCTACCCCATCCCAATTCTCTCAATAAATGTTCTATAGTCTTGGTACTAAACTCTCTATTTGAAGCAAGAAAGTAAAAGTGCAAGTTAAAAAACCAGTGAAAAATTGCCACTACATGCAGGCAAAAAGATATCAATGATACATTTTTATTAAAATTACATAATTATTAAATATGTACAAGTAGGCAAGTGTCAGCACAACATAGAAAGAACTAGCATAAAAATAAACACATGCAATTCGTTGTTTTTACATACATGTATTAAAGTCCACCAATGCCAGCCATGATCAATATAGTTTATGGATGTGGCAAGTGCTTCAATCTAAGAATAGAACAGAACATGCTGTAAATACCACATTCCAACTCAAGTACTTGTACCTTCTGGAAGTAATGTGGATGCCATGCACTATGTTATCATTGTATACACTTCCATTGTATTATGTAATAATATTCTTTGCAGTTGGCCTTCTATGTAAGTTGTTTGCTTAAAACCCTTACTTCTCTATATGTTTACCATATGAATTAAAAAGTCAACGTCCTTTATTTCTACTGAACTAAGACTTTGAATATTTCTAGCCAATTAGTGCATATATATGACTTGAGTGATCTTTTATCTGTTTCATGTCTCAAAAAGTTTTCTTTCCCAAGTTTCTTATTCATTCTTATATTATAAACCAGTGAAGGAACATCATTCCCTTGTTGTAAAGGAAAGAAAACTCCGAATATTAGGATTGCACAGTTTACATTACTCTTGTAAATACTGAAATCTGACACTATATGGTTACTGTAAACTGTAGCTGTAAACTTATAATCCCATTCTGTAAAAGTGAGACAGAAGGAAATTAACAAAAGTAAATAATGATTTTTCTCCTCATCTGTTATGAAACTGATAGGTACAAACATATAGTAATATGAGTACATGTGTCTTTTACAGCTAGAAAAGAATACTTAGACAAATTGATGAAGGAGCCTAAGAAAGCAATATCCGAGCAGGATCAGTTAATAAGTGAGACTTGTGAAAACATGCTAAGGATCCAGAATACCTTTCCAGATATAGGACCCCCCACAATTGGTATGTTCCTTAGGACCCCCCCCCACAATTGGTTTGTTCCTTAGCCCCCCCCCCCCCCCCCCACAAATGGTATGTTCCTTAAGTTCTCCCACAATTGGTATCTTCCATAGTTCCCCTTCCAATTAGTAAAATTAATTCAGAATCCAATGTATGCTTCTTACCCCTCCACATAATCATGGAAAATCATTAGCTATTGGTTACAAGTTGAAGTTATCCTCTCCGAATTTGTAAGAGGACAACTTCCACTTATTAACAATAATGCCCAATATGCATGTTGGGAAAGTGGTCAATCAATATAATGCATTACTAAAACTGTTGCTGCAACCTGCTAATGATCTGGTGCTTATCATTATCACTTTCTATGACTATGACATGACTATGTGAACTCCAATCCAAGGGTTCACATGATTTGTACTACATGTACATATAACTATACAAGCCATCACATCCCTTTTGTACATTTAATGTGGTTAATTATATATTATTGGCTGATTGAAATCTAAATAACTATTTAAACATGTGTCCACTCGCCTTCCACGTTCAGTAAACTCATAATTATAGCTTATTTTCTATTACTTGGTCAGATAACATCCTATTCATTTAGACATTATAAGTTATGCATATACAATCCTAAAGGTGCAAACACACGAGAGCGTTTTGGGGCGAATTTGACGCTCGCGAATCGCCAGAGTGCCAACGCTCTCAAAACGCTCGAGCTCAGCCAGTCGAGGTATTGAGACGATTCGCTCGACGCTGATTGGCTGGTAAATGGAGTTAGTAAACATAAACACGCGGACTATTGTGAAGTGAATACATACTGGCATGTCATTGGCTAATGGTTAAATCGCCGTGCTCTTCGTTCGCCCTGTGTGTTTATCAAGGGCATAGCGTTCGACGCTTGCTCAGAAAACGCTCGCCCTAAAACGCTCCCGTGTGTTTGCACCTTTATAGCCTGCCCTCATGTCTTGGGTAATCAGTAGTAGCTACTGTATCACATTACTTTGTGTTCTATTGTACATTGTGTATATATTTTATTATTATTTCCTATCTAATTCTAGTATGTGTACATTATTCTACAATGTATGTTAGAGAGACCACCATCTACAATGATGCTCTTAATGTTGTACTTCTGGTTAACTGTGCTTGTGAATTGTTTAATTGTTGTGTGTTGTATGTTGTACTTCTGCAGGGTCATTTTTTGCCATGAAGGCTGTACTTTCCTATTTCCATGCACAGCTAAAGACAAGAGAAGAGTTGCACCATGTTTATTATTTACTCATTCTTCCAATGCTTCATGTTCTATCTGTTCATATTAGCAAGTAAGAATCTATAGTATTCATGCTTTTCAAGCGATACTGAAATATTCAAGTTTAGTCTGCTTTAGGGATCGAGATAGCTCAGTTGGTAGAGCTCACAGCTTTCATTCTGGAGGCTGTGGGTTCAAATCCCAGCTGGGCCGTTTCTGGCAAAAAGTCTTCAGCAAGCTTTTCACCCTAATTTGTTGGGTCTGTTCAGATCAGGACCTAAAATACTGGAGTACACGCAGTGGAAATCTGGTGGTGCTGACCAGTTCCATCCATGCGTGACCTGGTCTTGTTCACATTCCTGTGATCACACCCGATTACCCCACACATGAGATGAAGAGCAATGTGGTATAACTAGCAGAAAGCTTCATTGCTAAAGGGCTCTGCTGGCTGCTGGGTATTTCCCAGCATTCCATTGTCATTTGTAACTGAACGGAGGCCTTTCCTTTCCCAGTCTGCCTGGCTGCTGGCCTGCATATTACAATTATTAGCCTATCTCCTTGACCCAACATTCTTTGTATGAAAAATGGTGCTACATGGGTTACTTTCCTCCAAAAGCATTATATTTTGGCCAAATTGAAGTGTGACTAAGCGATAGTTGTGAAGGCATTATTTGCTAAAAATGTTGCCTACGTTTCAAGAATAAATTGTTTTTTGTATCTGCTATTTTTTTCTTGAGCGGTTGCTTTTCAGAAATGAAGCTTTTCCTTCAAAATAAATGATCTACAAATGCATGACTGAGTTTACACAAGAGCTTTATTACTAGTAAGGCCGGGATTATCCCTGTATACATGCATGTTTATTCCAACTTTCTCACTACACATGGCTTTCCTTATAATGTTTGTAATATAAAATTGCAGAAGGTAGACACTGTGTTAATGTTTTAAAATAAAATAATATAACTAATATGCAATATTGTATTATTTGTGGTTTCAGAACTAAACCAGCTGCAAACAGTGTTGTTGCAGTGCTGATGGAAATGTACCTAACATTCATAAAAGACTTGCCCAAATATGTTGGTGACATAAAAAATGTAGGTAAACTCAGAATATGTACACATGTGCTATGATTCTATTAGGTATTGCATTGGATTTAATTTGGTAATTATTGTGAGTTTTGTTATATGCATTATTCGCATATGCATGGCAGTAGTGTACTATATTTTTATTCTTATTATATGATCATAATATTATGAAAAATATGCAGTTATTGTTTGTTTTCAAATATCCAGGAATACGGCACTGAGCTGAAGATGTTCACTGACAAAGTAGCAGAGCACCTGGTAGATTATGACAGGAGCACCAAAGGCAGCATGTCAAACTACATTGCTGGTTTGCCGCAAACTGCACAACGCGAAGGTAAATCGATTTCTTATGTAGTCAAATATGTCGAATACAGTGCAGTGTATAGGCCTACTTTCGTGATAACAATATGACGGTAAATATGATGATTAAATGTGTTTATCTTCTGGACCTATCTACATGTTTGGGTTTTCCCACTGCTTTAGGAGAGGTTACTATAGACAGTACAGTCATACTGGCAATGCTGTCAGAGGTTTTAGCTGAAGTCATCTCCCCATTGATCATGTCACTATTTGTTGGTAAGTGATATTTTCTAGAATGCGGTACCCAATAGAACATAGTATTATAAGTTATAAATTTCTTCATTTCATCGTTTGTTCATAGTTTTTGACTAAATGTGAGCAAACCATTAGATTTGCAGACATATTGTAGTGTTCTAGAAATTGGTCAAGCGGTCCGTGATGTTGTTTTGTCAGCATTATCGTACTTCGAACGAGTCTGCTGCCTGCCACGCCAAATGCTCTTGATTTTTGGTAAACCATGGTCAGGAATTACCAATACAATAGGTTGGCATGATATTATAGATAATATTGATATGTTTATCTGGTAACTGCTGTTTGATTAATATGCAGGGTTCTTGAACAAGGACGCACTCATCTATCTGTGGGATCAGTATGTGATAGGTTCAGATGTAGCTGGCTACCATATGTTCCTCCTCCCTGCCTTCACAGCTACTCTGTTAATTCTACTTGCAGATGACATCTTTGAGTGTAGAAATGTAAGTCAAAGGCTAAAATGTACATCCAATGATACCTACATTCACATGATGAATAGTAGTACAAGACGCATTTTTTATATATAGAGATTTTTTCCTTATATTTCGTCACTTATCCAAGTAACATCATCTTCTGATGATGTTACTTGGATAAGTGACGAAATATAAGGAAAAAATCTCTATATATAAAAAATGCGTCTTGTACTTGTTTTTATAATATTATATGACACAGCAGCAGGTGCTGAATATGTGAATGTAGAAAAATGTTGGTGTGGGATAATATTTTAATGATGAATAGTAGTACAAGACGCATTTTTTATATTATAGAGATTTATTTCCTTATATTTCGTCACTTATCCAAGTCACTTATCCAAGTAACATCATCAGGATGATGTTACTTGGATAAGTGACTTGGATAAGTGACGAAATGAATCTCTATATATAAAAAATGCGCCTTGTACTACTATTCATCATTAAAATATTATCCCACACCAACATTTTTCTACATTCACATATTCAGCACCTGCTGCTGTGTCATATAATATTATAAAAACACTATTTGTCGGGTAAACTGCAAAAATGTCATATGTAATAAATTATTACATAGTATTTTTTTAGTTTTCTGGTCTCTTTTACATTTCTCTTCTTCAAAGTGTAAATAGAAATGTAACCTTTAGTCCAAAACTACTAATTATGAAATATTGAGTTTATGAAGACGTTTCTGCTGCTGTTATGAGAATGTGGGTTAACGATCATAATTATGTGTATATCTCAATGAAAGTATATCCATGCTATTGTATTCCCTGCATTCTATAACATCTGTAGCTCATAATATTTCAGGTTACAGAACTGATCTCTACTGTACAGAGAGAATCCTGTAAAGTTAACATCAGACTCATTCAGGCCAAGGTGAATAGATACATGTACCCTGTATATAATATAACACACATGTACATAGCTGGTATAATATATGTTCTACATATATTAGCATGTACCATACACATTGTACGTATGTGCTACATGTAGAAAGTATATAATTTATACCTCATATGTGTAGAAAATACTGTATATATGCTGCATGTAGTACTCTTATATACATTTTCTCTAGAAAGCTGTAGTAATATATCCCATGTTATGAAACCGGCATTCTACATACAGTTCTAACTAAATAGGTTGCATTACCAGCATCGCTATACATACATATATAATGTACATGTACATGCAAAAATTAGTCAATTATATGTGAATATATAACTTACAAATGTGCAGTTGATAAATAATCAGATATATTGTATAATGTATTTTTAGCAAAATACATTATACAATATAGAAAATGGTCAAACCCCCTAACAATCAGATATGTGAATATATAAGCTACAGATGTGCAGTTGATAAATATAATCAAATATGGGAGAAACATCCAATTTCATGCAGCAACTTAAAGGAAGTGCCCATATATTTACCTGCATTGCTCCACATATTTACCTGCATTGCTAGAGTGTGGATTTCTATGTGTATGCAGTTTTAGATTGGAATTTCAGTCAACTGATCATGTAGATAGTAAAGTATATAACTGTGAAGGAAGGTAATATTAACTATCAAACCCACAGGATTTGGTCTAACTGATAACATTGTGTTTATGTTGACCAGAATATAATATTTGTATTTATTAGGCAATCCCAAGAAAAGGGTTATTGATACAGTTTGCACTAATTTAGTCAACTATATTGTTTATATAGCAACATGCTACTGGCTATATATGGGTGACACATATTTCAATGCTTACTCTTTAAATATAAATGGTTTTAGACGTGTATAAGCTTCAGTAGCATCACAAACTCTCACTTCCTATCTCACGCATGACAGTTTGCCTTTCCCAGGTATTTAGAACTTGGAAAACTTGAGGAAATAAAACCAACAGCATAATATTATGCACCTACAGCTAGTGTACATCCGTATATAATAATTGTTCCATATAGACCTAGCCTGTCTGTGTACGTATGTATGCAAAACATAATGTTATGCTATGGTCACTCTGGTGCGTATTACATGTAGGTAAGTAAGGTTATATATACAGGTCATATCTACCCAACCAACCGCTACTATAATGCCTCTCTAGCTTTAAGACTGACTGTAGTCATGGTATGAGCCTATATGTCTATGCGAGTTATTGATTTGCATGTATAGCACACTCTAATAACTAATCTATGTCTATGACTACAGATGAGAAGCTTGCACTACAAAACCTTGTATGCCGAGTTAAACCAAGATGACAAAGCTGCTGTACCAGCTATAGACCCTACAAGAGGTGCGTTACACACAAGTCTATTTGCTGTTGGTGATGTTGATTAGGGTGAGGTGGTGTCGAGTAAGGTGGGGTGGGTTGGGCTGGTGTCTGTTGTTAGGTGCAGTAGTGGTGTTGAGTGGGAGTTCCAACATGTGATTTATTTAGAATTAAAGTATGCACATTTGAACCAGAGAGGTTGGGATATTGTCTAGGGACTCACTGCTGTCATCCTTTCTAACCCTTCCCCTGTCTGCCAAGGTATTAATACTTGTCTCTTGGTATAAACGCTAGAGCTATTGTGGCAGGTCAACATACTGTTTGATTGCATCATATGATTCATGTTTATGTAACAATATGAAGAATGCATGCAACATGCTGCTTTACCCTTCAGTCTGCATTGACTGCTGTCTCCTGCCTTTAGCCTAAATTCCAAACTCTCTTTGAAAGCTTTCACGATAGTCTCCTGAAGGACTCCGTATTTCAATTCAAATCTTTCAGAATAAGCTTTTGCTCTGGCAATATCTGCTCAGGTCGTTCCAATGAAAGCCTGTAAAGGCATCTATTCTAAGATATTCATCTGTAATTAAGAAACAATTAAGACACAAAGAATGGAAAATTTTAATTAAGATCCTGCCAGGATAGGCTTGGTATCCTCCACTGAAATGATTCTTTAGCAAAATTAGAAGAGGGAGAGTGTGAATGTTACCCCAAAACTAGCACTTTGTTTAGTAGAGATCCAAGGCTGTGAATGGTATGAAGTCAATGGCTGGTAATAATTCTTATCAATTTGCATACCTTGGCCGCTTTACTACATGTAATGCAATTGTCAATGTGTTTATAAACAGTTGCAAAAATTGCATGCATCCTGGTATTTCAGTAGCAAATGTGACAGGATTTTATGTCTATGAATTACATGTAATTTGCTGTAGAAGGATATTTATACATCACTACATTCATTTATAACTAGCCCATGTGTGAATAAACTGTATACATAAAAATGGGTCTATGTGACAGTAGATTATAATATTTATTATTTAGTGCTATTAATACACTATATGTATACATTTGTGTATATTGGTATTTTGTATATTGGTCAGCAAATAAAATAAGGTCACTTATATGCGTAGAGTAGAACTCTAGATACACATAGCCAATGATATTAAATTATTAACTGTCTGTTTCTGTTTGTTGTCATAGCAGCACTCAGATGCTCCAGTAATGTTGGTGATATTTGTATGCTATACAAACTTTGATAATATTGATATACTATATTACTCGTCAGTGTGTTATAACTGTTAGCTAAATTCTCTCTTATATTATTATTGCGTATTATATTCTGTATTATTACACATTATATTCTGTATTATTACATATTATATTCCATATTATTGCACATTATACATGTATTATGTTTGACGTATAAAAGAATAAAACTACACCTCAGCATGCTGGGCAATAGGTTGCTGTACTATTAATACAAATTGTGTAAAACCTGATTCTATTTTACACAAAAATAAAAAGAGACAAACTCAGTTCTGTATTATACATGTAATATGGTCGTTTTATAGTCGGTGAAAGGAACTGGAGTCACTGGAGCAATGCAGTGATACCAGAGAGGACTGGAGTACAACAGAAACAACAAGCTAGAGAGGCTAGACAAGCAGAAAGAGAGAGGTATTTCATTTCATATGTAAACTGTAATGTTGGAGTTGGAGTATGAACCTATAAATGAGAGCAAATATCACACCAGTGGCGCACGTGGATTATATTCCAAAATAGTTTAGTTCTAATCCTCCTGACATGAAATGGCTGACTGGTTGGTGAACGTCTACTATGGTGTAGTGCATACACATATAATGTAAGACAAGGCAGAGTTATAAGTTATTGTGTTATTATTGTTACCTCAGATGAGTGGAGTACTGTGATGATTTTAGTACTAATAATACTTGATCTGCTCATGTTACATTTAGGTTACTCAGATTAAGAAGGGAGGAGGAGGTGAAAGCCCAGCTGTATGACACAAGGCGGTAGGTTTTTATGTTGATTGATCAAAATAATAAATGTAAAAAAATAATGAAAGTGTAGTAAATACATGGTTAATGTCAAAGGTGAATGTGTAATACATGTTGTGGAAACAGATTCCTTAACTATAAGCTCATTACAGGGGGTGGGGTGGGCTGGCCTAATACTGAGCCTGGTCTAGTGGTTAATGTGTCTGGTCACTGTATAATAACCGGTCTGCATGAGTAGAGGTTTTTGACAACTCAGTGCAAATTGCTATCACTTTGGACCTTCAAGCATTTATTCGTACCTTCATTTTAACTAAAAGTTGTGGATCGGCTATCAAGCTTTTAGGTGTCTTAGAGCATCTATTCCAAACTCCAGTCCTGTAGGAATGTACCTCATGGTTGTTTGCACAACTCCATATATAACTTATTGGCTACGCTTTTGCTCTTTCAAGCCTAAATGCAACAATGGAACCTGTTGCAATGCAAACAATTTATACACTTTTTTACTAACAAGTAATTTGTATAATTGTATAATGTTCATATTTTGTATGTGTAGACTAAAATTTACAAAGAATTACTATATTTACATGTACTAGATATGCTGATAGTAGGGAGAGGAGTCTGACAGGTGAGGACAGAGATGCTTTGGAAAGGCAGCTAGAGGAGGTCAGTGAGACTGTACAGTAAACACTATACAATCTACACTTGTTATTACCCATATATATATTAATGTACCTTCAATTTTGAATGGTGTCTACTGTATATTATTTTAGGAACGGAAACATCGAAAACAGAAAGACAAAGCATATGAACAGGAACTGAGTTCACTAAGAAGAGAAATAGAGGAACTCAAAGGGCACCCGGTAATCATCAAATCAAATAATATACAAATACAAATAATATAATGTAATAGCAATATAATATTGGCGTACTATGTTAACCAGTAAGTGATTGTCAGATGTTATATTATTATATTGTAGCCAGTGGAAAGATCACCCTCTGTGAGGTCATTTGAAAGGTAAGATATTATCTCTTCCTTCAAAGTACATGACCCGCAAGTCACTTCCAAACTTCATAGCGACCATAAAAGTTTGAGAAGTATTACGATCTGAATTGGTTTATGTGCATAAAAGAGCATTTATATAGGCATACGGCCTGTATGTGTATACTTTAGATAATGCACGTTATTTACTGTAATTCACATTGAAGCACAGATCGTTCATTGTTGAGCAAAGAAGGTTATTCCAAAAACGTTTGATCGTTGAGATGTAATGAAAAGTGGCAAATAGGTCTCATGCAGATACCAGTAGCTAACAGTTGTATCTGTGACACATGTATCAATGTAGCATGTCAGGCCTAAACACTTACACATTAGTTTGGGCTATTATGTTCATATAAACACATATCAGTTACTGTTTTTGATCTAAATTCCTTTTCCAGGAAGGCTTTAGAATGAATTATTTGGATGTTATTTACAGTATGATGTTCTTATCATACATGTATGTCTAGATGTATACATTTGTGCACTGTAAATGTATACGTTGTATGTACATTTGTGCACTGTAAATGTATACGTTGTATGTATGCATTTGTTATGTGTGCATCATTTATAATACTATGTACATTGGCTATGTACTTGCTCTATAGGTTGGCCTCATAGATATAATATATTATATTATATCTATTGTTGGCCTAGTCAATAAATACATGTTGTATAATATCATTCATCATATTACAGTGTGAGTGGTAAGCCTGTTCATAGACATTGTATGTGTATGGAAAGCCTATACTTAGTACCTAGTACATGTACTTATAATGGATAATATATTATATAATACAAATATAACGTAATACATTGGGCATCTACAAAGTAAGTTTAGTAATTAAATAATTCCCAGTTCGGAACACAACAGTATCAGTACTTTATTGTATCATAGAATTATATGGTAATGATAATAATTATTATATAGTTCTGGTTCTATTTCTAGTGCCAAAGCACCACCTCCCTCCAGGGCATCAGCTGACTACATTCCTCCTGTGCCAGAGGTAACCGTCAGCAAGGGACCCACTGCAGCTAGTATTATACTAGACATAGTGTCTGCTGTATCCAACAAGTACCGGAAAGGTATGTCACCTATTTGACACCTCATGACCAGTGCTTGGTTTATCTCACTACTGTACAGGTGTACAATCATGTAATCATATGAATAGTTGAGTAACTGCCAAGTTTTGACCTCTGCTTGACCATCTGGTCATTAGTTTCTGTGCGTGTAGAATATTACCTGGTGGGCTGAAACAGTTTACTTTTTCAAATGCATGTCTAGGTTACAAGAAATTTTTGGCTTTGATCAGCTATTGCTGTGAATAATTGATACTTTATCTATGCTCAGTGGTTAGAGTAGAAGTGGTAGATCACCATACTAAAACATAGCAATAAGGAGATGGATAAACCTTAATAGAGGCTTGATAAAAAATTTGAAAGCCTAATAAATTTGTATAAATTTGTACTAAACATACATGTAGTTACATTTCATAACAAATATTTATTGCTACTGCATACTACTACTTTATGTTTTATAGGCCTGCATACATTTATTAGTTTAGGTAAAAGTATATAAATGGTTTTAACATGTGCTCCATGCCGTTGGGGTCTAAAAGCTCTGGAACCCAGGCTTTTTAATATTGTGACGAAAAAAGAAAAAATGCATGCTTGTTTTAGAGAATAGATTATCTGTGTGTAGGTCATGCCAGACATAGTCCAATGTACCACAGTTCAGAGAACTACCACAACAGATTACACACAGCAGAATTGCACCTTGTGAAATTCGTTTAGAAAATGCTATAATTCATTGGTTAGAATCCCAGTGCGGCTCCACTGTTAGAACTATTCATCTTTGTCACCGAATCATCATAGTAAAACGTCCCAGTTTGTGTAGACATTTAATGCACAGCTATTCGTACTTTTTTCAGTTTTTTGTCCAATAGAAAATATAGGTAAATTGTTGTCAAGGTGAAGATCGCATACCCATACCCTCTTATTTAGTATGGCACATAATAGTGTGAGAGTACTGAGTAGGCCATAGCTTGACATCTATGAGACTATGAGGTAGGGTTAGAAGCAGCTTATACTCTGTCCCAATTACTATACCTCTTCTTGACTTGCATATATGTAGCTCTTCTAAATGCAAGTGAATGTACTGAATATGTATTACAGTAGCAAGCCTACTACTGTACAACCATGTGCTGTATCTGTATAATATGTTATATTCTCATACATTTGTGCTGTATTTAGTTGGTCATGCTGAGGGCAGAGAAGGAGAGAAGTTGAATGAATTAACCAAAAACTTCATCAGAGAACATGAAGAAGACAGGAAACAAGCAGAGGTGAACCCACTGCTTTGTTTTGAGTTTGATAATTTTATCTCAAACTTAAGTGTTGGAGTTTGCGCTATAAAATTTGTAACCTTTTGTCTTTTACGAAATTTAACTTCTACAATCATTATTACACTCCAAATATTAAAATACATGTACTCGTATTATATATTTGTGTTGACTTAATTCTATGGGTGTTCATCGCATGTAATACATCACATGTAATACATGTACACATTAAAGTCGAATGGTGTTTTGTAAGAAGCATTTCTATCCTTTTTTTTGTTTATTTTCCAATAGATTGAAGTATTTGGAAAGGCATTGAAACCAGGGGAATTTGAGGCTTTAAAAGAGCCTGGGAAGACCAACAAAGGTAACAAGGTTAAAGTTGCATCTACTAAACGATTTGAAGATCGGTGGGTTGCACAGAGTTAATACAAGTAAAAGGTAATTTTATAGGTTGCCGTACAAAGAATATATATTTCATTACTCCATTTTGTATTTTCATAACACGTTATATTTAGCACTGTACTGTCTTGTCAGCTAGTACTCTATTTATATATGTCATAGCATTAACTAGGCACACATACATGTACATGTGACTCATTCTGGGAGGCAAAATTCTAAGATCTAGACAGCAGCTTTGCATAATTGAAGCCATATTGTTTAACTAGTCCTTCTGATGTACGTCACTGATAAAGGATCAATACATACTACATGTCTGTAATATTATTGTGTCACACCTACATATTGTAAGTATTAAAAGATTTCACATCTTTTTATGCTGGTTAATTTATTATTTACACTTTTTATGGTACAATTATATTGATAATGATTTTCATTATCTACTGTATTTTTACATTAATATAAATTATCCTGAAGCAAAAGCTATTGAAATAAAATACTTGTACATAAAACTAAAAGGAAGTATTTTACGATTAGCTACATGACAGCAGTGCAAGTTGCAAAAGCATAGGTATGAGAAATATACAACTCAAGCTGTATTGCTGAAATTATTGAATGCACAAGTTGGACCACGTTAAGAAGAATAAAATATAATGAAATGCAAAAATATATCTTTGGGAATATTTTTATAAGGATAATTTTGCACAAAGTTATATAAACACTGTGCAATAAAGTAAAAAGCAAGTGAAAGTCACTGTGTATATTTGCATATATAATATAAGAGTGTGTACAGTATAAAGAACAAAATAGAGGTAGTCAGTTTTCAACATTTACCCATAGTGTGACTGTCGTAGCGAATAAGATCATATACGACTAGTTACTAAATATATTATTAGCGGTTTCGTCTATTGAAGACAAGCTCACTCCGGATTCAGCACTTTTTGGTGCATCTGGGGCTGGTGGAGTCGATTCATCGCTGTGACTAGATGATTCAGATTGGAACCCGTTAGCAGACATTGTGCTTGGGCAAGAGGCCTGCCTAATGATGCCTTTATTACGGTTAATTCTGTTGTCAACACTGGCACGACGAGCACGTCTATAGCGAGTCTTATCTTTCCATTTCTGAGCAAAAAGAGCGGATGTTGGTGTTATGACAGTATTAGCCTGAGTGTTAACGATTACACAATCTGAAAGGTCGATGTTGTGTATAGTGTTAGATCTATGATCTATCAAAGCTATAGCGAACTGGTCGTCATCTTTGTCAGTTGAACCAGTTGTTTCAAGGAATTTCTTTGGTAATTTCATCTTGAAAGAAGAGGGTCTGGAAGATCGCTCTCTTACTTTACTTACAGCAAACCTCTCACCATGAACCGACTTAACCAGCTTGCTGACGCTACCACTTGCTGGTGCGGTGGACGATGAGACGTTAGAGCTGCACGAGTCACTCTCACTCGTTATCTTAGCTGCCGGGTTGACAAACTGCTGTTCTTCGGATTGGATATTCAACTGACTGCAGTTAACGTCAAACTGGTCAAAGTATACTTTTCCATTCCCACCATCTTCTGCCCCATGATGCTTGGATCTAGGGCTACAGAACAGTCTATATACACCATATATTATTCCAAGTATAATCGCCAAGCAAACAATCGTTACAGTTACAGATATTATTTGTGGCAGTCCGTTGGCAAGCCT
Source organism: Bugulina stolonifera (assembly GCA_935421135.1). Lineage (NCBI taxonomy): Eukaryota > Metazoa > Bryozoa > Gymnolaemata > Cheilostomatida > Bugulidae > Bugulina > Bugulina stolonifera. Next base: position 25,616,023 of record OW285188.1, read on the forward strand.
GGTAGTTACCTCTTCTATGCTGGTAGTTATTTCAGGTTCTACTGTAGTTGTTACATTGCTGCTTGCACCCATGTTCTAATAAATATAACACACAAACATTCCTTGAACAGTTGAAACATCTAATACAACCAAACACATGTGTAATTATAGTTCCAATTATTTTTATGAAAAGGCATATCACCCAAAAGAGTGAATCACAAATCTTATAAAATGAATTTACAATGGAGTAAAATATTTGATTAAATACTGTGAATGTAACCTCATGTTTGCACAAAAACAGAACATGTTTTACATCATGAACCAAAAATAGGTGCTCTTTTGTTTCTTGTAAATTAATAAAGCCTTCTGTTTTACCATAAGCATATTATGCATAATATGGACTATTGATATACATAATAATATGTGCGTCACAAACAACTTTGCCACAAATTTTTATGTTGCAAATTCATTGGTGTGCATCAAAATTAATAATGTTGGTGTATGCAAGGATGGTTGATATCAGAACAGAATGCAATTGTGTCATGTACTAAGAATACAACACCACACAGCACCTAATTATGCTTTATAAATTCAATCTTATGACTTTAGCAAAACGTACATGTAAATAAATGTCACCTACCATACTAGCTTCCTTACATCCAACTGTTGCAATGAGTAAATAATTTACTATCTAACGAACAAGATATAGAACTACCTTGACGTCATGCACAAAGTTCTAGTGTTAATATACATGTACAGTGTATGTATAGTTAATATAGCAGATGATAAGAACCAGTTAATACAGGTCATAGCTTGGCTAGGTACAAGGTGAAAGTGTGCCTGTTGAATAAGGCAGTGGAACTGTGAGTTAATGACCTTTCAACTTTCTCATCAGCCAGCACTGTGCTGGAATGTGTGGCAGCCCCATATCAGGAGAACACAACCCAGAATATTATCATCAGTGGAAGCAGACATGGGCATACTTGCATATTATTGTAATATTATCACATCATCTATTTACACCATCCAATAATTACCTTCTTATAACACTGCTGGGACGAAAATGTAACTCCAAAATGAGTTGTGCTAATGCTACAGAACAATTTGTATTGACAAATATAATAAAACATCGAATATTTAAATACGAAATTTCAACCATCTTTACTTATAAAAACAGAATAGTAACAAAATATTTAATGGGTCAATGCCACCAAAAGCTAACAGAGAAACTGACATCGAGTGAACGAATATAATGCCAGTATTTTGCTGGTATAAATAACATCTCTCCGGGATTCAAGATTGTTTGTATGAATTGAGCTTTAGATGTCAAAGGATGGGCACAGAGGTCAATGTTCTCTGCATCTATCTGACTGGTGTTGCTGAGCATTCCTTCATTAACATATAAATACTCAGTCTGGTTCCAATGACACATTTTAACAAACTTTCTACCTTTAACTTGGCACAGCAGGTTTGGTTTTGGATCCTGATGGAGCGGTGATATCGTACCTTGGGGACCAAACCAAGCATTGATATCAGGGTCTGGGTGTTCCCCAAGGCAGCAGTATTCTGGTACAATGATATCACTCATTAGTTCTGGTATTTGGTCGAAGAGCTGATGTTGTGCTAGATATCCTCTCTTATCAGTCTCTCCACCTACCTGAAACATCACAACATGGTTCTGGAAATGTAGTGATGTTGCTCAAGTTTGAACATTCATCAGTGACCACCACGTGGCAGATACTGTATTACAGTAACCACCACGTGGCAGATACTGTATTACAGTGACCGCCACGTGGCAGGTACTGTATTACAGTAACCACCACGTGGCAGGTACTTTATTACATATTCTACACAACATTCATTGCCTAGTTATTTTATGGTGAAAGTAACAATGAAACACTTTGAGGTTTTAGAAATAGACTAGTGATAAATTAATCAGAATAATTATACATGTATAACCTAAGAATACTTGGAGCAAAACACCTGAATATTTGCATAAAATTTAAACTCAGAAGACAAACTCACATTAATAATGTAAGTGTCAATGAAGTGAGATACGGTGAGAAGTTGTTGGGACCAGTTATCATCAGTGTATCTAGCACCAATCTCAATTGGAACTGTTCTCATCCCAGCTACCTCCTACAGCGACAACACCATAGACAGAGTGTAAGAAATTTTGAGAGGGATTAAAGTTTGAAAATATAACTGTAATTGAAAAAATACAGTTGTCTATTTGTTGTGAATTAAATCAATATCTCTAGTTGATTATTAGGACTTTTACTGGTCATCTACATCTACATGTACATGTAGCTTATGTGACATCATCAGTCGCCTCTGTATACGGTGAGCAACCGAATGAATTAAGAGAAGACAACTCTATCTTACAACAATGTCAAACACTTTTTGCTAAAACGTGAATAAACAAAGGAGGAGAAAAAAGCTGCACACAGTTTATACCACAAAAATAATGTTGTAACAGCAAAGCAAGTACAGCTGATAAATACAGAGCATACTTTAATATAGCCTAGGTTCCATTTGTGCAGGGCAGGCCAATAATCCATACAGTTTGTGAGTACAACAGGGGACCCAGTATTCATCCAATCTCTGTTGAAACTTTCTATGCTAGGGCAACTAACTCTAGGAATATCCCCTTCTGAAGGAAGACAATCTTGTTGGATTTTAACCACTTTAGCTGCTGGCTCCATAGCACCTACAAAATGCCCAGTGCGACCAGGGAGTTATTCAACTACAGAATGACTGACAACAAACTGTAATTCATAATTAATTCATGAGGAGTGTCCATGCCAAAAAATAATATTTTCCAACACTTACTGCAATGCATCAGTTGAGTAAATTGTTTGTGGGAGGGCTGAGACTTGTTAATGCTCGATGCCAGCTCTTTCAGGCATAACCTCCAGTTCTGTGGCTTAATTCCCATTAGAATTCCCAAATCACAAGTTTTGATGCATTCCATCTGGTTTACACCAAGTCTTAGCTGGCTCACTGTTTTATAACAATTGACAATGTAGTAGATATTTCTCCAGGTATCGTCAACATCTGCCCAATGTCCTGTATTTAGTTTTTCCCACACAAAATCAATAATATACTGGCTGGTCTCCAAACATGTGCTATAGTTGGCGTCCTGAAGACTCTTTGTAAGAGCTTGGAGATCTGAGGTGAGTACGAAATGATTCAAAGACAATTTTTTCACAATGTTTTCAGCTTGAATTATTTTAGTTTCTGCATCCTCCACCGTGGCTACCGACATCTGAAAATAGGAAACATGAACTTGGACATATATGCAGTGAATACAGAGCTACACAAGGGGATACAGTACACTCGGAGAAAATGCAGCGGTGGTTCAAACAAATTACCTGGTGTTATTTCTTAGTGCTTTGGTCGGTGTTGCTGCTATGCTGACTCTTAGTCAGCTCTTGTTGATCTGAGCGGAGAGAACCTGCGCTGACGTATGGTTTCCGTGACTTGACTGTCTCTACTCGTGCAATCCGTTCATCTCTCTTATAGAGAAAATTGCCAACAGCAACCACCCAATAACTTAGCAGAAGTGAGCCAAAGGGATGCTTCCGGAAAAAACGCAAGACTCTGTTCTTGGGTAAGCGGGGTGGAGGGGGCCTGTTCCTCATTTGTACATCTGTAAGCCAAAAAATTTGGATATATAGTGAACTGAATAGCAAATTTACAAACCAATGTAGTTAAAACCATTTCATTGCCAATAAGCAAATTTCATCTGATGGGTGTATATTGTGGTGTTTCAGCTCACCTAGCCTGCAGACATTTACTACTGCATGAACTATATACACTTATGCTTGTACAGTTCTTCCTTACATGTCTATGATTATCCTTATTATTGTCAATTAACTGCCTGGCTCATGTGCTTTATTATTCAACCAATCACGTCTTTGTACTTGTTTACTGCTATTGTATTGTTATTACAAGTACATTATTGTATACTTCCCTTCTAAGTGTTTTCGCCTATTATAAGTAATGGCCGATGTCTCAGATCTTAGTTATTTTCATACATAATTCATTTCACATGATTGTAAGCACTTTTTGTGCATGGCCGACCCTTTTATGGTTGGACCTCAGGCACTTTTTAGCCATCTTGTTACGCAATTTCTGGAGACGATACCTTATCGTACCACCCGACCCCCTGTCCGTCCTTTTTACCGGAAATCCAAATAGTATAAAAGCCAGCACATTTTCTATGCTTAGTCAGTTGTTGATTGCGCTCTAATAAAGCAACATCTCTAACTCAACCTACAGAGTCTTACTCTTGCAGGCAGGCAGCTCCAGCCTTGGTCCCCTGGCCCTCTAGCGCCCGAGCTCGTCCTCATACTTGTATAAGTCTCTTACCACACTCTTGATGAGTATAAACATCGGACCTTAGTCGATCCTTGACTCTTCAATGAGCCTAAGCATCAGGCCTACGTCCTCACTTCAACATAGACACTTTCTGCACTCTTAGGGAGTATAAACCTTCGGACCTATGTCGACCCTTTACTCTTTAATGAGTCTAAGCACCGGCCTACGTCCTCTACAATACCTATAAGAGCGTACATAACTGTTCACTCTTTATGTAATGTGTGGAAGTTTACCTTGGCAGCCCACTACTACAAAGTGCTTCCCACACTCGTGCTAATATTGGCACCCATGTGAAGCCCATAGCACAAATCATTATAATTTTACATAAAACTATTGATAGTGATTTGGTTTCAATTAATTTAGGTTTTGAACAGTGCTATAAATCATATTATTATATGCTATGTGCGATTGCATAGTCTATGTGATGACCCTATATATTATGTGTTTGCAATATTAATAGACAGGATGCACTCCTAACCAGATTTTTCACCACATAGACTCTCCTATGTGAACTATCATCGTTATTGGTAACTGAACTCGCTATCACTAACTGCACAATGCAAGAAAAAAATTTCTGGTTCGAGCAACCTAATTCAAGACTTGTGGCATTAAAATACAATGTCAATTTAACATTAATGAGTACATGTGTAACATTCCTGTTTTGCTGCAAATAGAAGTTGCGATAGCAACCCCTGGATCACTACTTTAGACCTCAACTCTCAACACAGGTATGAAGCTGATGTTTTTAACCAATTTTGTCACCTCCAAGTTATCCTTACGAACAAAGACCTCATTTTATTATGTCTGCTTTTGTAATTAAAAATTATGAGTTACTGATTTGAATTTTCTTTCAATTCAACTTGTGACCTAGCTTGGATGTTACAGGTATGCCTCACATGGGACAGGAGTGGTGCATTGTTTGGTCAGTGTTCGATGGGTATGGACCAAGAGGTCATTCCATAGTTTGGCAGTGCAGGTTGTTATGACCTACTTTTTGGAGAAATTAAATTAAAAATATTTTGTCATAAAATTTACCTCAGATGAGGTATCACTCCACCATCAATTTCATGTAAATCTATAAGGGAGCCTCTAGTTTTAACTATTTTTGGACTAGGGGGTCTGCAATATTTACAGTATATCACTGTTTAGGATTGGAAGTTGGTTTCTCATCTTATCTCACGAATTGTTCGTGGCAGGAAACTAGAGTGGTAAATGCATTTTTTGGCTGATATTGAGGTTGGCTCTCCTCTGGCAGCTGCTCTAGTGGTCATTGTTACCATCTCTCTGTCACCCACTATATCATCATATATGCTCTGGATAGAGTGGAATGTTGTTCTTCATTCTGAAGAATCCCGGTCAGTAGACACAGGCGATGGTTTTTTGATGAATTCAAGGCAGGGTGAGAACATTCATTTGAAATGATAGCCATCATGGGATCTACTCTGCGCTTCCTCCGCTTCTCTACCAAGGGCACCAGACCAAGCTTATGCTTAATTTTATTTTTTTAACCAAACCAATAGAATTACAATTAGAATAGCCATTTTTTGAGAGAATCAGAATGCAGAATCCCTATCTCTTTTAGTTTGTTCAATGTCATGTGGCCTAAGATTGTTAGCCAAAGTTACTAGAATTACATGTATCTAGGAACTTTAATAGTGGAAGGAGGCAACGTGCTACCACTTTGAAAACAAAGTGGTACAACACCAAAGATAGTGTAAGTGTATCTTTGACAATACCAAAGATAGTGACAATACCACTTTGTTTGGAAGGAGGTAGCCATCGAGCTACCTTCTTTCCTACCTCTCAATGTAAAAATCGTTCCACTCAAAGGCTCTGGTACAGTGTAGCCAATCAGCTCTAGTTTGTTATCTACCAAGTCGATTGGTTCAGCAAAGTGGTACAATCATAGCAATGATAATCATTGATCATAGGGTACAATCCATAGAGGTAACACCCCAGGGGAGATAACTCTATGGGTACAATAACAAAGTGGCGACAGTCTCTATTTTCGATTGGTTATTGTACCCATAGAGGGAGATAACTCTATGATTGTACCACTTTGGGTTCAGATGATCACTTTCTAATTGGCCGGTTTGAGTAGCGACCACGCCAGCCAATCAACTTCCTTTCTATTTCCAGTGGTTGGAGGTGTAGGTTGGTTTTGGTTCTGGTGAATCCAAACACTACTTTTGTGTCAGGGAATCTACTGCTTAACCATATTATCTCTAAGGCCAACCCGCGCCAGGGGGTTCAAATCATTGGTTAGTATTAGTATAATATAATTATGATATTATATTATTGCAAATTAATTAAGAGGCAGCATCAACATGGGGGAACATGTCAAGTGTTAGTGTAGTAATAAAAATTAAAAATATAAAATAGTTATTAAATTGAAATATAGTAATAGAAATAATATAAAATAATTTATATTGTATTTATTTAATCGAAATTATTCACACTGTAGCCCAATATTAATATAGGTATTTAGATAAATAAAGCATAGATAATGATGATATAATAATAATTGTCGTTATATAATAGGCCTACTAGTAGCTATACTATACAATATAAATATACATATATTTTTTTAATTTAACATATATTCTGTTGAAAAATGTTGGTGTGGGCTAGTATTTTTATTATAAATAGTAATACAAGACACATTTTTATTTCGATTTTTTTCCTAATAAAATATTTCAACGCTCATCCGAGCATCATCATCAGAGGATAAAATTCCTCTGATGATGATGCTCGGATGAGCATTGAAATATTAGCATTAGGAAAAAATTACTATTTAGCCTATATCACATTGATATTCTGTTGCTAATGATTCATAGTATAAAGTATTGATTAATTAATAATGAATGGACATTTTATTAATAAATATGAATATCTATATAATTATTGTGGTAGGTATAATATTATTAGGATGATATCCACACAGATATGAATTAAATATATAATATTGATATACAATAATAATGTTTGTATTAATTAATACGATGCATACCTTGTCTGCCAAAATGAAACCAGCGCTTTTAACCTGTTCATTGGTAAAGAAAGCTGGAGAATAGAATAGTAAAGCGAATAACATTTTTGCTACATTGGTCTCAACCCTGAAATAGTCCTAATATTTTAGGCTGAAAGTTTTTTCATATAACAATATTCATCTTCATACCTATCGAATATTGTTGGGTCTAAGGTTATACTGGGCAGGGTGCTGGAGCCTGCCGAAAATAGCTAAAACAGAGGAAATGACCCTTTCAATGCCTTGGGGTTACAATTCTATTTCACGGGCAGAGGAGCGTAATTTCTAATGACACTGTATAGTATGCCCACTGTGTACTGAACACACATGAACCAAAAATGTGGATTACTTGTGTTCAGTAAACCGTGGGTACAGTAATTATGTATACAGTTATCATTAAGAGTTACGCCCATGATTTACATGCCTTTTAATGTTAATTATTTAAATTATATACACTCCTATTGTACGATATATACATGGTACATGCAATGCTGAACCACAAATTTGGTATATATATACACCAACTGTGTTCACATTTCACAACCATATATTATGGGAAACTATGAATGTTGTGACTGGGTTGTGTTGAATTTTAGATTATTGCAATTATCTGCTTGATGGAAGGTGACGTAGTAATGGTTTCTACCATGTTTGGAATTGGTTTTCAGTGATACATTTTTAAATTTCAGGGTATATTCCTCAAGACATTTGCCAATACAAGTGTTGAGGAGAGCTGTCTATTTAGAGAGAAGTTGAATGTGAATGAGGAGCCCCCTTGGCAAACCAGCTGATATTTACTAGCAGAACAGGAATATTTTTTATTTGTGTAAGTAAATGTATACATGGCCACCGTTATTCTATTGCCAAGGTATTGTGGACAATATTGAGGTGTGGACAATATTGACGTGTGGACAGTATTGACGTGTGGACAATATCGACGTGTGGACAATATCGACGTGTGGACAATATTGACGTGTGGACAATATCGACGTGTGGACAATATTGACGTGTGGACAATATTGACGTGTGGACAATATCGACGTGTGGACAATATTGACGTGTGGCTAATCACTGTTGGTAGAAGTATACCTGTATTGTTATTATTTCATCTGCAACCATTCATTGATATTGTACAAATGCTTGTCTTTGAGAGGGTATCTTATCATTACCACTTGTCATTACAGCTTAACAAGAATTAGCTGATCATGGATGCTACTTTGATGGGAATGAATATAAACTTTGTCAGACCTGGTTTAACTATGCCAAATGTGATTGACAAGAAGATAGAGGATCACAATGGGCAGGTATAGAGCTACCATTTGGTATATTTTCACTTTATTATAAGATACAGTGTTATGAAGAGCAGTTTAGGGCTAATTATAAGTAGTGCTTACTTGACATTTCCTTTCTTGTAGACACCCAACAATTTGTTTGATGCACATCTGTCATCCTTGTCAACTAGTTGCATCATGCATTGTAATCTATTGTTTCTAGCCATTGTTGATGATTGTGACCAGCCTAAAGGGCTGCTACACCAGAAGCTGTGGGCTTCAGCAGGCTGGCTCTGTTGTACATTGGTTTGGCCTGGGTACAACTAGGTTTCATGCTGAATAGTTGAGATTTAGTTGTAGCTGAACCCTTCAACAGTGAGCCTGCAAATTGGCTCCTAACCATTATTATATATATTAATAGAAATGTAATCTCTAGTAGGCTATTTTTGCCTATGTCATCATGAAAATCGATATTTCCGCAATGTTGGTTTTACTGAGAGAATATCACTATTCCAGTCAAAAGTCCAGACACATTGTGCATCCAACTAACTGTGTGATAAGCCTTGTCTTACTGTAATGAGATGTTCATAGAACAAGTGACTCGCCCTAGTTATTACAATCATAATGATATGATATAATAGTGCTGCATGTTGTTTCGGTATCATCAGTTTCTTTTTCACCACCACCTTTGACCTCTTGGATAGTAGCAAATACAATGTAGATGCTTGTGTAACTGGTTGTGATCGTATCTTTAATGTGGTGATTGACAGAAATGTGAAGACGCCTTCTTCATCTGTGATTTGGGAGATGTTGCTCGAAAGTACAGGACATGGAGCACCGTTTTCCCCCGTATCAAGCCTTTCTATGGTAACTTTGAACATACCCAACAAATATAGAGTTAGGTGCAAAAGTGGAGAAATTTGAGATAGCCCTTGTTCTTCGCCAAAAATGAAGCAGGAGAAGTTGTCTTCTCTATATTTTGTTGGTGACCGCCCTTACTCCAACCACCAAAGAACTAAGGCTATCCAAATTTCTCCACTACTGCACCTAACAGCAAATATCACCTCCCTTTGCATCCTTGTCTGACTGCTTATACTGTCATTTTGAGTTTTGATTGAATGATTGATATATTACTTTTGTCTTGTGCCCATTGAATATGAGCTTCTGATTGCAGCTGTGAAGTGTAACAATGACCCAGCCCTCCTGAATTTGCTTGCGTTACTTGGAACTGGGTTTGACTGTGCTAGTAAGGTGAGTCGGATTTGGTGGTGTCTTCCCTAACAAGTTGCTAATGGCCACTAATTCTTGTTCACCTGAATGTTACTAATCACCCAATGCTTACACCAGACATAATGTCCCAATGAGGGGCAGCTTTGATTTCTAAACATCTTATAGTATATACAGTGCATTGGCCATTGTACCTCAATGAAAGGAGCTGCACTGCATCCTATAATGACATGCAATTACAGTGTAGTTATGTAATATTTTCATTTTGGTCTCTGGCTAACCAAGATTCTTTGATTATACAATGGGTTAGTAAGTTTATCTTATTTGGTCAGTTTATCCTGCTTTGGTTCATGCACAGCTCAAAGGTCACTCTTATCTCATGTCTATAGGTTGAGATACAGACAGTCATGTCTATTGGAGTGAGTGCAGACAGGATAGTCTATGCCAACCCCTGTAAGCAATCTAATAACATCAAATATGCAGAGAAAGTTGGTGTAGACCTCATGACATTCGACAATGTAGCTGAGCTGAGGAAGACAAAGAAATGTTTTCCCAACGCCAGGTATTATTCTCCACCTGCACTTAAACTACATACAACGTATACAAGTAGAAAGCTAAATGTGTATGGAATGCAAGCTTGTAACGGTGCTGATAGAGCATATCACATCTATGCAGGCAACACTGATTAGTGCTTTGGTTTGACACAAGTAGGGTATACTCGTGGATGTTGTTCTGTTCTGTAGACTAGAGCTCGGATGATCTCCGTTATAACCTCGTAACAAGTGGAAATGATCGACTGCCAGTGGTAGGTCGTGTGACTTATGCTTGGCTACTGCAAACAGTAAATTTAGCATTTCGTTGCAGGCTAGTGTTGAGAATTCTGCCTCCACCAACAGAGAAGGTTAGGTGTGTGTTGGGCAACAAGTTTGGCTGTGCAGTAGAAGATGCTGATTCTCTGCTGAGTTTGGCTAGAGAGCTGGATCTCACTGTTGTTGGTGTAAGGTTAGTTTAATAATGTGTCTTGAGCACTCCGAACTACTATTTACCAACTGCTATTTCAGACACAGATGATGTGTAATCTACTCCTTAAAAAATAGTGAAAAATCTCCCACTATAACTAACAGGTTCATACTAGAAGATGCTCATAATGTACACAAGGCATAATAGTTTTCTGCTACTTGGACATCTCATAACAAAGTCAGGATTATACCACTCTCCGTTCAAGCATTCACAAATGTTTTCTTGCAGCCTGTTAACTCCAGATGAGTAGGAATAGCACATTTAGTTGAATTTCCTATTTTATTGTCTTGACTTGTAGTTTTCACGTCGGCAGTGATTGCTATGATGCCGCAGCATTCAGAAGAGCAGTGGAAGATGCCAGAACAGTGTTCGATATTGGACTTACCCATGGATTCAACATGACATTGCTAGATGTGGGGGGAGGTTTTCCTGGGGCTACCACAGCACATATTACTATTGAAGAGGTAGAGTGGTAAAATATAATGTAGTCCATAATGTTTACTTTTCACTGAATAGCATTGTGCATACTTGACATTATGTACAAATGTAATATATGTTGTGGCTGACTGTATACATCCAAACTTTGAAGTGCATGCATTAGGGGGGAAGGTTTATTGTCAGTATAACTACAATAATTATATACTCTAAAGATTAATTGTAGTTTTTATTGAGTTGCTGCAAGAATTTTGCTTGCGAAAGTGTAGAATATGATGCATGTAATCCAGATTCGGTTTGCTGCATTTATGAGAAGACAATTGCTAGTTAGCTTCTATATCACCATGTCACAGGCAGGCAAGAAAACTACCTGCATTATTTCTTCGAATCTTATGCTCACAATCTGTATTATGCACTAATATTTTAGATTGCTGTAGAACTGAATGGGGCTATTGACAAGTTGTTTCCTGTCGATTCTGGAGTGACCATTATATCCGAACCAGGACGGTTCTTCACAGCCAGTGCTTATACTCTCACCACTCACGTTATTGCTAAACGAGTTGTACAGAAAGACCCAGCAGCACTGCCCACCATGATGTATTATGTTAATGATGGAGTCTATGGGTCATTTAACAGCCTCCTCTATGACCATGCCGATGTTGTGCCCGATGTCCCTTGTAAGTTGAATGCTCAGGTGCATTCAAACATTCACAGAATATCGGTCTGCATAACATCAATCGCATGCTTGCTGTTTAATATTTAGTTTGATACATTTCAGCTGCATGCCAACATGGAGGCTCACTCTTTCCATCTAGCATATGGGGACCGACATGTGATGGACTTGATAAGATTTCAGAGAAAGTCGAACTCCCTGAACTGTCTGATGGTGACTGGATATCCTTCAAGAACATGGGGTCTTACACAATGGCAGCAGGGTCTTGCTTCAATGGCATTCCACGACCCAGAGTCTACTACGTGGCAGAACTTAACCTGGCAGGGTAAGCATGATTTCCATACCTGTATTAATGCAACGACATGATTGTATTGAATATTACATGCAACAATGATTGCAGGCATTCTAAACCAATCGTCATTCATTTGTTGCAGTGCATCCCATGAAAGTTCAGAAATATCTGCTGAGGATCAGTTGAAGCTTCACCTACAGAGTGGGCATTCCGTATGCGAGGCTTTCAAACCTTTGCACCTGGATACGCCTGTCACACTTTGCTCTGCTTCTCCTGCCAGATAGGTAACTGTCAGTAGGTGGTACCGAAGAAATGACTCATTTGAAAGTTATCAATGGCCAGTGATTTTGTACATGTATTTGTTTCTTGTTATAAAAATAAAACATTGTATTGAAACAGTGTAAGAAAATCCTCATCTAGTGTTTATTTTGTAAAGATGTCCAAATTCTCTTGCCTTTATTGCTCACATTTTCAACTTATTGTGGAGTTGGTGAGCTGAGGTGTCAAGATATTTATTTTGATAATCTTATTGACCCATTTGTTATAAGAATGCCTTTGGACTAAGTATCTATTGAAGCTTCAGGTTAGTCTTGTTTATTGATCCATGCTCAGATTTCGAAAAAAGTACATCATTCATCGGAGGTTGGATAGCCTCAGCCTGTCTACCATTGCCAGATTTTTCCCATTCCAGAAGTCTTTCTGCCACCTGAAAATATCACCAAAATAGTCTACTACATGTAGTTGCCGTACTTTCATATTAAAGGGGAATGGTGAAGCATGTAAACACTGATATCATGGGGCGGAGCAAGTTTACCATAATTAAGAGAGAATAACTTCCAATTGTACTCAACAGCTAATCTTTGTTTGCATAATAGTACGACTGGATTTTTAGACATTTTTAACCTTATACTATCACATAAACATAATATTAGTTATATCTACACGTACCTTAAACTGGGTGGTTTTGATGTTCAGATTACTCTACCAAGCCAGCATCAATCATCACCACTTCTCATTGCAAGGGCACTAATAGCAGTAGCATCCTGGGTATCCTTTCCAGTTGAGATATCTGCCAGTTAGAGATCTAGAACTGAACAGATAAACCTTTTTGAAGTTAGGATATCTATCTGGAGACAAGTACCATGTATTTTGATAATATTCAAATGTCAACATTCTCTCATTATAAACATAGTTCATTCAACTCTGGAATGCCTATTAATAGCCAACAAGTACAACTACATGAACATAGCTTTTGGAGATTGAAGTTTGGGAACAAGGGTGGTAGTTGGTGCAAGTCGTAGTATTACCATACATACAGTTGTATTTCTCAAGAAAAGGCAGTGTTGGTGATGAGGCTTCAATATGGGTATTCAGACCTATTATGCATTCTCCCTTTTCTACAGGTGCTCCTTTTTACACTTTGTTCCAGTCAAATAGTGCTAATTATGCTTTTAGGAAAATTATTTGTAGTACTTAGCAAAATTTCATTAGATCCATAAGCTATATTATTGAATATTGCTATAACCTAACCAGATAAATACAGTAGTTGGCCAGAGGCAAAGCAAAGACCATCGTGTTTGCTGGGTTGTTGGCTGGATATCCTTATTCCTGCCATTTACATAAGAAACCCAGATGAATTCAACATCATTGAGATATCATCACTCCTCTCTTGGTTCAGCAAATGCTATTTTGGCAGTTTACTGTTGAGGAATAATGTTAATAGGTTTCATTAGCCAATTTGACACCCGATTTGGGCGGAAAGGTGGGCCATCTAGAACTACAACCCATAGGCCCAATTTAGGGCTTGAATCAGCTTAGGAGATTTGGCTTTCTATGCACCAAACCCCATAACTTGGTTCAAAATCCTTTGAGTGAGGAAATATCCAGAGCTTTAAGCTGTCCCAGTTTATAATTACCTACACGAGGGAGACTATTCTTTAGGCTGCTAAGGTTCACACACAGATTTGGCAGATTCATTTCAGTAACCAGCTTAGCTGTGAACTAAATTATTAGGTAAAGTGTCTAAACTGGCAACTGGTAAACTATAGATGAGGGGAAAACAAGCAAAAGTGCAAAAACATTACTAATGGTTGGCTGTTAACTGGACGATACTCGTGGCAAATTGCTTTTACATTTGTCCCACAATTACAAGTGTTAACAAATTTTTAGTAATTTTACTACTTTGTACAATGCAAATTTATTTTAATATTGTTTAATTACAACATAACCTGACTGAAAATCAGTTAAACTTCCTACTATTCAATTTGGCTACATTAAGGATATTTTCAAAACTAAAATTATAAACATAGTAATACAAAATCTTATATCCTAAGTATATAATATTACCAAAGTTATAAATGTTTAATGAAATGATGTTTAGATTAAATTATGTACAATATTGTAATAATGTTAACTACAATCAAATACTTCAAGCATTCTAATGTGTTACCCATTTTAATGTTTTAAATGTCTTTCACTTTACTATAGTACAGTATGTTCTTGTAGTGATTTAAAGCTGTATCTCCAACCTCTCAGAGAAAAGCTACAATAACATCAATTTATACCAATTTGATACAGTGTTAATTATTAATGATTTTATATAAATGCAAAAATATAATTTTTTATAAAATAGACTAGAATTTTTAGAACAATTAACCAGGTTTAATAATAGCACTTCAAGGCTGACCACTCAATGAAAATGTGGCATAATTCACCAGTATAACAATTAATTTCAAATCACATTATTCTACGAAGTCACTCAGTGATAGCTGTTACAGCAACAGTACAGTAGCCTACTTTTGCCACTAACTTAATTTCCAGAGGTTCTTTTGGAACTGAACCCAGTAATTTCTTTACAATCTATTTTATCTGGCCACCGCTGAACATTTAAATAGTAACCATGCACTAATACAGTATCACAATCAGAAGACAACTCTTTATTTCGTACTCCGCTAACACCACCATTAGTCAACATAAGACCAACCTGATTCAGTAGCGACGAATAAATTTGTTTCCACTACCTTGGCGGTAGTCGTCCATCATCGCCCTCTTCATTGATGATCCATATGTAGCAGTCATACCCATTAGACCCATGTCTTCAACCATACCACCATCCATATCCCCCATACCTCCTTCCATACCCCCATCCATTCCCATGCCTCCTTCCATACCACCCATTGCCATACCTCCTTCCATGCCACCACCCATTGCCATACCACCACTCATGTGACCCATACCACCATCCATGTTACCCATGCCCATCCTGCTCATACCCATGCTGTCACCATGATAGCCTCCTGCAAAATAACAATTAATAACCATCCACTAGTATATGTATATTATAAATGTAGCCAAGTTCTGGTCACAGCAAAATAATTTATTTACACTACCTTTATTAACCATTAATATTTGTATATTATAATCTGTTATGATCATTACGATTCAGGCTTTAAAAGTATCTGCCTTGTCAGACATTATACATTTATGTACAGGCCTCAGATTATTAATTAATTACATGTATGATTTTAAATATATATGCAGACAAAATTTATAATTCAGACTAGCCCATCATGCCACATGTACAATGACGATCATGATGGCAATATTGCTACACTTTAATACCAGTAAGTTAGGTAATGCGATTTTTACCAATTTTCACTTGCCCAATAAGCACAAAGTCTTAACACACAGCAAATGTTATTTAAATGTACATATAGATATAGGAGGCACAAAAATCAGAAATGTTGCTTACAAATGGTATGTAAAAAAGTAGAGTACTAGAAAAATGGTCTAACCAAAAATGTATACACTGTACAAATCGCTCATCATTTCGTTATGATGATGGAAGGTTTACGATATTCAATGATGTTACGTTTATTAAACTATGGAAGGCAGTTAGAAAGCTTTCTGATGCATTCCACCAAACCCTGGCATGTGACCAAGCCTAGAGGGTTTCCCTGGAGCACTGCGTTGAGCATTACGTTGGAAACCTAGCCCCATCAATCCAGATTCTGTGCTGGGTTCAGGAAATTCCTCAAAATATGAACTACCACCATTGCTACCATTGCTAGTCATGCCACCATTCTCAAAAGTGTTACTCAAAGTGGGCTGAGGAGCTGGCTCATACACATCTTCGTAAATAGTGTCTGAGTTGACAGTGGAACCGGTAGTTGCACCACGGTGCATACCTCGACCGCCCCTCATCATAACTCCTCCTCGACTTACTCTAACACCACCAGTACCCCTCATCATGCCACTACCTAGACAATAAATACAAGGACCAAGTGAAATGACGACCCCCAAATGTCTGGATTTGTAGCTGACTGACTAGCGGTTGGTGACGTGGTGGTAGCATTGGTGGCAGAAGGCAGTACTGTTGATAGGGAGGCAGCCAGAAGCTGCGCGGGAGCTTATGCTATATATATTAGATATACTTCACAAATTAGCAAGAGAAAATTGTGCGACTAGAAAAACAAATATTGCGTGAACATTCCACCATCAGTTAACCGAGCACAGTGTTCGATGAGCAAACCTGACAGCACTGCACACATTTCCAAAAATGAACATATTATACTGAATCTGACCACCACACCACCAATCTCGATTGCGTAGTCAGTCAACCTCCAAATTGGAGGTCTGTGATAGCAGAAACTGGAGACTTAAAGCAATCATCCCTCCATAAAGCGTGTGGAAAACTTTACCATAAATGTCCGCAATCAAAAGCCTTTTAATGCCAGAATCTCAAGTGAAAACTAAAATTTCTGATTGTTGCAGTCACCATAAGGGTTGGGTTTGTATAACAAATGGCATAATATGAGATGGTGACGTGGTGATAAGCCAGTTGAATTCGGGGCTTGGTTATTTGTCACAGTTAATGGAGACTGGATACAGAATAGTACTGTATTCAGCACTATGTTACTGATACTTGTGTTCGATTAAAGACAATCTGGTGCGGAATGAAAGCCGGTGACAGAACATCACCAGCGAGCAAACACAACTGTCTAGTAATACAAGGATGGAAACACCCGTTGCAGTGACAGTACACCATAGTCGAATCATAGTTGGATTAATTCACAGCAAACTAAATGGCAACAAACAAAAAATCACCCACCTCTCATGCTTCCACGAGCCATACCAGGCATCATAGCGCCTCTACCACCACGCCCTTGCATCATGCCCCTGGGATTGCCACCACGACCTCCCCGGGGACCACCTCTGGCAGCGGTATACCCCTTTGGTAAACCACCCTCTTGCTCCAAGACCATCATTTGCTCTGTGAATATTTCATCATTGTAATCCTGAAAACAAGTAATTCTACATATTATGTACTATCAAATTTACATAATAAATGCGGAAACAGGTACTGTGCATAATCTATCAGTTGTAAACGCTATAATGTAACGTCATTTGTCACAGTTAATGGAGACTGGATACAGTATTGTACTGTATTCAGCACTATGTTACTGATACTTATGTTTGATTAAGGACAATCTGGTGCGGAATAAAAGCCGGTGACAGAACGTCACCAGCGAGCAAACACAACTGTCTAGTAATACGGGGATGGAAACACCCGTCGCAGTGACAGTACACCATAGTCTAATCTATCTTCACATCTTAGAGCTAAAATGGAGCTTGAATAGTCAGGTTGAATGAATGCCATGCTTACCGCGTGTAAATATTTTTTGATTTCTTTACATGCTACATATAACTTGTAAAATACCATGTCTGGTACTCCGGTGGCCTGCATCCATAACTGAAAGAATACAGTAGCAGTCAATAAATAATATCAGGAGAACAGTAATTTCCAAATCTAAGATTAGCTGGCGGCATGTTTGGAAGTTTACGTGAATGAATAGGTCGAAATACCTCAGTGACCTTTCACATTCACGAGTCATATTCATTGCATGTTGATTGCAGTTGCAGACATATTATATGTCACCTCGCAACACCAAACTTGTGGTAGATGGAAATACAATCAGTTGAAGGGAAGTTATCTCTGTGATATTTTCATAATACACCATAATCGTTACCAAAGTGCAACGAATGGACACTGTGAACTTACATGCAGATCCTCATTAAGGTGAGCATATTTTCCGCCTTCTTTGCGACACTGTTCTTCTTTCTCCTTATCTTTCATAGATCCCCTACCCAGAACAGCTAATTTACAGCCTGATATTTCTTGCATACCCCGCAGCGTGCTTCCTTTTGGTCCCAATATTCTTCCAACGTAGTTGAACTGTTTAACATGAAGCAACAGCAGCAATAATAAAAATTACAATAGACAAAACTGCAATTTGATGATGCCTGATAAAAACAATTCAGTCCATAATGCGACTCACATTTGGATATTTTTCTGTGGGTACTGAGACTTTATATGTTAGACGTATAGGCTTTCCACCTTCTACATCTAACATTCGTTCCTCCTCAGCTGATTTTTGTCCTTTAGTAATTCTGTCCGCTTCTAAAAAATAACAACACAATAATTTGGCTTTTAAAACTAGGCCTATATAACAATAAAGCAATTGCAATAGACCTGTAGGGCTACAATACTACAATTAAAGTACTGGTTGGCATCAATTGCTGATTTCGATGAGAAAGATTGTACTTCTTTGCAGACACCAGGGTTGTCGCCTCACCAGAATAGGTCTACGCATGTTTTCAAAGTAGAATTACACCAGCCTTGAGATGCTCAACCTAGACAACTTGCACATTGGGATCAATTTCAAGCTAAACAAAAAAGAAATTAAAAATCAAGAATTGAATATCAATTATCAATAGAATAACAATATGAATATGCTATCAGCTATTGAATTGATAGGCCTACCTAGCAAGGTGCTTCTGCTTGTTATGTTTAATATAATTTAATTAAATATTCAATATAAAGACAATAATAAAGAAAGAGATAGCTAGATTACAATCTGCTATGTATGGAAGTATCTTTTAGATTTTTATCCATTAGTTTTTGTTTTCCCCGATTGGCGATTACCCGACGCCAAACTAAGTTCAGTTAGTTTTGATGAAGAATCAGAATACTGTAGGCCTACGCTACTGACCTTTTTGGACGTACTCGCATATGTATGGAAATTGATCCCCGTGTTGTTCAACAAGCCTGGCCAATTCATCAATCAAACATTGTTCCTCAGGTTTTATAGGTCTCTTTGGGCCACCTTGTTGAAACTGTTCTTGCGATTCCATTTGTAATTGAAAAAATAAAACAATCTCACTACTGGCAAAATTTTAGGTTTAGCGGCATGCGTCTTTCTTCTAAATATGGCGACCGGAAAACCTGTGGCAAATAAAACAACTGAAGAAAGCAATGTATATGTCAGTTGCAATTCAACTGATCGATTTCCACCCTACTTCAATACTAAATCCTCAACAATAATAAGTAATGCAAACTTTGACAGTTGATTAAAGTAGTTAATTACAATATTTTCAATATATTAATACGCTAAAACATACTATATTACTTGCTATTTACTATGTAGTCGTCCTAGCATGAAAGTAGGAGACAATTTCGAAATAGATGTACATGTACTAGTATCTTCCCGGCTTTTAGAACTTGCACTGCACCAGAGCTGATATATATCCAATAGTAAACGGCTCTGGCCGGCACCTGTACATGTAGATATTATAAGACATGAAAATTATTTGATAGGCCAATGAATCAAAGGCATTATTCATGCTAATGGCAGTAATGCTACTCTGGTAAGTAAAACGACAGCAGCAAAGAACAGTGAAGTGCTTTATCGGAACTTTGGATCACAGGATCATAATCAGAATGTATTGAACATTTTATACAAACACTTTTTCACCCAATAGTCTTTATAACACATGGCCGTAACTATCTAGGCGGCTCAGGCGGCCCTAGCCGCCTGAACTTTTTGTTAAAAGAAGAAAAAATTAAGCTAATATCGGAAGGCATAGATATCGTGCCCTACATGAAATAGACATACTCTAATGAAAATGATGCTACTATGTATGTAATGATATTGATGGTTAATTTTCGCCTGAAGCCACTGCTGATTTGATAGCGTAGTTGGTAGCGTGCTTGGTCTTCATGCATAGAGACACGAGTTCGAATCCCACTGCGGGACAATCTTTTTTCATTTTAGTAATTCACTCAATTTGTTAGCTATACAGTGACAATACTAATCTCATCTGTAAGATAGGATCACTGCATCTGTAATTCTGTATTCAACAATAGGAAATGCCCTAAGATTGCATGCACAGTGTTCCCACCCATCTCATTTGTTCCACTTTGAACACTGTTCTTCAGGGTGTTATACCTAAAATTGGGGGTTTTGGTATTGTCAGTTATAACATTTAATTGGAGCCAAAGTACTTAGGACTCACCAGCTGTACGTAGTATGTAGTAGTAGTACGCTGTCTGTAGGTCCTTTTGTCAGCACCTTGATCTCCAATGTAGTAAGCTGTGTGGCGTAGGTTCTGGTTCTGTGGTCTAGGATGTGGCGGTGTCGACTCTATTCCAAGGTCTACAACGAGATAGTTGTTCCGCATATATCCTTACTCCTTAGTACGCATTGATATGAGTTACTGGGTGGCCTACGATCCACCTACACTCCACACGCTCCACACTATTGTAGTTTAGTTTAGTTTTTAGTGTTTTTGTTTTAGTGTTTTATTGGTTTTTATTTGGTTTTCTATTTTGTAGTTTTTCTTCCATTTTCGTGTTTTCTACTAGCTTATACATTTGTATAATATATATGTGTAACGTCTATGTAGTCGTCCACTCTTGTCACTGTGTGACTTATCTACAGGTATGTCGACAGTCTATACTGCTGTCTCTCCATGCCTCATTTTCACAGTCTACTCTAGGTATCTGTCTATCTATCTCTCTACTGAGACTACTCTCCTGTGTAGGTACTCCTCTCTTATATATACCTGTCCTATCTACAGTCAGCCAATCAATTTTAGTGAGGAGTTACATTCTCTCAAGTGCGCAAGAGTGGACAACTCTTAAATATACTAATTGTCACTATTTATATGCAACAAGGGTTTGGGAACCCTAGAATACCACTCTCCATCTCTATCCATCAACTAAATTTGCACTATTTCCCCTCTTATTAATGTGTGTACATTTTTAGGCCTAAGTCATGTAATGATGTAAAAGACTACAATGGTACGTCATGGCCAAGCCAAACAGAAAAGCACTATTTTGCAGTATACTAATTTGAAGTTTACTATTTGCAGATTACTATGCAACATTTTGTACTTTTGTACCATCACATATAGCTCAAATATGCATCAAAATGGCTGTTTTTTGTGGGAATTTTCAAAAACTTTCTTGTGGGAGGTGCCCCACCCTCCTTCTTCCCCCATCCCGCACACACCCTCCCCACACCGCTACTGTTAGCCAGTCCAATTTTGGCCGCCTCAACTTTTTCAGGAAAGTTACCCCCCTGCATTGTACTCCACATAGCACTGTAGAAGTTCTTACAGATATATATGAATAGTTGTCGCCTGACACTTAGGCTAGGACAGTAGACTACTGATTTTTTTATTGGGTTTCCTTATGCTAGGCACACTTCCACCGTAATCCATAAAACTGCTGGCCCGTCCCTATACACCAAATGAAAGAGAGTTTATAATAACCAAAGAATCAATTAGACACAAGGAAAGTCAAAATTCCTGTTATAAGCAGTGTTAAAACTCATTTTAATAATTCCTCTCACAATAACTTCTGAAATACATGGGACAAATACTAGCAGATCACATTGAGACAAGAATGCATTCATTGTTATAATATTGCTGTATATTTTAAAACTTACAAAAATATTTACCCACCCAAATAAACACAAACGATTGTTATTCCCTAGTGTCAGTTTGGTTGATTTGGACATTTCAATGGATATATCACAAATTATATACAAAGTTATATACATGTACAAAGTACGCTTATCAAACAGTATGTGAAAAATGAAGTTAATTGAGAAATCCACGACAAGCCGCTGCCCCACATAGACATGGTATCTTCTCATCTTCATATGGAAACTTATAATCATACGTAATCTCTTCATCCACTTCTATTTTCTTCCGAGAATAAATAACTATTTTCTTAGCACCGTCAACGGTGATCACCCTGGCATAGCAGTTTGGCTGCAATACAATTTTACACCTAGTTGAGAAAAGTCAAACGTGACAATATTTCACTAGGGCATGGCATGTGTACTAAAATAGTATGTAGTTCCAGGAAATAAAAATTCAAGTTCTGTTACCCTAAATCGATGGATATTATATAATGTTAATATAGAGCAAAGAGTTAATGACTTGTGATTAAAACATATACTACATAATTTATGTAGTATAATACATACATGTATTTATAACTAGTTTTGTAAGCCCTTAGAGTAAAGAAGTAAAGTAAGTGTGTAGGCTATACATGCATAACTAGTCTTCTCTCAAGGAATGCTTCTGCTGATAGCATGTGAGCTGGAAGGAGCCTAACCCATAGGCAGAGTATGAATATGTAGTGGATGAATACCAATGAAACACATTCTTCGCAAGAGGTAGCTTATGGCCAGTAGCACTACACTAAACTGAGGAGGTAGCAAAGGGAAGCAAGTTCAAATAAATGTAGGGAAGATACTCACATCACAGCTGTGGTTGACAAAGCGCGCTAAATTACCACACTTGGTAGCATCGATGACTGTTTCGCTGTCAATCCTGAAAAGGTAACTGCTGCCTATTCCAGTTCTCTCATACTGTTTCTCTCTCTCATCGGCCACGGAGTGGCGTAGTATGGCTCCAACATACTCAATAACCATAGTGTCTATGGGGATGGGCTCACATGCATACAACCCCCAATCGTGAATAGTAGATTTAGAAAACCGCAGCGTCTTATTACGGAACTAAAAGTATATACACGTGTTATACTATATTATTAGTTACTGCAGTGCTGGATACTCTAATACAATTAGTCAAACGGGGCAGTCAAGTAGCGATGGCATTGGAGCATAGCATGAAGTAACAAACAGTATAATAGAAAGTAGCACTGAATACGAGTAATACAGTATTATTGTTTGGGAGGGTAGAAAGTCCACCCACCTTGAGCTGGTTAAACTTGAGCAGTTCTCCTGTATCCAGATCACCAAAGGCAGTAGCCAGCCTCCTCTGGTTAGATCTTGCTTCACGTTGGATATTCTGAGCGGACACTTTGTGATCCTGTATATGAAAGTAATCAGATTGTGAGCTTCAGCATGATGCTTCTCTTACACCATGCTTTTACAAAGTAGGTAACAGACATGTAACAACATAGTAACATAGTAACAACACAACACATAGTATGTTGTGAGTATAGTAATAGAGAGTACTTACAGCCGCTGCAGTCGACACAGCTTTGGTGATCTGAGCATACTGTCTAGCATTGGTCATATATTTAGACTTCTCATACGCACTGATCTTGTAATAACCTGCAAGCAATTAATGTTACCAATGACATTAGATGTCATCTTTTACCAGTGAAGTTATCATTCTATACGTGTAGAGCAAGTAAAATAAGTGTATGATACACATAGCTACAGTTGTGTATGTAACATATTATACAGTATATACATGTACCTTCTGTACGAGCAGACCCAGTCCTGTGTCTTTTCATATTCAAATCGGAATCTACATGAGAAGATCGTCTGGACTTCTTGTTTGGTGGAGGTAGAATAGGATCTGGAATGCTGCTAATACAATGGTCGACCCAGTGAGTATCGTTGCACCAGTCATAACTCTATAATATAATACAAGTCAGTGGAGAGTGAATAGGTTAGTCACACTAATCTACCACAAAACTAGTTTACCAGTTCATAATTATTAACAGTGACAATCTATATGTACCTTGAATCAGTCAATTTACATTTGGGTAATACGGTTACCATGGTAACTAAACAGCTAGCTATGCAGTTACCATAGTAACTAAACAGCTAGGTATGCAGTTACCATAATAACTAAACAGCTAGGTATGCGGTTACCATAGTAACTGAAATGCTAGTTATACGGTGACCATGGCAACTGAACAGCTGGGTATACAGTTACCATAGTAACTGAACAGCTAGGTATACAGTTACCATAGTAGCTGAAAAGCTAGGTATACGGTTACCATAGTAACTGAAAAGCTAGGTATGCAGTTACCATAATAACTAAACAGTTAGGTATGCGGTTACCATAGTAACTGAAAAGCTAGTTATACGGTGACCATGGCAACTGAACAGCTAGGTATACAGTTACCATGGTAACTGAACAGCTAGGTATACAGTTACCATAGTAACTGAACAGCTAGATATACAGCTACAATGGTACACTACACTTACAGCATCATCAGTGCTGAGCATCTTCTCATAGCAGAGTCTCAAATACTTGAGATCCTCATAATCCATACCAGTGTTGAATAACTCATAGAGAATAGCCCGCTGTTCTAGGTTATTCCTCACTGTAAACTTGGTGTGGGCCGGGGTAGAGTCTGTTGGTGTGGTGAGCTCAGCTGATTTGACACTCTTTGGCTTCTCATCCGGAATATCCTTGAGTAATCTAGCCAGTTCTCGATTTCCTGTAATCAATATTATTTGTAAATATATACACAACACTATTGGCTGCAGCCACAAAAAGGTATATGTGCACTGTAGATTAACATCTGGCAGCGCCTGCGCATTCCTTACAGTTGCAGAGCAATATCCTCACAGCAGTGTACACATATCTCTCCAGTGAACATGTATTATGATATTAGTGTTTAATCACCTTTAGCTCTGACTTTACCAGTGATGTCCTGCAGCTGCTTCTTGGACTGCTTAGTGGTTTTAGTTTTAGTTGGTTTCTTTGGTAGAGGAGCCTCAGTAGGGGGTCTAGAGTAGTTATGTTCTTCCTGCATTTGTTTCTTCAAGTAAAGAAATATAATAGTTACTATCATGTGCATATAGCAGTATATATTATGTACATGTACATATGGTAGTATGTTGTACATACATGTAGTACACACATGTACATGTGGTAGCATGTAGTATATAGTTCATACACGTAAATATGGTAGTATGTACATGTAGTACATAGTACATACATGTACATATGGTAGTATGTAGTACATTATGGTAGTATGTAGTACATTATGGTAGTATGTAGTACATTATGGTAGTATGTAGTACATTATGGTAGTATGTAGTACATTATGGTAGTATGTAGTACATTATGGTAGTATGTAGTACATTATGGTAGTATGTAGTACATTATGGTAGTATGTAGTACATTATGGTAGTATGTAGTACATTATGGTAGTATGTAGTACATTATGGTAGTATGTAGTACATAGTATACGCATGTACATATGGTAGTACGTAGTATATAGTACATACATGTACTTATGGTAGGATGTACATGTAGTATATAGTACATACATGTACATACGGTAGTATAATATACAGACTGGTAGCACTTACCCATAACACACTGCTCTCGTCTTCATCTGCAGTATCGGTTTCCACATCATTACTCTCCTCCATCTCTATAGCTGCCACAGCTGCCTCCGTCTCTGGGTCTCCCCTCACTTCTGGTTCTGGCAAGACCTCTGGTTCTGGTGCTACTTCTGTCTCAGCAGTGTCCATCTTATCAGACTCCTCAGCTTCTGCTTCCACTTCTTTTGTCTGCACACAGACAAACACTTATAAAGGGTATATCAGTTGCACGTAAGAAGTAATTATGGGTACTCACTAGTAACAGTAACAGAACACACCACAGCTCTTACAAATGAACCATGACAAACAGTATTGCTACTGATAAACTATCAAACCTTTGCAGTTGATTTCCGTTTAGTTGCCGATTTGGTTGGTGATACGGGTTCAGATTTGGCAGGAGTTTTGGGTTTGGCTGGACTCTCAGGTTTGGTGAGCTCTGTAGTAGATTTATCAAGCTTTTCTGAAGATGCCACCACATCCTTGGTAGTGGCAGCTGTGTCTGACTCATCTGCATCATCAGAGCTATCCGACACCACAACTTTAGACTTTGCAGGTGCTTGTTTCTTAGGTGGAGGTTTCCTATATTAACACCATATTGTGAGCTGAGAACAATATTGTAAAACAAAGAACTCAAGAAATGCATAAATCGTGGTAAAGGGTGGGTGAAATGGCTCGAGTCTCAAGCAGTCAACAAGGCACAATTGTTAAATACCGTTTAGATGGCAGCACGGGAGTTTTCTCCTCCTTATCAGATTCCTCTTCTGATTCGCTTTCCTCAGATTCGCCCTCCGACTCTGATGCGGATTCAGCAGAGCTGCTCTCAGCTTCTGAACTTGACACAACTATCAGATAAAAAGGATATCTTACAGCAATTGTCAATACTAACACTTGCAATAGTATCGCAATGTGCAGATTACCAGCTGGTGTCAAATAATGATATACGAATGTAACTCATTACATTTATTACATTTAAACAATGAGACATATCAGTTGCTGCTCTACAGATGGCACACACAGAAGTAAATGAATATGAGAGTTATGCACATAGTAATTATTAATTGTGTTAGGTTGGATAAGGAAATAACTCTACCTTTCTTAGATTTGCGAGCAGCGCTGGGTTCAGTGTCAGATGATGATGATTCTCCATCACTTCCACTCTCCGAGTCAGATGAGTCAGATGAGGAGGAGGAAGAGGAGGAGCTACCACTGTCGCTCAGCTCTCCTGAGCTGACAGATCCATGGCGACGCTTGGCAGCTACTAGCTTTTTCTCTTTTCTGGAAATCTCCTCAGTGTCACCTGTACAGAGCAGTTAGCATAATCTCTTTAAAACATAACACGGATTCATCACATACATTATATACATATATAGACCCACATTGTATACACAAGGAATGTACAATCATAATATATGCATGTGTATTCATACCTCTCTCTTTAGCTCTTTCCTTTTCCTCTCGTTCACGTTTTAGCTCTAACTCCCGTGTAGGAGATATTTTTTTCTACAACAAAAATCAAAGGCAATCATTGCTGATACTACACAATTATATATTATATATGTTGTATGTATAAAGACCATCAAGTCATGCCAATGAGGGCATAATATAGTTCTCACCCTAAATGACGGCATTTTAGGTAGTCCGGCACCAAGGAACGAGCCAGAGCCAAATATGTTGGAACCGTCAAAGAGAGAAGAGAAAGATGTGAGAGCAGCTGGAGCTGACTGGGAAGTGGGCTCATACGAGTCAGCTGAGGTTGTAGACTGAGTGGTATCCCCTTTAGCAGATACTTTATTGTCGGCGGCGTTCATTTCCTCCACAAACTTTTGCATCTGTAAGCAAACATAACTATGTCTAGGAAAGTAGAAGTATTTGTTTCTTGTTCACTGCATGTATGCATATTCACACAGAACGGTCCTTTTATGGATGATTAACCTATCTTATATGTACATTAGTATATGCAATTGGAATTTAGTTCCTATCTTTATAGATAAGATATCTATGCTGATTTTGCAAATTTGAAATTGAATGTCTAGTGCTGAAAAAGTTAGTATACAGTATTCAGGTAGGTCGACGGCTAACCAGGAAAGCTCCTTTTCCGGAGAAAACTTAGGTGGTGTAGCAATTAACTTTTCCGTCCACTCTGCTAGGCTATAAAGTGCTGTCGAACCTTGGGTTCATACCCACAGAGATGAGGTATTTTGACATAATATTATATGATCAACCAAGTCCCTGGTTGCTCGCAAACAGATACATGTACTTGCAATAAAATTAATGTAATAAAGCTTTGTTGGTAGTATAATGAGATCAAAACCACAATAGGGAATGAAACTGCTATATGGCACACAAACTAGTAGAGTTCTGGCATTGATGAGCAACACACGATTTGAATTCCAACAAGAGCGGCTCTGAACCCATTTTCAACTCTGGTGCCAATTATTTGCATATTCTTTACCTGCAAACACGTATAGATTGCATTTTTACATAATATAACAATCAATGAGGAACCGCACTGTTAGGTGTACATTTGTACCTGAGTTTTTGACCTATTTTCTTCCTTGATCCACCAGCCATCAAAGAACTTGAAAGCTGACTGAGTAACTATTCTTTTACAGAGATCCTTGTTCATCACGTTCTTCAAGTCCTCTATCAGATCTTCCAACACAAAGTCGAACGATTCGGCGTAATCGATAGCTGGCATTTCAGTCTGCAGAAATATTTGAGAATTGGGAATTCAAGTCAAACAGATTGCACTACACCTTATGCAATTCAATAAAAAATTCGTATGTTGACAGTAGCAAGATGGTCTCAATTTGATGAATGGTTCCAATGAAAAATAAGAATAAAAGTAGGAGTAGTATTTATAACGATGAGTAGAGAATATACTCATACCTCATGTTCAAATTCATCATAATGCTCATGGTCCACAGGGTATTGATCGTAGTCATGATGAGGGTACGGTGGTCCCTCTTCATGGGGAAACTGCGGGTTATATGGCAAGTGTGGTTGCCAGCCAGGTGGAGGTGGTGGAGCCATATTTACATAATGAGACACTCCCCCAGCGGGATGGGGTGGCGGACCAGGCGTTTTATGCCTAGGGTAAGGAGTTGCACCATGAGGTGTCATCGGTACAGAGTAACCACCTAAAAGAATATATACATATCATACAGTTATAAGAAACACGAGTGCACAAGGTTTACAACATATTTTTATGATCAAGTAGTGACTGGTTAAGCATAAGCGTATGTCATCTCGTGAATCACTTACCAGTATAAGGTGTGTCCATTGGTGTTGCATGTGGGTGAGTTACATTATGTGGTACCTGGGGTTCAAGAGGCATAATAACAGGTGGGGGTGGTGGTGGCTCAGGAGGTGCGGTTACTGGTTCTGGTGCTCCAAACCCAGCAAGGTCTTTGTTCATATTGAGCATCAGTTTAATACGCGAATCTAGATCAAGTGAACCGGGATCTGGCTCAGGTTCGGGTTCAGGTGGAGTGGATGGCTGATTATCGCTTTGTGAAGGAACCGGTTGGTCACTGGTTGAGTCTTCAGCAACAGCATCTTCTGAATCGAGCGTTGTTTCAACCAAAGGAATAGGTATATTTTTTTCTATAGTGTGTGTTTGGTCAATGTCTCTTTCAAAGTGCTGACGATTGTCTAGTGACTCTCTTTCCCTATAATGATCCGAGTCTCGACCATGTCTACTGGAAGAACGTCCCCGACCATAACCTACATCTCTATCCCTACTTCTATTGTCATCATTTTCAAGTAGCCTATGTTCATTATAGGATCTATCATAAGGTCGACCCCTATCTTCCATTTCCCAGTCTGGTGGCCTACGCCTATCATCTCTATGGTCCCTAAAGTGTTGACTATAACCTGAGTTAGCATAGCGATCTCCGGAATGCTCACTAAAATGGTCGTTATCATATTCCCTACGACTATCCCTCCGCCTCCTATCGCTCTCATGGTATTCTCGATATCCATTACCTCGATATAAATGAGAGGGTTGTTTCATTGGGGGTTCGCGATAGCCTGGATCATCTCTATGAGAATGATTATAGTCTCTAAATTCGGCATGTGAGTGCCCATACTCCAACTCCTCATGATGATAAGCTTCCTGGTGATATTCGTCATGGTGGTAGTCATCATGTTGGTAATCATCATGGTGATAATCCTCATGTTCATAATCTTGCCCTTGATAATCATCCTGATTATATTCACCATGAACAAATCCTTCTTGATCATGCTCATCTGGAAATTGATCTGGTGGAGCATGCTCTGTGGGTATGTGTGGTGTGTGGGTTGTACCTTCGTGTGTCTGTACATACACCTCGGGTCTAGGTATGAACTCTGTTTGGTATTCAGCTTGTCTCCTCGGAATGCCATATACCTTCTCATCGATGTAGCCTTGTCTCTCTTTACCCAGTGGATCAGTGAACACAGTCATGGTGTTACCCATCTTATTAGTCTGGTCAAACTTCTCCACGCAGTTCTTGGCTGATCGTGTCGTTTCAAACACAACCTGTCAATTATTACACTGTATGTAAAGTGGTACACCTGAGGATCACATGTTCAAGTTCCACACTCTGTTGTGGTGGATGGTGAGCTCTTCCACTTTGAGGCCAACTCATGTCACTCCTAAAAGCTTTATCGAACAGGATGGCTAACTGCACGATAGCAACCAGGAAACAAAACAATAATGAAGTGCACATACTCTATATGCAGACTGTATTTTAGTATACAGTGGAACTTGCTTAATTCAGCCTCGGACAATTAAAAACTTCGTTAGTTCAAACTATTAGCCATGTTCCCTGCTAAGCACTGTATAATAACTTCAGTTAAGTGAAGTGATCTTACAATTCAAACTCCGGCCTAATTCAAACCAATTACGGCAGCCCCTTGGAGTTTGAATTAAGCAAGTTGCACTGTAGTATAGTACAGCATATACTATATTTTATACACTACACATGTAACATACATGTATATTATATTTACAGAAAGTTACATATACAATGGAATACAGAACAATGCTTTTTGGGACTGAAAAAAGAAATTTATACTCAAACCTTTGCAATGCCCAAATGCTTGCCATTTTGTGGATTGTAACATACAGAGCACTCGTCTATCCTACCGAGGTCCTTCACCATGTTTCTAAGGAAGTCTGAATTGATGTTGTCATTGAGGTTGATAAATGTGACCTCCCTAGGTGGGGGAATTCCAACATAAAATTCATCGACCTAAAACATAGACGCATTTAATAACAGTGAGCATCAACTAAATAAATTTTGCAACAAACTCCCAAAGATGAGATGCCCACTTTATTTCATCAGCGCAAATGTATAGGCCTATATGAAGGTACATATTAGGTGCTTATCAGAAATTGCGTTAAAGTAAATTAAACTGCGATACCTATGGAAAGCAATTAATTCAAGGTTGGTAATGTAGATGTCACAATGTTACTCACCTTAAATTGTGGAACAAGAAGATCTGCCTGTTTACTTTTTTTGGACAGAATACGAGCAACCCTCGACCTAGGATCAGTAACTATAACGTTACTTGTAGGGTCACCAGGAATCAACCCATCTATCCGATATAATTTCTTCTGGCCTTTATTGAGAGCTGGGTCAACAATCAATTTGTAGTTGTGACTTCGTTTTGTCTTCTCATGTTTGGACTCATCACTAGCTTTTGCATAATGTGGACCTTCAAAAAACACTTGATGTAGAA
Organism: Bugulina stolonifera; assembly: GCA_935421135.1. NCBI lineage: Eukaryota > Metazoa > Bryozoa > Gymnolaemata > Cheilostomatida > Bugulidae > Bugulina > Bugulina stolonifera. Next base: position 25,647,509 of record OW285188.1, read on the forward strand.
AAACTACACATATGTGTAGGGGCCTATATCTGCCGAGAAAGTTAGGAGGCATACTAGTTAATATATCACATGGTAGCCTACATAAACAATTGGAGATTTATAAGCAATTTTTATCACCAAATATTCCAGACATGAATATTGGTTAACACATGGTCATGTTAGAATTCCCACTATAAAAAATTACAGACTAGTTTGAACTCAGATCATTCAAATCGTATGTGTTGAAAAGTCACGAATTTGTGAGTAGCCTACTTCACTGTTTATATTTCACAAACAATCTGGTTATGAAGGTCTATTTCCAAACTATCTATACCATTTGATTCCCTTCCACAATAGACATCGGTAATAGCAACGCAAATGGTTTTTACATATTGCATCGTAAGTAACCAAACAAAACTCTATCCAATTTAGTCGCTGTAGACAATATTGCATTTTTCAGGATGTTGAAACTGTTAATATGCTAAATGGTGTAATGGAACCATGAAATGTAAAAGCAAAAGCAATAGACCCAATTAATTATTGGTGTCACTATTAAATAATATTTTAAAAAGTACATTGCTAACTAGATTAACTTTGCGGTGATCGGGCAACTCAAGAACAACCCTCAAATCAACTAACTAACTTAATTACTAATATTTTATCCAATAATCAAATGAACTCCTAAGGCCGAGAGCCGACCTTGCTTAAATAACAATTACAATGCTTATTAAATCATTATGCCATATCGAATATTATATATGCATATGACATGTTTTACCATTTCCGCTCGATCCAGGGTGATAGGCCTCTATCTGACCCTCAGATGCCCACAGTTATGTCCAAGCCACATCTAAATTCTTGGAATTATAGTATTTTTTTATTTTACACTTAGACAGTGTAAGAATACTAAGACTAACAGACAGGCTGTTAAACACAAACAGTAGCTGGATTCCGGACACCACTCAAGTCTACCCATGCTACAGGCTGAAGATACCTGCAGAACTATACGGGCTCACTCAGTATATATATATATATGTATAAAATACAAACATTAGCATACTGCTTTCTAATACAATACAAATACTTTACCTACCAACGGACTACTCTACTCTACTGTCTACTTTTGCTTTAGTTAATACTTACCATTACGAGGGCCGTTCATGTTAACAGCGTAAGACCATGTTAGTCAGCAATTGAAGATGATATTAGTCATCTACAATATTGTGGGATATAAATAGATTTAACTGAAAAATCCAAATTTAACGTCCAACTATTCACGATGCTTGATATTTAGTCGCTCTAGCTCTATTGTAATGGTTTAACTACGAGTTCCACTTTTGACTTTAGGAAACGTCCCACAATGCTATTCTAAGAGCTTGCTTACTTTCGCACAATCTCAGATTCATACGGGACAATGCCTTATTAAGTAAGTTTTCTGCGGATATTTCGAAGACAATAATTGGAAAGACAAGTCACAACCACTTTTGGCAAGAACAGCGCGATTATTAGGGTGGGAGCTTTGCTCCCGAACTTACTTAAACTGCTACATTATATTTATATTGAATAGTGAGTGAGTTACTCAGGCTAATATTAGCTGTTATTGTATAGCACAGTGGTAGAGAAACTAGAACCACTGGGTTGATTCTAATAGAAAACAGCCATATGGGCAGTTGTAACCAAAGTGAACATGTAGATGGCAGCATGCAACTTTCACTAGGTAGGTTTGGTTGTGTCTTTTTGTTCAGCGTAATACGTTATACAATCGAGTAATAATAATAAGAAACTCATGGGTCGATGGTGACACTCCGGCTGAACTCAGAACTGGCTTGGGTCACGTAGTCACCTAGTGACTCACTTGGAAACATAGTTAGGACCATCTCAGATGTTCAGCAGTAGAGTATACTGATATGTTATGCTGTTATTTTCTGTTGCAGAGCTGTTAGTTGAAGCTTTCCCTTTGACTCTTGGGCCCCTTATTTGGTTGGCTATGTTAGTTTGTTTGTTAATGTGATGTTCATGTTCTGTCGGCTATGAAAATTAGACAGCCATGTTGATGTTGGCGTTCTTGTTCTGCACTACTTTCATAGATCCGACCTATATAGCATAAGGTAATTAGGGTCTCTTGCAGCAGAGCCATGTTATTCCAAGTATGGTCGGCAGAGAGACTTGCAAGCAGAAAACTAGACCTCCTTAGGCACCCAGAATTTACCAAGTTGTTGTTTGATTTGGCAATATTAATCATTTTGCAGTGTTAATGTAGATGTGCAACTTCTTTGTCTGTTTGGGGAATATGCTCCTAATGCCGTGGATGTTGGTAGAGCTTTCTAAGATGGCATAATCCAGAGCGTAATCTAATTAAGTGTATGCTCATTCTTATGGTTAATCACCTCAGGCAAAACAGAAATTTCAGTATGAAGCACATTGGAGCCACTAGATTTGAGTTAGCTGTGATGTGGCCATGAAAATTCCACAGAGTGATGGACAACTTCACTACAACCTACACTCAGACAACTGAACCGAGCATTCAATCCTTTAACTTTAGCCTGGAATTTGCTCTTCTCCCTGGCATCGATTCTAAATTTTGTAGTGTGGTTTCTGTTTAGTGTTTGGACACGGAAATGAAGGCTTCACTCTGTCAAAAGTCAACGGTTGACTACACGATTTGTCTGGCTTGGGAATTCCCATCACAGTGGTACTAATGATTTCCTTCATGATACTAGGAAAATGCTTTCACGTCATAGTTAGCCTGATTTTCCTCAGTTTATTTCAATTGTGTTAGGTGATTCCAGAAGCTTCACGTTATCATAAAAGGTAAACCAATAAGCCTGTAGTATCCAAAGATACTTCTTGTCATAGTTCACCAATTCTCATTTAATTTTCTCTAGCAGACCATTAGTCACACCTGGCCATACAGGCTGCTGTTTGTTATTCCGGTGTACATCTCAGCCAAGAAATTTTGTAGTGTAGAAGTAGGCATGAGGCCTTATCTAATGAACTTTTGAAATTGACTAGAGATATTATCTGAGGTACGTGTTTCTGTTTGCAGCCACTCTGGATCCTGTCCGGCTGATCCAACATCCTCTTTCCAACTAAACGATAGGCTATATACAGAGTACAGTGCATATAATAAGCATCATATAGGAGAATCTACATATAGTAAAAAAATGAATGCGCTAACAACACAATGCAATTCATTAGTTACATTCACTGGGACCGCTCTATTCTGTTCTGAATTATTTTTTTATGACATTGCTATTATTGTTATGATCTCTATCGGTGATTTATTTGTGAATAGAGTGAGTCAAGGAGATGCTGTGATTGGGTCTACAGACAGCACTATGTTGGTGGAGATGGCCAGCAATCAATCCACTTTAGTTCCGCATTTTACGAGGAGCACTTCAGAAGTTGGCCTTGATAGCCTCTATCCTGCAATTGTGGAATGTTTCACTATAATATTACTGGGCTACATCACGGGTAGAGGAGGATGGATCAATAAAACCCATGCTATGGGTTTGAATACTTTCACCACTAAGTTTGCCCTACCTTCCTTATTGTTTGAGAGCATGGCAACACTGGACTGGAGCAAGGTATAGTGTACTTACTCTTTGATACTCATAACCTTCTTAATAGTTTCATATCTTTTTGATTGTTGATCTCTAAAGTCAGTGGTACTATAAAGTGAAATATAGGTTCTGAACCCGAGTAGGGATCACCTACCTTATTACCTTTAGGTTATTCTCAGGTCATAAGTATAGGCTATAGGAGTGAATGTTATATTGTTTTAGTCACGCAGAGCTGTTAATACCTGTAGCTTTAGTGTGTAATGTTTCCCCATCCCCCTAGTTAGCTGCCCAACTTTCACTATATCTTCTAGTTATGGCATGGGTCATATGTTTACAGGTAGAATGGACCTTCATAGCTGCCATATTCATCAGCAAGGCTGCCCTCTTCTTTATCGTACTCACTTTCTGTCTGCTTATAAAGCGTCCTTCTAATGTTGGGTTGGCTGCACTTACTGGAATATTCGTTACTCAGAGCAATGACTTTGCCATGGGCTATCCTATTGGTATGACATACGTTTCCAATTATAGTGCAAGTGATATAATGTTATTGTTAAATGTTCTTATCATGTCATTATATGCTTAGATTATGATAGGGTGTAGTGTATATTGCGGTATCTACATGGAGGTTTATTCACTTTCATTTTGTCTAATCGTTCCTTCTGGTCATTAAATTACAGAATCGAGATAAATGATGTAATGTAAGTTGGATGTACCTCATATATTATGTTATATAATTATTAATATATGTTATGCTATATATCTACATGTATATATTATGCTACATATATCATGTTATATATGTACATAGCAATGTTGTAGTGAAGGCAATATATGGAGAGAGTCAACCTCAACTATTGCAATATATCTATCTCCTTGCTCCAATCTCTCTGCTTATCCTCAACCCATTGGGGTTTGTATTATTAGAGCTGCACAGGGCTTCCTCTGATCCTTCCAACAGGTTTGCTATACTAATCTTTAGTTGAACATGTATAATACATATATATGTAGCTATATACCATTTATACAGTGTATATATGTAATATAATTTTAATTCTATTAGTTATGTACATATTATATAAGTCATATATATTCATGAAGAAAGCAGATTCTGAACTCTGTAAACTCTGATGTTCACATACATAAAATATGCCAAGCATTTGAATGTTTAGGGATGATCTAATCATTTCCTCTATTTTCTGTATCAACAGATCAAGAGAGAGGTGGTTTTTTGACAATGAGACTGCAATGTATTGTGTATTGCAGAAGTAGAACTAAACTACTAGTTAAAGTGGTGAAGGAGATGATCTCAAACCCTATTATAGTGATGACCGCACTAGGAGTCTGTGCTAACTTTATATTCTCTCATAAATTACCTCTAATTCTAGACAATCTACTCACCACTCTCAGTGAGTTGCTATCAACTAACGTACATGTATATCTCTAATCATGGGTCATGTACAGTGTATACGTCTACAAATGTCATGATAATATATATGTTTGTGCATGCCATGACTATGCTCACTCCACTGTGTCATATTTTAGGCAGAGGGAAATTGGTTGTTTCGTAATTTTTAGTTGCATAACTTATGACATCACAAATTATTAGCATAATGTTTTTATGACAATAGAGTATAGAATATTCAATTGTAGTACAAGACGTATGATTTATTGGCTGTTTTGATAGTCTATAGTTTTCTATAGCATGCATTCTTCTCCCGGTTGTGTAACCTGTCGGTGCTCAAAAACTTTATAGCCAGTCCGCTTGTATAACACTTTGACCTTGAAAGTATCACCATCACACATTTATATCATATACAGTTGATGGTATAGCATTACTAGTACTAACCCAATACATACTCTCTGGTGGATATGCTATTGTGGGTAATTATAGTATGGCTGTCTTGTCTCTATTTGCCGTGTATATTCCGTGACTGTCCATTTGCAGGTGATGCTTTTGGAGCCTGCGCACTGTTTATAGTTGGCCTGGGGATTGTAGGGAAGTTTAATAAAACGATGACACCTCTACTAATGGGCAGTGGGATGCTTATATTCGTCAAGTTGTGAGTCACCCTTGTATTTCATTGCAGATGTTAAGTTTCACTTTCTTTCATTTTATTTATTATTATAAACACCATGGCAATGGCATTAGCATGTCCTTGGATGGTATTAGGCATAAGCAATGCTCAATATTTTGTTGAAAGCAATAATATTGTTTACCAATGTTTTAAATTTCTACAGATTGTTGTTTCCAATGGTTGCCATGGGTATAACAGGTGCACTGGGCTGTGGCCAATCAACTAATTCCACCTCAGAGTACTCCATGTTTGCCTTTTTGTACGGCACATTCCCTACTGCACCGAGTGTGTATATCTATGCTACGCAGTACTCGGTGGGCGTCGACCTGGTAAGAGCTCTATTACTTATTACACTGTATATTTATTTGCCATCCACTTAAAATACTCTGTGTCTTCTTAAGTCTTCCAGTGATACTATTTTACACATCAGTGTATGATCACTTTATTTTTTGACAATAGCTGTTTTTCTTGTACACCTATATTCTGTAGATCGCTACTTCCCTAGTACTCGGTACAGTAATCTCAGCTCCGCTCATGTTTATCTCAGCCATGATGGTTGGTATGCAAATATTTCCTGTCAATGCTCAGCAGGTGCTCAGTCAAACCTCATTCGGTGTAGCAGTACTTGCTCTCATATGCTGTGTAAGTATATCAACTTCTACAGCTATTGCATAAAACTGGTGTCACCTACGTACATGTATGTTACCAATAGTTGCTGCATGTTTGGATACTGCACTGGGTTACAGTGATAATAGTTATATAATTATCCAGATATTAGTTTAAATCAGTAACATTTTAGAGCAAACCAATTAATGTTATGGTATGATGCAACATATTATACACCATATCCTATTAATGCTATGGTGTAATGTAAGACACACCATAGCCTATTAATGCTATGGTGTGATATAAGACACACCATATCCTATTACTGCTATGGTTTGATGTAAGACACACCATATCCTATTAATGCTATGGTGTAATGTAAGACACACCATATCCTTTTACTGTAGGAAACATTCAGACTGCATAATTGTCTCAATAATATTGTTGTTTCCAGGGCAAATCAGCCAATGGTGTTACTATAGCAACCGGTGTCTAGTAAACTATGTAGTAGTAGTAGTAGTAGTGGTAGTTGTTGTAGTACAAGGTTCACTGTACTACTGTTGCAGTAATAGATATCAGCATGGTTGTATGTTTATGTTATGTACTCTGTAGGCTGCGATTCTACTTCTATTTATGGTCACAAAGAGGTGTACCCGTATGCCACATGTTATGGTACTCATGATAACATTATTTCAGGTGAGAGATACTATACAGTCAATTACTGCTTTTACACAGACCGTGATTTGTGATGCATAGTATAGTATAGATTGGCACCTGCTAGCATTATTCCATGTAGTGTAGCTTCAGTAATCAGTATGTTATCATATATTAGTACTTGTGAATGAGCTTTTTCCTTTCTATTACTTCTTATTTTATCATGTACAAGAATTTCTGGGTGTAATGAGTTGTACATGATACTGTATTGTGTTGTAGCTGATGATATCATTGGGTAATATAATAGACACATCAGACAAGTCTTCTACTGCTGACCCTATAGAATGGTGGACATACCTCAAGTTTATACTTCACTGTTTGGGTATACTTGGAGTATCCACAATGACCTCTGTAACAGCTATAACTATCTACTACATGAGCTGTCAGAGCTTGTGTAGAGCTCTAGTTATAAGACCTCTCCTACTTTTCTATGGTCTGGGGTAAGCCTATAACACTTACTCATTGATAAACACCCACCCACTGCTGGTTTAATGACCTCTGCAGTCTTTGCCATATTTAATTGTCTGTTCAACATAGTTTACTTGTAGTACACCATATTGTATGCAGTACATGTATTACTGAACCAGATCGTCACTGTTGTCTTTAGACTGTGCTTCACAATATAATGGTAATACAGTCATATATTTTACTTTTTAGTGTCCCTGTACTGGTGGTACCTACTATCGCAATCATCGGGCTGTTTCATGGATCTCAGGTTAACAAGTTGATAATGTTCGGGAACATCCAGGTACGTTGTGGCACTAAACTAAACTATGTGAAGTTGAATGTGTCCAGTTTATTTAGAGCATCAAGCGTAACCTACCAATACACAGATCCTGAATACACCTGGTCTTCTTGACTTCTACCATCACTTCACCTAATCTGTCAAAGTACATGTAGGTTATGTTGTTTTAGATGGCAGTGGTGGCTGCTGTACTCATTTCTAACATTCTACTTACCATCCTTGTGCTAATATTCCGTCAAAGAAGGGCCCTGGTGAGTTCTCAAACGCCTACTGGTGAAACAGCTGCATTACCTTGCTGCCCCCACCCTAACCAGCCACTCTGTGCTGAGGCTAATGTAGAAAATAATGTGAATGCATCTCTCCTCCAGCCCCACAATACAGTGAAGCGCTATGGAAGCTGTGCAGCCAGCTCATCAGGTATATATCTCTGTAGGTAGAAATCCATTGAGTAGACGCTGCTCAAACAGTGGCTGGGTGTCTTTACCTTCTGCTGTGTTTCTAGTGGCCAATTTGATGGCAATTGTTTACACATGGACATGCCTACTAGTGGTCTTCACTTGTGACCAACTTATCCAGCTCAAATCAGCAATGCTCACTGTAGTAGTACTAAATACAGACCAAAGTGTAATCAGCATGACATGTGCATATAATAGTTATAGTTATGACCACACTATTACTATATAGACTCTGGGAGCAGTGAGCTTGACGATGAGAAGACAACTCTCCTATCTCAAGTTAATATAGAAGATATAGTCCCAGTCCCTTCGACTTCTGCTCTCTCAGGTCAAGGTCACCCCCGTATTTGTTCACCAGTTCATCAATGTTCTCCTGAAAGAGTTCAAAGGTAAGGTGTATACTGTCACTCCCAGTTCTATTTTTGGATCACATGTTATGTAAACTGGTATTTTTTACAAATAAAAGCAAATCCCGTTAATGTAGATGTGTGTATTACATTCAGATTGCTGAAGTTAGACGAAGCTGCAAAGAGGATTCCAAGCTATAAACATACTATTGTATGATCCGAATGATTATGCATTAGAATATAATGTTACATATACATACGAGCAGTTTTATGTGTGTGTTTTAGGACTCTACATGATGTGTAATAGCATGCATGACGCTCATAGCAAACCCCTCCATACTCCTTGACTCAACCAATTGGCTACTATCCACTTTCACATTATCATGAACTCCTATAAGTCAGAAAACAATCTCTCCTTATGTTCCCCTGTAATTGTCTCTAGAGCTCAGAAATTACTGTTTTAATAAGCGCTTGCTTGCATAGAATATTCTGGAGCAATGCTTACATACAAACTGTTAGCATTCCTGGCATGGTCATTTGAAGGTAGTAGTAGCTCTCCAATGTCTTACTTTCTATTAGTGGTGATTCTGCAATAATCTAGCTGAACTTGTAATGTCACTGAATTAAGCTGATTTTCTAGTATTCACAGTGTAATGTGGAGTCAGGGTGAACCAGCTGCCACTTATGATGATGTCATATAGTACAGACCGCTTGATTCTATTTATCTAGTTAGGAGTTATCTATTCCTAGCTACAGGGTAGATAACTCTCAAATATACAGTGTTTTGTGCTATTGCATGATTGTGTATCCAAGTATGAATTTCTTTCTACACAGATGCCAGAATCTTATCGAGTCTTATGAAAGGATAAATGAAGATAACATATATGCTAGTCACTACCAACTAGGCAGGGTGCTTGTCCTTCTCACGGTTCTATTACTATGCCAAATTATCGTAAGTGTTTATCATTCAAGTTTCTGTACATCGTTTAATGTCCATGTTAATGTATATGTTATAACCCTGTGGCCATCTGCATACTTTATACTATACTCGAACTGTGGTAATTTATGCATGTTTATGTTTATAATGTACCGTCTATTCTCCTTGGGATTGCAAAGGACTGGTTAGTTAGTAGTTGTCACCCACTAGTTAACACTATGGAATGGGTGTTCATTATATACATATCTGACATCATCACATACATGATTGTGTCTTATGACATGTTCCAGGTTAGCTTGTATTATATATGGCAGTTGGCCTTACCTAATATGGTGTCCACCTCTCTCTCAGCTGAAATAGAGTTTATATACATAGTACTGAGCACTGGGCAAGGCTTCCTAACCTTCCTTACATTTGGTCTGGACTCAGAGATAGTCTTAATCCCTGTCAAAAAATTGTAAGTGTAACCAAATACAACTTTCTGCCAACTGGTTAGACTATGACTAATTCCCATATTATATATAAGCTAAATCTAATGTGGAAACCTATCTCCATTTACCACTCGAGAATTGCAATCAGAACCTAGCAACATAGAAAGTAATGATAATTGATGTTAAAGTTGTTTTATATGCTACATGATATTGCCAAAAGTGAAGTTTAAGAGAAGATAACTACAGTTATCAGTAATGTAATGCTAATGATAGCTGTTGGAGTATAGATCTTTATGTTGGTGAGATTGGATCAAAGACATTCTGGAGCTGTAGTTGATCCACCGATGTCTGTGCTAATCATATATTACATGTATATGTATGATTATATTCATATATAGCTTTATCAGATGTGTCTTGAGAAGAACTGTTGAAGCTAACAGTTCTCCATCTGAGAAGGCTCAACAAATCTGTCAACAGTTTACAGAGCACCACCTGGCGCACTGTAGGCAATCTCTACCAAGACTGCACAGGTCAGTTCAACACTGGCATAGGCTGCACAACGTTATCTCTATTTTCCTACAGATTTATACAGTTCTAAACTCGCACTGTAAGCTTACTGGTAAAAGGAGACCAGGGTCACTTTACCTTGAACTATAATGTGGATTATAAGAAATCATTATATCATTATGATCATATCATATTACCCTGCTAACAGAATGCCATCATATTTATTGTAGTTCTAAACGAGACTGTTTTTGTGGGTCAGCACTGGTGAGCTGGCTTATAGAAGTTGGGTTAGCCCCTGACCGGTCAGAAGGACAGATCTACTCTGACTGGCTACTTCAGGGGGAAGTTATTAGGTCCTGCTCCCGTACTGATACATCATTCTATGATACTAAGAGACATATATTTCGCTTTAGTAAAGAATTGCCTGCAGCTTAGCTCTTTCTCTGTATTCCCCCCAGTTATTTTAAAGTTGACATATTTATAGTATTTTCCTTGTTTATCCATTTTTTAATTTTTGAATGTACAAGGTTACAAGATCTTTATTAAGCAATAATTTTTGGAATAGGAATTTATATTTACATCCTCCAGGAAGTAGTAATAAAATAATGTAGTTGGAATATAGTGTCATGGTAAGTATTATATCTTGGGGATAATAATAAAGATCACATTGCATTGAAAGAACAAGTCTGGTAAATAGATGTACATTACTTTACATAATATTACTTTACAAAGTATTTAGGTTTAATAATTATTTATTGTTTGAGTATATAATATTCATTGTGATGCCCCATAATACTGAAGCCTTATGCACATATATGGGCATTAGCCTCAAGTATCGAGGTACGATGTACATGTAGGTCACTAACTTAGGGGAGTTATAGTGATTTGAAAATACCAACTGAACTAATAATTCCTTCAGAGCAGAGAGTCAAAAAATATATTAATATAATTATATCTATGAAGTGTACTAGATAGTAATATAGCGTTAGGGGTGATTTATATAACAATATAAGAAATGTATCAACTTACTGAGGAGTTGCATATCAAATGATGTTAAGGCCAACTACTTTAAATGAATTCATTATGGTACACAACAGGAACAGAATAAAATTTAGTTCATGGTAGAAAAAAATCACAACATTGATTTACATGGTAACTGTAATAATCATCAGCAATGCATAGTTTTAAATTACATGATTTAAAAAGAATAATTACTTGACAAAGAAAATAGAAGATAGAAGTAAGATCTAAGAAATTTGATATACGGAATAGTTATATCTAACATGAGTCAGAGAAAAATAATATCTACATTGTCTGTTAACAAGAATTGTAATAAATGTCCTTAAACTATTTGAGCATGTGCATGAATACTCGTGGATAACTAGCAGCGCAGATAACATCTGACTGATAAGTATGTAATCTAGCTGTAAAGGTCTGCAGTACACCCTGCTAGATCTGTAGGAAAACAGGTGGAGCAACTGCCTCTCTTTTAACCATGCCTGTCTACTACCCCATTATCACAGTGCTGTACATGCACGGCAGCTATGAGTATAGTGGCACTTAATAGTACCACTCAACTAGATCATAACAAACCAGTAGACCTGTAGTAGTTTACCTGGGAGGTGGTGGTGGTGGAACGCCTCCTAAAATAATAAAGAAGATAATGAGAAGTTGTCCTCCCTCTACCCCTCCGCCTTTTAACAGGGTCTATTACAATGAATACAATCAATGCTAGTCACGCGAATTGACATGATTGATGGTAAAAGAAAGGAGGCCAATACTTTTACCATCACTAGTGCAAGCTAGGGTAGGATAGCACCATATCACAGACCAGTAACCATCAAATGAGTCAACAACTAATGTGTTAGTAAGAGTGAGTGACTAATGGGAGATATGTATTGCAGATAAGATAGTATCTAATTGCATTCTATTGCATAATATATACAATAATTGTATATGTACATAGTATATAGTCTAGCCACTTACTTCCTTGAACTACGGTGTTCCGCTTTGATTTACTAGGATAAGTCTTGGCGCTGCCTTGAAATGGTTCTGGATTGGGAAATCTATCTGGGCTAGTGAAGGTGAATCTTGCTTCTAAATCTTTAAACAATATAATATATACATTGTATGCACATCATGCACATACAAAACAGTATATATATGCCTGTATGATGGCATCAAAACTAACTACAGCCGTAATATTACACCACGACAGCCTGTACAGTGATTATCGTACATTGTACATGGCAATTGGTTAATAAAAACCAAATAATGCATAAAAACACATGCAAGGATAACACATGCGCTATGCAAATATGTTTTGTGTTGACTTTATACCAATATAGTATCACATCTCTTGAATCAAGGGGGACATTATTCATCATACAATGAGAGCAATACATTGTTCCAGCTCTACCATGTTATTATTATATACACTATACATGTACATGGTGGAGGGGGTGATACAAGTTAGAGGTGAGCCTACCTGTTAAATCTATCAGTGATGAATTGCGCCCTCCTGCCCCTGATGACATTCTCTGAGGTGGCGGAGGAGGTGGACCTGATTTAGAGTTTGTATTTCTTAAAACCCCGTTCCTTGTATTAGCTGGCACTGAGGGTGGGGGAGGTGGGGGTCCACCCCGAGCTACATTACTGGGTGGGGGTGGTGGTGCCTGATGTCCTCCCCTACAATATGATTAGATTGAACTGAATAGAGTGGGCTGTATAGCATCATCCTGTAAACTGCATTGACGTGTAAAACTAAAGAAGGTCTACACATTTATATGATGGCTGGATATTTGACCATTGAACAGGAGAACACCATAGAAGAGCACATATTACTACAACTCTTGCATGGCCTTCAGTATTATTTACCGTGATTCAATGAATGCTAAACAACTCTAAAACCATGACAAGTGTATCTGAAGTGAAGAGTCTTGGAAGAGTCCTAGTCTCAGTGCAACCAATGGTAGACTGGCCCAATACCTGGCTGCAACTGGATCCAAAGCTTACAACGCATGGAAGTCACTCAAATTATTCAATTGACTTCATAGGCCTACTCTAACTCTCATTGTCAGGTGATATGTAGGCCTATAGCCTACAGCCCTACACCCAAAAACTGTACAGTACCTTAGTATACAATACCTTAGTATACAATAGGCCTACATACAGGTCCATGTAGAATTGAAAAATAAATGTTGGTAAACAATATCTACAAAATCTACAAATTTATGAACTGTGAGCCACATGTACATGTATATTATGCAAACTATACCATGTAACATTATTATAGATATATTATAAGACTCTATATGTGATACCAACAGATTTTCAAAATAGTCTACCTAACTAATCTGCCAGTCAGCTATACAGTAACATGCATTGTATAGGCTAATATTATAGTGTATTTCTTACCTGGGTGGCGGAGGAGGGGGTGGCTGAGCTAACCCCCCACCTGCACGCCTTCCAACTGTCCCAGTGGAACTTATGGCAGTAGAAGGGTCCCTGCCTGGTGGAGGGGGTGGTGCATTCGTTCTACCAGATGCTGGTGCATTATTCCTAACTCCTGATGGGCCATTTGAGGGTGGGGCAGGGGGCATATCTCTACTAGGTGGAGGTGGTGGCGGTAAGTCTGACCTCTTGCTACTGCCTCCTTGTGATCCAGGAGCTCCCCCTGGTGGTGGCGGAGGTAATGGCCGATTAACCATACCACTAGATGGCCTAGACAAGGGTTTAGCATTCTGTGGGGGTGGAGGGGGTGGACCTTGTCCATTAGGCTTCTTGTTTGGAGGTGGTGGAGGCGGCGCTGTTGATGGCGCAGGTTTAGAAGGCAGACTCCGCCCTGCAAGTTGACTGTTTGATCCTGGTTGTGGAGGTAAGGGTCGATCATTGACTGCCCGACTAGGGGATGTATAATTCGGTTTAGGTTTATTACTAGTCACTGGGGGTGGCGGAGGCTGAGCACCACCAGAGCTTTGGAATGATGGGCCAGTATTCCGACTGTCTTGATTATTTAAACTAGAAGCTGAACTACTCTGTGGTGAGTTGAATCTAGGTTTTGGTCCAGGTTTGGAACCAGGTGGTTTCAATGGTGGTCCTCCACTCCCTACACAAAGCACATTGTACATATCATTACAGAATAAGGTACTTGTCCTTCAGGTCATGACAGGGCATGAGTGCAATGGAGACCTTTATATAACTAGGTACATGTACAGCATGTCAGCAACAGGTCACCTGCTAATTTGCGTATGTGTAGGCCTATGTGTGTGAATGTGCAGTGCCATAGTCGGTCTAAAGGTAAATACTGCAGGCCAATCTACACTTATATGACTGTACAGTTGACTACAGTGAACATCTTCACTAGCTGATCCTTACATGTAGTGTAAACATCCAACAGGGAGAAACACTGTCCTCAGTTGACACAAGCTGTAGGGTAGCAATATAGCATGTAGCTATATATTGCAATAGACATGTTGAGATGTACAAGTCATGTAAATAGCCTACATGCACTTCTAAGAAATATAATACAAGTGCATCCCTTTGTACAGTGTTGTAGCAAGGATTTGCATACTTATTGTACTTGTTATAGACAAGTGTATTTTAGAGCAGCATTATCAGTGTTTGTTCTCTAATATACATACATGTGTTTGTAGAATAATATCAACATATTAATGTAGCTGTACTATGCATCCAGTAGAAGAGGAAGTGAACGGGCTAATACAATAATGTATACAATTGACATCCTAGTCGATAGACACGGAAGGCCAACCTACACAGCACCCAGCTTACCTTGACCTAATAAACAAATTAAATCGTGAAATTTAACTGATGTAACAAATAGCTAAATGTATAGTAGCCTACTATATATTATACATGTAGGATGTGTACTTTTCTAATTTCAATCGGCTTACAAATCCTGAACCACGTACCCTAAACAACGAACAACTCAAACGTTGCAGTCATAATCTAGCAGGTAATAATTCTCTAGATAAGATAACCCTACCGCCTATATGTTGTACTATGTCACTATGATAATGACATGAACCGATCCTATGCCATGATTCATAAACAGACATGACTTGTGACAATGCTTGGTACACGGCTAACATACAATCAACACATAGTAATAGCATTACCTCCAATGTTCCTAGGAGCACCGGCTGACCGTAGTTTAGGCATCCCTCCAGCGAATAGACCACCTAGTCCACCACCCATCATAGGAGGAGGGCCACCGCCATTACTAGCGCCTCCTGCGCCTGGTCTCGCTCCTCCTCCTCCACCTCCTGGGGAGGGTTTAACTGCAGGTATAACAAAACAGAATAATAAATACGGGAGTAGGAAAAGCCTAGTGGTTACGGTGCTAGACTGAACTAAGAGGTGATGGTGAAATGATACCCCTCAAAGATCGAAAGCATCAACTATATTGATCAACACATAATTTAGATACCAAAACTACTAAATAATAAAAAATTCTCTGACCCATGTATTTCTCGCCCGAGATTATAATTGGAAAGTGATTTGCGAGAGCGGAATAGACATGCTACATTAGTCTAGTCATGTCAAGATTGATTACATATACAGTGCTGTGCGAAAGTACGGGGATGGTTGGTGATTATACATTATAACTTATACGGAATGGTTGTTTACAATTTACTTTTTTGTTGTTAAATAAAACCTCCAACAAACAATAATTATATACCAAATCAATCAGGAGAATCAGGAGAAGATGATGCCAATAAAATTAAACTCAGTACACTATGCAGGGTAGATATATAATGTGAGAGAGATGTTTCTTCAATAAGAATTATATCGAGATACGGTTTTAATATAGCCAGAATTTCGAGCATGATATCAAGTCATGTCAGCTGCTCTGCATAGTGTACTGAGCTTTAATTTTACTGGCATCATTTTTTCCTGACTCTCCTGATTGATTTGATATATAATTATTGTTTGTAATGTAAATTGTGAACAACTGTTCTCTATAACTTATAATGTATAATCACTGACCATACCCGTACTGTAAGTAAGCCAAGTAGTGAAGAAGTACACTCACCACCACCAACTGCTGGAGCACTTCTGTCATTAGTAACCGCTTTCTTTAACCTTGCTCCCTGCTGTATAGAACTGAGGAGGGCACCCCGACCAGCCCCGCTACCCGTCGATTTACCTTTAGCACCTCCAAACTTGCCTGGTGCTGGTGGAGGTGGTGGGCCTGGCGGCGGCGGAGGCCCAGGTGGGGGAGGTGGCGGGGGTGGCATATTTACCAATCATGTATTGACCAAATCCGTCTGAAACATCCAGCAAATAAAACATTACATTATGTCTGCACTCTGTGCATGCAGCAAAGACGTGATGATTGCTATTGCAACAACACCAGATTTCAGCGAGATTGGGAGGGCAATAAGTGAGTGGGTTCTCGATTACCATTACAGCAATATGATTACAGTATTTACATATGCATGTAATATATTTCAACTAATGTTTTGTATTTTAATAAAAAAATTCCAAATGCCACGGAAGAAGTAGATGTATTTAGGCCCCTGTATGTATACATCAAATCAGGATCACTACAACAAACACAGTCTCAAATATGACCTAATTTCATATGGCGACCTGGACTTGATGTCATATGCCCGATTCTCCAACACCACTCAACCAATCAAATTCCTTTCCATAAAACAAACATATCTTTGTCCAGATTCTGACGGGGAACTTGGTATGAATACTTTGTTGGGAGAAATCGGATGGGTAAGAGTGATAACCAGAGTAGTGGAACTACCTGTTACCAGCTCCAGTTTATGATTGGTAAACATCAAATATTTATACTTTTTGATGAACTTCTCATGTCCAGACTTGTCAACCCAAAATTAACTCTAACAAACCCTAAAATATGCTTCAGGCCATGGATATACAGCAGAGAAGCAGAATGATCCGTTACGATGACCAGGAAGCATAAAGGAGAATCAATAATCAAACTAAGTACGAAGACAAGCATGGGAACTGACCAGCCATAGGTTTTCGTTCATTGTAGAAAAATGTGGGAACTTTTAAGATCTCCCAACCTGATGTGGGAGCCAGATCTTTGAAGAGGAATGATCTGGTTTTTGTTGATTCTCGCTGAGAGACTGGGTGTCCCATGGTGGAACAAGGAAATTGTTCCAGTACAGGCTTACATCATCCGTCAGCAAAAGCCACAATCAGCCCAATGGTACCCACTAATACTAAACTTCTTTAAAAACAATGAAAAAGTGCAAATTTTACAATGGCTGCATCAAATTCCAATAAGACAACTACTGAAAACATATTGTACAAAACTAAAACTCCTGCTCATTCTCCGTTAGCATAATTAACTAACCTAATATAATCCATTATAGATAACACATCATTAACGCTGCATCTTCAAACAGTGATTTCTCCAACTGTAACCTACATGGCACGTAGGCTATGCATGTATATTTTAGTAACTCTCTTACTAGTAACTCTGCTACCATTTCCAACATTCCATCATGACTTTAACAAGTGACACCACCGCAAAATACAGACTCCTCAATATTTTATCTAACGGTAGCAATAGATTACACGATTCTATAACAAACTCTTATTTGGTTAAAATTGTTCAAGATAGGCGACGGTTATTGCATATACCTCAAGATTGTCAATCAACATAGTGTAAATGATTGTAGTCTACAATTGGATAATAGTAACAATAATTGAATCGCGTTCCATTTTTGTTATTTTCCCATTAATTGAGGGTGGTTTCGGATACCCTACACTGCTACACGTGGGTTATGTAGCCTGGGTACGCGTAAAGCGTGTGAGTGGTTGTTTAGCACATTAAATTAGTAAGATTGTATTATAATGGTATTATTTTATGGTCAATGTAAATGCATGCCACAGGACAGTCACTTTGGGCTCTTTTATTTGGTGTCGAAGCCCGGTCAGCAAGCAAATAGAACTAATAACTAAAGGGCATTTTATAGTGTGCTCATTTATGCTTTGTATGACAAATTTAATGAAATAAATATGTATATTTTTGATTAATTAAAATTTTAACCTGATACTTATTCCTGCTCTGCTCTAAATAGCAGATATAAAAACAAAATGGCAGCTATGAATAAATAGGCCAATTAAGTGAGGGATCACTGTGTGGGAAACCACTCAAAAACCACATCTTTTCATGCCTTTAACCCTGCCGCATGTCGATATTATACGGCATATATACAGCATACATATATACCTGCATTTATACAGACAGTATACAGCATAGGCTTAAATAGCTTTAGCGAAGTATTTTCCTATCATGTCCTATGCACTTCCCTAATCTAATATAATAAGTATCTCTGAATCTTCTGCCTATCTATTTTCATGATGCATTGCTACGGTTAATTTCGTCTAATCATGACTTATCAAATTCAAACTACCCTACCAAGTACCAACCCTCGTCTAGAGTGAAAAAAGACCAAGCCACTCTTTTTTTGCGTTTTCTTACCAGAACCATACTTGAGTGAGAAAGGTTGCAATCTTTTGGCCATTGCTAGAATAATAATAATAAATTAAGAAATCGAACTTCAAATTAAATTGAATTGGTACTAGAGAAAAATTACTTACAATGCTATGTATCAGTACTGCTTATGCATGCTTGGATGTTGACCTAATAGAAATCTACAGAAAACGAGTTAAATCTCCAGCCCTATTCCAGTCCACAAAGCCGTTAGCTGAATTTCATCAACAGAAGTATATAAAACATGTATATTATTTCTTAGATATAGTTATTCAAGTTATAATTGTCACTAGACTAATTACTCTAGTACTTCCAGGATCTATACTAAAGATGATAGCTCTTGCGGAACTGAGTTTCCAAGGGGCGTTGTTGTGGCTGCACAGATAAGTAATCTCCAAAACCCAAATACTTTTTTGTACGAGTTTAGGATTTTGCAAATCCAAACATTAAATTTTTATTTTGGTTTTACTTGGTGTCAATATCTGAGTATTTTGTGTGTACCATAAAAATGTTTGATGTGTGTTTTATTTTGACAACAAAATGGTATTGGGCACATTATGATGGTAAAGAAAAACGGTAAATTAAAAGGCCGTTTCACTCAAAGGGGTATATATCCCTTTGGTTTCACTTGCCCAATCAGGAATTAGTAAATGAGAGCGGTTTGATCGTCGCGTGCTACAGGGTACAGTCTTGACTTGTCTGTAAGTGTAAGCTGCTATTACTACATTTTTATCCATATTTACAATTAGCCGGCTTTACAGGATCATATGTATGATAATTCTAGCATTTCTGATTATTATTTATCATAAATCTCTAGGTATGACGGTTCACTTCGTGCAACAGACCAGTAATTGTGAATTCTGAAAATTAAAAGTTTAAATAAACAGAACAGAGGCATTGACAATCAATCAATTAATTTAATGACATGGGTTTGACTTTTTAAATCGTATCTGCAGTATTTCCACAAAGCTAGCTGAAAGCTGAGGGGTGATTTATTATGCGTACCTTAGTATTTCTGTTCTATTTCTAAAACTCTACTGTTCTTGATTGATCTACTGGCACTTCCAAGATTCGGTCAAGTTTTAGTTTAGTTTTGACGCACTGACACTTTCAGTTTGAGTTTTACCCTGGCTGACCTTTCAGACAGACCTCATCTCTATTGTGTCTGAACTTAGATTACGCCATGACAACTCTAGCTTAGTGTCTTAGGACCATCTTCTAATTTAACTTTCACTTTGTTATGCTATGCTTTGGACCAGGTCAATTTTGGAACACATTTGACTTTGGCCAAGTGGGGAACACACTCTAGAGGTGTTATTGATTTACATAGAATTAGATCATTGCCTGTCTATCATTTCCGTAGTGGATATGGTGACATAGCTGGCCATTCTTCGTGTTTCTGTTTACCCTGGGTATGAAGCTGTACTAATAGTTCTTGGCAGACCTTTAATTTAAGCTCTGATCTGCTACCTTGTGTGTAAGATGAAAATCCTGGTTAGAGAACTGAAAAGCGTGACCTGTCTTCTCCTTGCTCTCCTGGCTAGGACGAGAGGTCAAGCCTCTCTTTGACCTCATCTACTCCCTTTTTGTTCGAGGTCTGTGAGGTTCAATGGCAACGTCCTGTGGGCTACTACTTCAATCAAGTTGATGTTCTTTTCTATATGTGGGTATCGCACTGCAGTATCATAACGATTTGTAGGCCCCGGCAGTCAACTTAACCTTCCTAGTGACCTTGTTTAGTACCCTTTTACCCATGTCTAGCAGTTTTCTGGGCCAATGTATCTTATTTGCTAGCTTGCATGGTAATCATAAGACTGAGTAGAAATAGGCAAACTACTTATGCTCCGCTACTTTAAATTTGGCCCTCGCATCTTTGGGATCTGCTCTATTATGACTATCAGCATACTGACAGATTTGTTAAAATTACTTCATTTAGATTAATGTACTTTAGTGTAGGCTTACATTTCTAGGTCAGAATGATATAAAATATTAACATCGACTGATATAACCACAACTAGGGCCTAGATGAGTGTAATATTGTTCACCTGTGCCAGATGTTGATGCTGCTAATGTGCTTAGGCTAACATTGGGTGCTTCGTTGTGTAACTCTGTTTAAGTGTTTGGCAACCGAAAATGCGTTATTTTTCACATCTTATTATTTAGAAAGATCATGTCTGAGGCTTCCAAAGGTGGTGGTGCTTTTGCGAAAGTTGTTCAGAAAACCTTTGTTCGTACAAAGACAAAGGTAAGTGGATAGTCATGGTTCCAGATGTACAAACGTGATTGTGTGCTTTTCTGTTGGAATAGTCCCTTCAAAGTTCACTTTCCACCTCTCTTATTACAGTGCCCCCTATGCTTGCCTGATATTATGATTCTATTCATGGTTTTAGGTTCTACAACGGGTTGGTAAAGCGGACAAAACAAAAGATGAGGTGTACAAAGATAATATTGCCGCTTTCCAGAGGCAGCAGGTAAATAGTACATTGAATCTCAATGATTCTATAATGTATGTTTATAAAATATACAGGCTCCAGGTTTTCAACATCATGCTTATAACTTCCGGTCGATTCCTTGTGGTAAGGACAAGGATAGCATGATATCGGTCTAGTAGATATACATGTAGTACATATACATGTACCATGTTGTATTTGTTTGCAGGCTGTTGCTATGCGGTTACACAAAGAGACTAAGCATTACATTGCATGCGTGAAAGGTAAGCTAATGGTGACCTCCACGGCTGATTATAACATTCACACCAAGAGGCCTTGGTTTGCTATAGTAACAGAAATACCTACTAATAAAATTGATAGTCCTGTGTATGTTACATGTAAGGATGTAGATATATACATTGTATTATTATATTGTTATACCAAGCAGTGAACAATTAAGTAAATGGAGGAAGTGTGCTATGACATGATAACACCGTGTAGTATTCTATTATAGCCATGTCTGCAGCTGCAAAGAGCTTATATACTGTGTTAAAGGAAACATACGAAGAGGATTGGTACGATCCCCAAACCCTGTGTGGCTCTCTAAATGTATGTTAAATTGTAGCAGTTTATACTCTTTTAATCTAAATTGATGATTTGTAGTGTTATTGAATGTATTACTTCTCCCCACCTCTAAGTTGATATTACAATGCGTTTCAAGTTGTATAGGATAGAATGTAGACACCTGTGTAGTGGGTTTCATGATGTGCATTACTATGTAAGTCTTTAGAGCTGATGCATACAAACTATGAAGCTGAGCTGACAGAGAGGGTTTATGCAGATCTAAATGACTACCTGGATAAGTTTCCTGTCTACAAGGTAAGATATGTATATAGTGTCTATTCTCTTTGTACATAAAATGTGTAGGCCTACATGTACTTGCATACAACTTATCAGATTGATGCTGCCGATATAGTGCTGTGATTGCATCGGTGTAGCGATGCTTCACACTCTCACATTATGTCTGTATTACAGTAGGGATTTCCCTATGTCCATACAAATGTAGAGAAAGTTATTCACTGGTAAATGAATACCTGGTTATCTTAAGTTGAATAATTAATGGGGTTTGAAACTGACTATATCAGCGTTAGAATTGTATTGAATACGGCTGGGTTGAGTTTCAGTATGACTTTAATAGGCTTTAGTAGGCTCAGGCTTGTTGTATGTGGGTGTGGAGCCCACAGGATATCCTCTCCAAATCAGGCATATAAACACTTGGATACTAGGTAGCCTTCTCTTTCATAGTACTGAGTTATTCTGTACTGTATTGTACCATAGAGGCAGCTCTTACAGCTGCATGTACATTTGACAGTGGTGCATACATGTAGGTGGTTTAAAGTATCAAACATGTGGCTCTATTATGTAACAATCAAGTAGCAGGTCAGCCTAATCTAATGTATATAATATTATTATACTACATGTATGTTAATGAATAATTGGTATTGTTTGCAGGAAAGGATGAATAAAAGGAATAGAAAGTTATTAGACTATGACAATGCTAGACAGGCCTACGACTCCCTCTATACAGCTAAAAAACCAGACCATACAAAAATATCTAAGGTGAGCTTTTGACTTGTTGTGAATAGACAGGCATATGACTGATTAACCTAGTACAATAGTTAGAGTTGATAGTTTGTAATGTCGCACCTGCCTTGGTATAGGATACTTTACTGTACTAGTCCAACTAGTATCATACTAGTGTACCTAGTACCTGTGAATGCAGCTGGACTGCTTCCATTCTTGTGCATTGAGTTACATACAGTTTGTGATTTTGTTTAAGTTCTAAAATTATCCAGTTGTGGAGTCATCGTATTATCTATTAAGGCTTGAGCTAATTAAATATTGTCACTTATGTGGGAATTGATGCTTTCCTACTGCTGATTAGCTAGTTATAGTGCTAGTGCTGCTACTGCTAGTACTAGTACTAGTCCTGTTAGTAGTGCTAGTACTGCTAGTACTAGTACTAGTACTAATACTGTTAGTAGTGCTAGTACTGCTAGTACTAGCACTACTAACAGTATTAGTACTAGTCCTGTTAGTAGTGCTAGTGCTGCTACTGCTAGTACTAGTACTAGTCCTGTTAGTAGTGCTAGTACTGCTAGTACTAGTACTAGTACTAATACTGTTAGTAGTGCTAGTACTGCTACTGTACAGTCTCTTATCAGGGGAATATATCCTCCTGTCTAAACAGAGAGGAGAAACTGGTCACACAGCTTGTTGTACAAAAGTTACTGAAATTAGTTAAACCTTTGACCAGAGGTCAGTCACATGTGTATAGGCTACATGTACAGTTTGGATACACTGCAGTATTTCAGTATCTGCATTGATTAGCTGCTATACCATAGCAATGATGCAGAATTTTTGTACAGTGACTTTGTGTGTTTTATTGTAATTTAAAGTAGATTTGGATTTTATGCAGTGTTCATGCATAGGCTATACTTATAATATGCACGACTATATTCTCAGGTGCAGTGTTGTTGGTGGCAGGTTTTTATTTGGGATATCAGAGTAAAAACTGGTTAAATGGGATAATTTAGTGGAAGTGACTCAAACGTCCAGTCAACCAGTGAAATTTGGCATCATATTACACAGTTGTCATATTACATGTGCATGAGTACATGTGTATGTATGTACACTGTAGCTTATCTCTCTGTGTACTGGTTTGTTAGGTCTACTAGGCTTACGTCTAACATTATACATGTTATACTGATGCTGTACTAACACTGATACACATGTAATCTATGTGTATGTAATGTTCATGTGATATCTACAAGTGTGTACTGTACGTAATGTTGTCATATCTACATGTAGGCTAGTTCTACTATATGTTTACTGTATGTATTATTATGTTCAATCACTCATTAACAGGCTCACGAAGCTATGGAAGACTCCAAATACCTCTATGAAGAAATCAATATGGAATTGCACAAAGAGTTGCCTAAATTTTATGAAAACAGGGTAGAAATTATAGCAAACAACTTAATTAAACTGTTCAATGCAGAGGCTACCTTCCACACTAATACTGGAAAGGTGAGTAACAACATCACAGTTATAAATTTATATGATCTAAATGTAGTCTTAATGTATAATGTGTAGGATAGACACAGGTCATATAATATTATCATAATACATGTACATGTAGGGTATATATACATGTAAGGTACATATACATGTAGAACTTGTATAGTTGATATGTCATAAGTCATCTAAACAAGTGACAACATACAAGTGTTGCTGTCATTCTACTATGTCAGTATATACTATTATAGCTTATGTAGTGGGCTACACACTGGGTTACAGTTATATTAGTGATAACTAGTGATTATGGTGTATAATATATGTTGTGTAACTATAATTATAGTAGTTAGCAGTGTACATATTATGTTTGACCTTATTAACAGCTCCTCTAGCATTTAGTACCTGTAGATAGAGATAATTATACCACTAGGTAGATGTACTGCATGCGTTAATATGATACTATATCATGCTAATAACCATAACAATATTGTAGTAGCAACATAACATCATTTATAGTAAATAATATATTAATTTATTGTATTGTTATTACACAAGAATGGATATCTTTTAGTGAATTAGCTACATGAGCATTCATTCCCTTTTGGTTCATATCTACTACATAGTGTATGCTAATATAGTATACTTAGCGGCCCCTTGTCTGGGTGCATGTAGCCTATTTAGCCTACATGTATGACTATGTGACTATGTGCCTGATACTTGTACACATGCCTAGTACATATACATTGTACCTGTACATGTAAATGTACATACATGCTGTACACCTTGTGCTCATGTACATTCTATGTACATATTATACCTTATACTTACATGCATATGTAGGCAGGCCTACCTGTAGGACTAACAGGTGCCTATGATATAATTGCAGTGTTTTTGACTGTCATGTCAGACTACTGTACTCATGTATGCAATGTGTATAATACAAGGTGTAGGATATAAGATAAACACCCTCATGCAATCTGATATCTCAACTGTTTAGATAAATGACAAGCTGGTGGAGCAACTACAGACCTTAGCTTCAACTCATACTGATGAGATGGAGAGGCTGAGGAACCTCCCTCCCAAAAATACTGCTGAAACATCTTATAGTGCTGAGGATCATGAGGCTTTAGATTTGTCTTCCTTGTCAGCAGGTATGGCTTGCAGTATGCTCTGCTACCAACATCCACTGGTACATGTACATGTATGTGTGCAGCATAGAGTATGATTGTGGGACAGTGGGGGAGAGTGACGTTTCCATAGCAACTAGCTGTTACACACTGTCTACTTTATATGCAAGCTGTGGCCCACTACTAATACTCATATGAATTAGTTAAGCAGACCAGACATAGGGAGATTAGTTTCTTGTAGGCCTACATTACAATTTAATATATTCATGAAGTGCGTGCCTCTGGATTTGTCAGTAATTGAAGAGTGTTTGCTTAAATATTTATCAATGGTTATAACTAGGCTACTGGATAGGATTACATGCTTAGACCATTGTCATATATTATACCATAAATACAGTGATAATTTTTAATTCCTATATCTAATGCATACATGTACATGTATATCCCTGCACATGAATGTATAGTATGCTTATAGTATTTATACTTGTATGGAATTAATATATTATTATGTGGTATTCTCTTGCTCTACCTAGCATGTTCCCCTGTGCTGTGTAGAAATCTCATCACATAAATTATTATTCTGCAATAGGTTTAGCGTGGGAGGATTTATGTTAGACTAAGTTTTATGGTGGTTGCTGTAATTATATGTCCATTCCCATGATACTTATGTACATACATGTATATGTGTCTACATGACTTGCATAGAAATAGTTGCTGCGCTTACAGCTAGGCTATGCCTGCTGTGGTACTGTCCTGTGCTGTTATATGTAACACAGCCTACATATATATTATATAATATTATACACTTTTGTATTGCAGGACTGAGTTCCCCGACTAAATCAAATGGACACAGGGGTGATGTCGGAACTCCCAGAATGCACCAGCACTCTCGAACATCTCGGGTTAGTCTGCCTTTCTATTAGTTCCAGTCGGCCAATTACATGAAAGTGTAGTAACATGTATGTAGACTGCATGCGGCACCTGATGTACATACATGAGTGTCCTTAGTCCCGTCGGTCACCAGTAGCAATCAGAGATCAACTATCTGTCTGTTTGTCTGTCTGGTGTGATGTGTGCAGTGTGTTTACAAATGTGTCTAAACAACACTAAACTATCTGCCAATGTGATTATTAAATTTATAAACTTATATGAATCATTTATCATTTACTGTAGTGAAACTATTTCTGTTTAGTCATTATCACCTGCCCACCAGCTAGTACCGCAAAGTATGAGGAGCAAGAAGAGGGAATATGCATTACATTATTTGTTAGTGGTGTTTCACTAGTTATTGAGTTCATTAACTAAATTTTAGCCAATCAGTGATAGCCCAGATACAGAGGTACGTAAGCCCCCTCCAGCCAGACCTACTGCCGCCCCCCAATCGCCCAGTAGCAGCAGCTACGGTGAGGGTAACCCTTTTGCTGCCGATGATGAAGACGAAACCCCAGAGAATACCCCAGCTTTGGTAACTTCTGTCGGAGGTGCAGATGACACCTCTACTGGAGGTGCAGATGTCACCTCTACTGGAGGTACTGATGTCACCTCTACTGGGGGTACTGATGTACCATGTGGTGACAATCATAAGCCAGCCGTTGTACCAGATGTGCAGGAGTCACTTGGAGATTCCTCAACTGTCCCCACAGCAGACAGTGTCTCTGAAACTGGGGGAAACCCTTTCGAAGATGATGATGATGAGGAAGAATTAGTGGAAGACAAACCTAAATCAGCTGAGGATGAGACTCCAGTGGGACCACCCGTCGTTGTGGAAGCTGTGGTAGGTGGTGGGGCTGGAGCTGTGGCTACGAAGACTACGTGTAGATATGTAGTACGTCACATCTTGATTGCTGCTCTGCTGACAATGCTGTATAAACCTCACTGCTGATTGGCTGCTGGACTGCAGCAACTGGTTCCACTGTTTCCTTGTGAAATAACCCTAACCATGCATTGACTGACCTAACCTTTATCTTCCATAATAGACGAGCTAATTACTGTCTTCCTGCTTGCTGTGCTCTCCTGCATCATAACACACTCTCTATTTATATGGTGGTGTGACTGTGGTTAACTGTTTCTATATGTAATCATAACACGAGTGGGAGTTGTTTCCTCCGCTCTTGCTGCTAATTTCCCCAAGTATTCTCGGGAATATCATTAGTATTTGATTATAGAGGTTGAGCACATTTACTACTTTAGAGATTTCTATTAGACTTTGCACGCCATGCAGTATGTTATGTACTATATTGTGCCGTATACTCCCTCGAGGTACATTGTAGGTGTATTTAGTGGGCAAATCACCAGTAGTGTAGCCTGCTATTCCACTTCATTGATTTATTTTGGACCCTGGGATACTGCTTAGTTGCTCTCTGCAGACTGCTTTAGAGTCCCATTGACTCCCCCCACTGTAAATGCTAACTTCACAGTATACAGTGTACTTGATATTGTATTGCAGGCGGCAGTCAGTTCTCCTCCTATGCAAAGCAATGCATCAAATTCAGAGAGTAAACCATCAACAAGCAGCTTGTCTTCTGTAGCAGTGCTCTACCAGGTTAGTGTGAGCTAATCATTGTTACTATTTACAGTGCGTACTAGGTCAAAATGGGTAGGCCTGTATGGTTTTCTTTAATGTGTATAATATAGAAATACAGTGAAACTTGTGTAATTCAAACTCCAAGGGACCGCTGTAATTGGTTTGAATTAGGCCCAAGTTTGAATTGTAAAATCACTTCACTTATAATATGAAACCATTTATATGGTGCTCAGCAGGGACCAAGGCTACTAGTTTGAACTAACCAAGTTTTTGAATTATCCGAGGTTGAATTAAGCAAGTTCCACTGTATTTTTACTTTGACCTCAAATTGTAATAATGGCTAGTATAACCTAAAAACCAAGGGGTCAGTCTGACCCCCAACCGAAGTTTGTCTAGCTACAATAAGTTAATTCACTGATAACCCGGGAAGAAAGGCATAGCTCTATTTGAGTGGAGATAACCTTCTACTCCCCTATAGTATGAGCCTAACTAGTGAGTAAGACAAATAAATATCCTGCAGGAAATACGTCATCCATGCAGTTGGTATATTGTCTTACCATCTAATATATTATTATTATGGCTGGAACAGTTGTATAGCTGCACTGCCTAATCTAAGGTTAACAACTCTGGAGTAATTACTCTAAAAACAGGAAGTTGCAGATTGTAGAGTAGAGCGTAACATTAACATTTTGCATTATGCTGGCATCCCTGCTACTGCAGCTGTTGTTATAAATAATATTGTGCATCAGTGATGCCTTGTATAGTGATAAGTTGAGGCTAAAAATGTTTGATGCAATGTTTACACTGAGATTTACATGGTATGCTAATACCTGCTAATAGTCACCTAGAAAGGGAAGGTGACTCCCAATTATCTCCACGTCCCACCAACATGCAGCCCTGTTCCTATTACACTAGAGGCCGATTGTTCTAGAACAAATCGGCTGTGCAAAGACCAACATGCAGTTTGGTCTTTTCAGTCCACGGCTTTGGTGAGTGACTTAGGTAGTGCATGAAAAAGTAACTGTCAATACCCCAGCATTGGTGGGTTTATGTTATTTTTAGCCAACAGTAAGGAGACTTAAAAATTCACAATTGGATGTTTCCTGTCTGGAATGGTTAACTTAATCTCTTTCTACCTAGTTAGTGTGTGTATATTGTAGGTAATGGCTACCCACCCTTATACAGCAGAAGATGAAGACGAGCTATCGTTTGATGCTGGTCAGATTATTAATGTTGTGGAGTATGATAACGAGGAGGAACAGGACGATGGGTGGCTCATGGGAGTAAATACAGTCACAGAAAGCAAAGGTGTCTTCCCTGCTAACTTTACCCAGCGAATAGCTCGTAAGACTTAGCTCTGCTAGCCAGCTGTTTCGATATTGTGGTACTAATACTGTGGTACTGATACTGTGGCACTGATACTGTGGTACTGATACTGTGGTACTGATACTGTGGCACTGATACTGTGGCAATTATACTGTAGTATGAGTATGTAACACACAGCTGTCAGCTTCTTGTCTCACGTATTGTAGACTTATAGTAACAGTATGGTCATCATCTACCAGGTACATAAATATTCATTTTATACAGGTCAATATTGGACGCCTTGTATTGGCTTAACCAACAGTTGTT
The DNA here is from genome assembly GCA_935421135.1 of Bugulina stolonifera. Classification (NCBI taxonomy): domain Eukaryota; kingdom Metazoa; phylum Bryozoa; class Gymnolaemata; order Cheilostomatida; family Bugulidae; genus Bugulina; species Bugulina stolonifera. The sequence goes on from OW285188.1 coordinate 25,677,161, forward strand.
TAATACAATTCACTCATCAGATACTGCAATGCATGATGCAAATATATGACAGTAATTGTTATCAATGTTGATGTTTTGTTGGAAGAGAATGTATATTTTACTACTATATTGGATTTTTCCGCAGCATGCTTTTACATGTAGTATTATAATGAATATGCTGCTGACATAATGACATTATATAAAAGCTGTGGCACCAAAGTGTGACAGTTATTTGCCTTCCTCAAAGAATCATCTTAGAATCAAATACAAGTAATATAATATGTTTTAGTATTTCTTCCACAGTTTAATAATGTAGTGTGAGCAAGGGCTGGTATCTGCTTAGCATAGGTTATAGAAGGGAAGATGAATATAGTTGATATGCCAATATGAGCTTACAATCTTACCTTCCATTCTTTTTGCTGTGTAATGCAGTGATTGGGTACTAGAATCCTGTAACCTTCCTTGCCACCACTTGCATAATGTATCATTATTATTATTATTATGTATGTTTTTGTTATTTTTACTTGTTTTGTTACATTCATTTGGTGAAATCTATGTCTCTGCTAATTGGCTTATTTCCACACACCTTATAAAGATTAATTATAATGCAATTGATCTGAACAATTCTCTGAATGATACTATTTATGATCTTTTATGCACAATAATGTTAGTTTTAGTTTAATTAATGTTAATTTAATATTTACACTCAAAAATGCAGTTACAAATGATTTTAATAAAAATATAATAATTTTTAAAATAACAGGCCTAATTTCTATGTAAGTTTAAATATGGAATCCAATACATTTCTCTCATCCTGCTTCTTATCCACATGCCAATTTGCCAAAAATAACGAGGAAAATTTGGACCATCTCGGTAAAGAGAACATCTAGTTGACGGAGATGCCTTCCACAGCTGGCCCATCGTGTGGCTCTGTCACTCTTTTTCTCATGTGCTCTGACATTCCTGGAAGTCTTGAGAAGTAATTTCGTGCTAATGCATGTTTTCTCTGAACCTTATGTATTAGTTCCTTGCCATAACCCTGCAAGTAGCAAGGCCCAGGTTGTATGTACAGTTAATAATACAACTTATGTTGATGCTCATGTCTCAAACGTCCCATAATGAACCAGTTCCCATAGGAAACGAATCAACAGACATGCACTAGCTGTGCGGGTTTAGTGATCGTATGTGTAAGCACTCTTTCTATAAACTTCCAAAGTTATATAAGATTTTGGAGGAAGAATAGACTGTGCAAGATTTCATAGTAAGAAACGCTAGTAGTACCTCAGCAAGAGTTTCTAGCCTTTCATGAGCAGACGATTCCTCCTTCGTCAGCAGCACACAGTTCCAGGGTGACCACTCCCTATGCTTGTCCCACCTCACCAGTATCAGGTCATATAGGTCATCCCAAGCACTGACGATACTCTGACTGTTCCATATCTTTTCTACTAGGTAACGCAAGTCATTCTCCTGGAAACGACACAAATGGAAATATTTGGCTAACATTGAACCATGGTGTATGTCTCGTGCAGGTATTCTATATAATAGAACAGATGCCTACCTGCAGTAGGAATGCCACTTTAGAGTCATCTCCATATGATTCTTCTAGACGACGAAGGTCACGAAGCATAAGCCTATAATGACTGTAATCTTGTCTAGTGCGGCCATCGTTATCCAAATGACGGCATTTCCTACATCTTCCCACAGTTCGGGAGTTAGTGGACAGCTGGAACTCGACAGAGGGTAGGTATTGGTTGCAACTGGCACAGTAGTATATATTCTTTCTTAGGGTTGAAGGATCCTGAGGTACCTAAATAGATAGCAATGTTTTGAGTAGTTACAGTCTACACATTAGGTTATCTTAGTTAACCAGTATGCATTGCAGTACATGTAGCTACTAGCTCATAGGTATAGTGCTATCCACTGGGGCATGTACTGCCTGTCTAGCACAGTTCAGTTGCACAAAGCATTGCATGTTGTCATACTAACAGTGTAGGATGACTTTTACATTTATTTATCAACTGTTGCTGCCATATTGTTTTTGCAGAAACTTACCTTGAGAAGTCTTGCTGCTTCAGGGTTGAATGTTGGCGTCTTAATATATTGTAGGAATAGCGTGGCAATTCTCTTCCTTAACCCTTCGAGGTTTGAGTCACGCACACCACGCATTAGAAGGTCTGCCTCCCTGTCAATCAGCTCAATGATCTCTTGTGTCAACTTGCAGTCATGTTCCTATATAAAGCATAAGGTGAGTAACTTAACTCCATTATGACTTTAATTCTGGAAGTTGTTATAGCACACAAGAGAGAGTGGACAACTTCATAAATTTAGTCAGTGTTTATCTAGGCAGATCAGTTCGTAGTCCAAACAACCACAAATCATGATTTGCAGCAGATTTTTCACAAATAGTGGTCAGTAACTGAACACTTCACAACTGGTTTGAGCATTGGGGCATATGTACTGAAGACCTGTAACCGAACTTTCAGTTGCATGTTCTTGTTAACAACACCTTGAATGTTGGTATTTAAATACTTGGGAAGCTACATGTATGCTTGTGTCACCTTTATTACACCTGATATTCTCAGAGATGTGAAGTATACAGCATTCACCTCGTACACCAACTTACCTTAACTGTATGCTTGAGAGTTAGTAGTACATCGAGTCGTTCATCCTGTGTCAAGTATTTGAAACATATACTGTTGTAAATATCCCTCAACTCTTGGGCCCTAATAGTGTATGGCGTGTCCATTTCAGTGAAACATCCATCTGATCCTCTCCATTTCTTTGGTGCAGCGGCCTGTAGATTAGGTAAGCACACATTTAATTATAACAGAGAATGAGCATACACAATACCATCACCACTAGTTACTGTGAACATCTCAGTAGGTTCTTACTTTGTTGAGGAATGACTGAATTATCTTCTCCCGATTATCGCTGTCTGCATCTTTTTTGTGTCGACCAATAGAACCAATTAGTTGGGTTTCCTGGTCTAGCAGCTGACAGAGAGCAGCCTTTCGTTCCGCACCACTCAACGTTTGGTCTATTTTATCCATCTCCTCCAGACGCCATTCTGTGAATCAGACGACATTATACTGTACATGTATGATATCAGTCTGATGACATCAATTACGAGTACTGATCGGACTTGGCACAATAATTCTAGACTTGGCAGTAAAAAATGCACAACCTAGTTTAAATGTAATATTTACCAGTGTCATTTGAAGGCCAGACACAACCATTTCATTCTCTGTGTTGATGAATGAATATTCCCTTTATGTAATAGAGTTCATAGTTGGTTTAGAATCACCACCATGACTGTGAGTTGTCGTATTTGCATCAATTAATACTTACTTTCAAGAGCAGCGTACAGTAGATCAAAATCTTCTTTGGTCTTTGGATTCATTCGTCTCTCGAATTCCCTCTTTATTCGAAGCTCTTTCTCCTCCCTCTTTTTAATCTCTTCCTGTTTTTCCCAGTCAAGCCTCTTCTGCCTGTCGACCTTCAACTTAGTCACGTACCTCAGTGCAAGCCATCGTCTCCAATACTTTTGTAGAATCACCACCTATGTTTTCAGATTCATTATATAGAAATGTACATGAATGCGCACACTTGATTGTGAAATAAGTTAGTATTACACTCATGTGCATACCCGTGTGTCTTCATTGAATTATCATAGTGTAACATTCTACATACATGTATCTGACTGTCTACATAACAGTTATATGCTCAGCACCTAAACATTTGGCCTGCTTTTACTATATTATACAATGTACGTAAATTGCAAGAGACAAAGAGAGAAGGTAACTTCAAAATTATACTTATTCTAGTATTCATGAATGCCAATAGTGGCTGGACGGAAACAAGGGTGTTCACTGTTTATGCATATACATGTAAATGCACATTTGTGACACACAGTAATATAGTACATTATACATATGTTGGGAAACACAGTCAGTAAGAGGGCACCCACCTTCTGTAGTATCATCTTATGGTGCTCTTCTGCGGTTGTATACTTCCTTGGAATCAGAAGCTTATCAGCCATGTTAGAGACAAACACTCCAATCTTAGTCATCTGTGTAGACGTATCTTCACTTGTCTGTTGTCTTATGTGCTTCATCTGGTAGGTTTGTGTGTCACGGCAAAATCTTCATACAGAAATACATTAACTAGAGATCAAGTTAGTCATTGACATCTAGATATGTTATTAACTCTGAACTAGAGATCAAGTTAGTCATTGACATCCACATATGTTATTAAATTTTACCTTCTTAGTGATCTTTATGAATATCTGAACTAGAGATCAAGTTAGTCATTGATGGCTTGTACACACCAATTCAATGCTATCCCAACTCCATTGATGTTTTCATAAACATATTGGATGTGATATTGTAGACAGAGTTGTTAAATCTCACCTTTCAATATCACTTGGTGGTCTTGGCTTTTGCCCAGTCTGTGCAGATGCATGGTGAAACTCAACTCCAGTCTGTTTATGCCTGTAACCGCCTAGGAAAGGTTTCTTTGTTGTCGAGCGTTCCACTTCAACTACAACGTCCTTATATCTCTGTGGCTCTGTCAACACAAATATATATACATTTATATAATTATGCCTACAGTCTTATATAAAATAATATTATAATACCAGTCAAACATAATGCAACAATTACAGTTTACAGATTGGTGTACAAAGTCTAAATGTACCTGTTTCGACTTTGACAGTGATAACGTCAGGCATCACATACTCCTGTCTAGGACGGAATGCTTTGATTGGGGTATTCACTGGATCTGCTGACTGCATTTCTAATTGCACAGTACTGTTTGGACCTACTCCCAAGTCAGCCAGCGTCTTATCATCAGCAATGTTAGCACCTGCAAGAAGCATTTGAGACTAACCTACACTCTAAATAGTGAATATATCATAAGGCTGCTATACATATACAGACAATTTATATTTTACTAGAAGTACACTGTATATATTTGACTAGTTTACTAAAATTAGAAAGCTGATAACCTTAAAAGTGACTGTACACAATTCGATAATTCTTCTCTGAAAGACCCCCCAAACATAAATGTATAACATTAGTTTTCCTTTGATACTACATGTATACCTAGGAAACATACAGTATATAAACACTTTTGTTGAAATAATTTTGCATTGGATCGATTTGTTCAAATGAAAATATATAAAATAATATTGTTATAAAAACGAGAATGCCAAATTTGTAATATGCATGATTGAGCTAAGAAGTCAATTCTGAAATGTATAAAAAAGTACCCGAGTTTTCTGTCATTAACGTAGGGGTAGTAGTAGTTGTATTCTGATCATCAGCTGATGGGAGTCGTATTTCAATTGTTGAAGTATTTTCAACATTTGTAAAAATGTTTCCTGCAGGGAGTGGTGACACATCCGTTGCCAGTGTGAGCTCATCATTATTGCTAGTGGCTACAGATTCCTCTATATGGTCAGCTGCAGTTTGTGTATTATCCTCCACTGTGTGGATGCTGGATAAATCCTGCTCTAAAGTCGTCCTCTGATCATGATCCTGTGTGGTGATGGTGTATGATAACGTAATATCTTCCGAGTGAGTGTTTGGACCTTTACCTGGAGATGTGGCAACTTCATATTGTGGTATGACAATTCTACCTATTTCTGGCGTATGGACAGAATCACATTGCGGTACAGACCAATCTTTAGAGTTGGGTGGAGTCACTATAGTCGGCAAAGGAGAGTCATTTTCCAGAAGTGCCGCGATATCTATATCCACTTCTGATTCAATTACACTGAGCTCTACTTCATCGATGTCTTCAAATACTTGGTCGTTGGGAAGCAAACTCAGCGAGACGCCCTGCTGCTCACCCTTTTTGGTTCCTTTATTTCCAATTTCGTTATCCATCATGAAAGCGCTCTCAGATTTTTTGTCAACACCCAATAGGATGGAATTGAAACAATTTGTGGGGAATGGCAACAATAAGCTTAAACATCAATGATGTGAAAATGATGTTATATTACCTACATACCTTCATGTAACAAGAGAATCACTTGAGATGGGATTTTCAATTCAACTGCAAAGTGATCTTTAAGTTCTTTTAGTGTCTGATTAAGTGCACACTTCATCGTGGCTACCTGAGCGGTTGGCAGCAGAACAAATTTTACTGCAAAGGAAATATTCAATTTCAATCATTGATTCAGAATATTTGTTATGGATGACATGCAAAATTATATTTGTGGCTAGCTCCAAATTGATGCATTGTTGGAGGCATTAAATGATATGAGATACTTGCAATTTTTCAAAGTAGCAGTGCAATATACATGTGCACTCTACACCTAACCAATGTCATAATATATTATGTAATTGAAGTATCTTCCATGCACATAAGTGGTGGAGAGTATTTACCTGTAGCGGAAGGAATTTCCTGAGGTACAAGGGCACTAAGTGGTTCTTCGGCATCTGTAGATGGTTTCTGTTGATCCTCACCTTCTACAGAGTTCATTGGTTTTTCTCCTGCAGGAGTGGTTGCAGGTGGCTGCACGTCAGCAGTATCTGTTTCCAGCACAGCCTCCCCCTGCTTAGTTTCAGCTTCTAAAAATACAGCGGAATAGATCACATTGCTTTTCATAGAAGTGATGATGCAGTTACCTTTCAAAAAAAGGAAAATAAATAGAAATGCCACTTTCTTGACATACCCATTTCAGCCTTCTTGGGTGTGTCTTCTGTCACAGTAAGGTTAGGCTCAGATTCAGTAGGAGCCGTTTCAGCAGGGGCGCCCTCAGTCTCAACAGGAGTTCCCTCAGTCTCAGGAGAGGCATCCTCAATTTCAGCAGGGGCACCCTCAGTTTCAGCAGGGGCACCCTCAGTTTCAGCAGGGGCACCCTCAGTTTCAGCAGGGGCACCCTCAGTTTCAGCAGGAATAGCTTCAGCTGGTGTTTCAGTTTCTCCTGGAGCTACCTCTTTGTTCACTTCACTCTCCAAAGCTTTGGCGCCTGCATCTTCCTTAACGGAGTCAGTTGCAACTTCAACAGCTGCAGTGTCAGCTATCTCAGGTGCTTCAGTGACTGTGACTGGGCCGTCTTCAGACATCTCCTTCGCTGCCTCTTCACCACCAGCCTGTATTCAATATAATTAATATGGTGAGAATGCGACAACTCCAAATAATATTTGCATCCATATTACTATGATGACTTTTATGTATATTACGTGCATATGTATATTGTCTAAACCACATGTACATGTGTATAGCATTATACTATAACTTTTTACAATTGCAATGTAGAATATAGATTGTGCATACTGTTTCAGTGTTGCCTTCATTGGTCATTGTTGGTTCGGGCTCTTTGGCATTGATGTCTGTAGTGTCATCATTCGGTATATTTTCTGCTGGTGCATCTGTTGTCGTGGTGACGGCCGCAGCGGCTTCTTGTACCGGTTCAGAAACTTTCTCTTTGTTTTCCTCTTCGGTCACAGGAGGCTTTTCAATGGCATCTGCTTCTGCATCAGCCATCTTAGTTACTGATCTAAGAGAAATATGCCATTATATATTACTGTGAGATGGAATCTATCAGCTGTTTTATTGCAAATAAAATATTGCCCTTAATTAATAAGTACCACACAATCCATTTCTAATGCTCTTGTTGTAATTGTTTTGTTAACATAAATATAAATAAAAGTTCTCATACTAAAGAGCATGGTATGCTTTTTAATACTAATACATATTACCCTCAACATTCAGCATTAAAATATACCAGTAATAACATTTGCATATTCGATGTATACCTATATGGCTTGTGCATCATGTTGATAAATAACTAACTATACTATATGTACATGTAAATAATAATATAAAGTAATTATTCATATGCATATAATTCTATAATAATTTTATGACTTTTTGCTGAACTAATGTTAATTTATTTTCTCTAAATATACTTAATTGTATGCTTACAACAGTAATAATTCGTTGTTAGATATGTGTAAAATCCGAAACGAACAAAATGAACTTTATTCCATATACTCCACTGTACAAAACCATTTCTCTTATAACTTGTGTACCTGTTGTTATAGCGACTAGTATATAGGTCAAGGTGAATATCAAAAGTTAAAATTGAATGTCTTTTTACATTTTGCAATATTGTTTAATTTTGCATTATAATATTATAATTAGTCTTAAAAATATTTAGATCAATGCTGTAAATTTGCTCGTGGTGTCCTAATTGGTGATTTAAATTTTGATAAAAGTTGAAACCGTAACATTATATTTGCTGCGGGGCTGGCACAACCATAACAACAACGAAGCTGCAATCAGCCATGGACTTGAAATAAGAACTTGGCATTTAGTCACTACGACAGAGTTTTCTCCTTTTAAATCATGTTCGCAAAAATATAACTTCGGATTTAACTATAAATTAGTGCACTTAAACGTCTAAATCAGGTAACAATATATTATGCAGCTTCCTGACAACCATAAGGTATAAAATAAGTATTAGCTATTTCCATTAAAAAAAAGTGTCGTATTGTATGTATCGTTAGTAATAGTTGCTTTGTTATCAGTATGGATAGGACGATCATAAGAGTAATTTACTTTTAGCGCAGTATTACTGTTTGTTGTAAGTTAAAATTGATTGATTGATTGATTGCAGAAATGTAAAGACAAATTTCTTACATAAAAATTAAAAAAAAATGTAAATAATTATTTTTATATTATTATTTAAATATAATTATGTTGCTAATTTACATACGGCATTGCTATTATTATTATAATATAGATTACTTGAATTTTATTTTACAGTTGATTACTACACAAAACCCAAATTGCATATATCATAATATATTTTACTGCATTTACAACACATGGTAAAACAACACATAGATAATATATAACAATTTGAGTTGCAAAAGAAGGATCATACCAGATAGTTCAATTACATAATTATTCAAATGCAGGTAATAACTAAAGGCATGACATGACATGTGTGCGCTCTCCATGTTATGGTGATTAGTTACAGCTTGTGGTTGAACATACTGGTTATGTTTATTTATTATTAGCCATATACACAAACCCAACAAAATTTACTAATATTTTCTAGTCTCCCTGTATATTAGTATTACATTATTTTTATTATAGCCTATGGTTGTATTCCTGTCCTTGTAGACTGGCCATGTCTGCTAAAGCTAATGGCCGTGCTGGGAAGGGCAAAGGGCCAGTACCTAAGGGCCTTGGAGCCGATGGGATGCCACGTCTTCCACCAATACCGACGTCTGCAGTGCGCAGGGATGATCCTTATGCCAAGAGTAAACTTTTGAAACACAGAGCCGCCAAAGAAAAACAGAATCTGCTCACTAAGATCATGCTGGACAATGCAGTACAGGCGTATGAAGGCACTGTTGAGCATAATAAACGGGCTGAACAAGCAGCCGATAGCAATGCTGAACCTGCATATCCTGCTCAGGTGATGTAGCTAATACTCATAAATTACCTTCTTTGAATATCCACCTTAACATAGCACAAGTTGCCAACGAAGCAATATGTTCTCAAAAGGGTTTTTACCATCTAATATGTAGATGATGAGTAAGGACAGGCGGGTTAGACTCAACTATCAGTTCCTCAAGAAATGTGTGGAGGAAGCACCTGTTGTCCCTATACAGCAGGACTGGTTTGAAAACATTCTTAAACTGATACCTGATGAGCTAAAGACTCCGAAAAATAGGGAGGTTATAGAGGAGACTCTCAAAGAAGTTGGTGAAAACTTCTCCAAAAGCATGCAAAAATCCCTCAGTATGTATTGAATGTTGAGTGTTGACCTTCAAATTGTATTTACTTAGGTAATTTCGTCTGCGACTGTACTTTGTTGAAGCAATCATGAATTTCAGTACAGTGCACATTGACATTTCATTTCAAACAAAGCTCCACACATACTGTTCCATGTGTAATGATGTTTCTGCATAACGACATTGCTTTTGTTTTAATTTAATAATATGTTAATGCTTTTTTGTATTAAATTTTAGTTCAGTTAACATTGATGAAGCCTGCAGTAAAAGGCTTGGAGGATGACGATTGGTCAGCACCATCTGAGGAAGCAGCAGGATTGGATTACTCTCAGCCATGGCATGATGATTACGTAGCATCTAAGGATCTAATAAAACATAACCTTCACATGTTACATCCATCAATGCAGCAGTCACTGGGCATGTGCCAAGATGCTCTCTCTAGTATCCTTGTTGTAGATTGCACACAATACAGGTAATCATACCACTCATTACAATATTGTTCATGGATTCGGTATATACCCATGTAAGCTTATCTTCTGTGATAGACATTTGTACGGTTGATCCATACCATAAGAACCACATATTTACCTGCGATTTGGTTTAGGAAATAGGGGTTTAGTATTTAAGGCTAAGTAAATAGGTATTCAGCTAATTTACCCAATCATTCCTGGCTAGCTGATTAGTACGCCGAAACCTTGTACTGTGAATTATTATGCTTAGATCTGAGGGACCAATGGAGTTCAGCTCACTGAGGAATAATATAATTCTTGAGTGTGAGAAGACAGAGGACAAGTTGATGCATACATGGTACCCTGGTATCATCAACATATTCGCTGACAAGAACGCCTTCACCGGCATCAAGCCTGATAAGCAGGAGAGTTTCTACAACTGTGTCACTACCCTTATATCTAACCAGGTAATGATTATGGCTAAACCTTTTCCTGCATCTACCTATTGTATGGGAGATTTTCCTTCACTAAGTTCTCCTTGGCCTCATCAAGTATGTTATTACGTTTACATTGATTTGATGTTGGTGTTACATGTATTCATAGATCAAAGACCTTCTAGTAAGGACTATAGACTCTTGGGTGTCACTGTTTGATGAGAATAACAAAGAGAACCTGCCACTACTGCGTATGGAGCTGACATTTGATGACAGGAAGATGCAGTTTTACCCTCAATATGAGGAGCTGGAAGAACTGGCCCTGTTTGTAGTCACTCTAATCTGCAAGACCATGCAGAGTGTCCCTACTGTGAGTGCACGCCATTTCTTCTCACTCTGGGTTTTGGCTCAAGTTGTCCTCTCCGTTGTTTCAATGATTGACAATTTCTATTTCCCCAACTTTAAAATAGGTGTTTTAAATGACTTCATTCATCTGTATGCCCCAGCTATTACAACATGACAAATTTGTTGATTAACTTCTGCAGGTTGAATCAGTTACCAATGTGCTTTGGCCAAACAGAATTTTTATGCTAATGAGTTTGTTTAATAATATTTTATTCACATAATAATGTGTATAGGTGTACTCTTGGCTGTCAGGAGGCAACACTGTAACAAACACACCAGCAGTTGTAGCCGATCACATAATACAAGCAGCACATACTAAGCTTAGAGAAGCCGTGAAGAGGAATTTTGAGGAACCGAAGGCACATCTTCAGTCCTTCTGTAAGTTGGCCAACTACATAGCCTGGGTGAACTTGTTAGCTATAGACTGTGGAACTTGTGATAGGATTGTGTGCAGCATATTTGCTTTTGATCTCCAACTCATCTATTCCCATTGCACCCTTTCTTGTTCATATACAGTGTACTTGCAACAACTGGCTAAGCTTATACTTTACACCTATGAGTTTACATGTAACATGTAACATGTAACTCTGGTATTTGAGGTAAAACAGTTTGTTGAAATACATGTGCTCTCGTCCCACAGATGAGAGGTACAACTACATTGTGAATGGAGAGGCTGAGAGTGAAATACAGAAGTTCATGGCCGGAGACAAAACATTTGAAGAGTACACTGAGGTAAGTGTTTTAGTTGAGTGTCATATGCTACATTTGGTGTTAGAGGGAAGGGTGGGGATCATTGCCACCCTTCATTAACTGTCGAGGTGGGGGATGGTCACCAAAATTCTGTTTACTCATGTTATTATGTGATGTGTGGTTGCAGTTGATAGAGAAGTACAAAGCAGTCGCTAAAGAGATCATAGCCTTGCCAAGTATTGAGACATTTGACATGATCAGACTGGACTGTGAAGACTTGAAGAGGGGACTAGCTGATGCTGCCAAAGATCTGGCCAACACTCTACTGACCAAGGTCACCGATGACCACCGAGAGGAGAACAAATCGTAAGTTGATCTGTTAGCGTGAGTTCTGGGTCACTATAATCGTCTACCTTTTGTGCTGCTTTGTGTTACAATGAACCATGAGCTAAATTGAACTATGCCACTGTTGTAGTATTATAGCTGAGTTCACGATGATTCAGAATCGATCTCTCCAGCCGCCAGAGAACAGTGAAGAGCTCATGTCCATGGTACAGTTTGTAGAGCAAGCTCGTACCAATGGTATGATCAAACTCAACCAGCGGATAAAGAACGCCATGGAACGGTTGCAGTACCTAATGGAGGCATACTTGTTTGAACAAGGTCAGTCAAACAATGTTTCTGGTAAAATTAAACACCATTTACTTTGTAGTTATTTGTTTCACGGAGCTTAGAGCAGTACGGAGTATGTTCAGAGGAGATACCTGAAAACTCCACATGGTATTGTGGTTTGAATGCTGGAGCTCACAAACTGCTGACTCCTGTAGACGTTTCTAATTAGTTAATTCTGCTGAATAATGGCTGTCAGGGAGGTCGTATTATGGTGTTAATAATTATGTTACACTTTGAATAAAACGAAGTGCTGATTATAAGGTGAATAAACAAACATACTTGGTATAGCTATTTCTTTTGTTGATCAAATTGAATACAGCTCAGAGGTGGTTGAAATATCATGACAAAATCAGCTGGGAGAAGGGGTTACCTGCAGCATTAGTCATCATAGGTTACCTCATTCATTATACATATAATAGGGTTTCTGGTAGAATCAAATTCTTTACAATCATGTTCATATAATATATATATATATACATGTATGTAGGCCTAAGTGGGATGTGAGTAACTGAATAGATTTCCATGTGACTTTATGAACCACCTACCGTCATATCACTAGATTTGATCACGCTGGGTGTACAATGCAGCACTCATTTGATCCGACATCCAAACTAAACATTATGTTTCTCATGGCTTATCTTCTCTGTGCTAATGACCGTATGCTAATATATTGCTAGGTGACCTTGACCTGAATGCTGAGGTTCTAACATGGCCGCAGAGGATCAATCCAGTGTTTGATAAGAATGATGAACTGATCGAGGCTAGCAAACTGGATGGAGAGAAACAGCTGCTGGAGAAGAAGGAGAAGGTGGGTATAGTATTCCATAACCTAGATAGAACACTACTTGGTGTGCTATGGCTAAGACCTCGTGTCTGTTGTTGGCACTTACGGTTTGATACATCTACACTATGTAGTGTTGTTGTGTATGCTTATGTAATGTGTTTATCTAATGTAGGTATATATATAGTGTACATACATATTGTATGTGAGTATGTAATATACGTAGGTATGTATATAATATACGCACATGATGTACATAAGTATGACAAAATTTGTATCTTGTGCAGGTAATGTTGGAGTTGGAGAAACTACGTCAGCGTGTGGACGAGTTCAACGAGTACGGAGAGCTGGACATGATGGGTCAGTATGTACAGGACATCAGGGCAGTGCAGAAGAGACTGGCCGATGCACAAGAGAGCATATCTTGGCTCAACAAGGAAGAGGTTTGTGATGTGATAATACGATCTTGCTGTTATTGCGGAAAAAACATGCATACTCTTTCTCTAATGAAAGAGTAACTTTCAGTGGCATTTAATTAACTCACAACACCAATATTATATGAAGCAGGTTTTAAACAAGTTTACTTATAGAAACTATATGTACATGTATACGTGTGGTTCTGTTGTATGTTCTTACATGCATACATTACTAATCCAGGTGTTATACAAATACCCTGTCAGCCAATACCCTGTGGTCGATGAAATATCAGCCTCTATCGATCCCTTCTACAAATTGTTCAATGTGGTTGTCAAATGGCAACGAGCTGAGAAAAAGTGGACAGATGGCGCATTTCTTGACCTTGACTCTGAGGTCATTGAGGCAGAAGTCGATGAATACTGGAGAGAATTATACAAGATACAAAAGTTCTTCAATAACAAGTTCAAGAAACTACAGGTAATATAGTGATCTAAGCTGTTTATTGTTCAATCAATTAATATACTGTGTTGACTAGCATGGCGTTTTGAGGAATATTCTAGAGTTACTTTTTATAGTTATTTGAAGTAATGAGCTTGTATGAATACATACTAATATCAAGTGATTGTGTAATTAGGAAGCTGCTAAGTACGGCCTTGATCTGTGGACGTATGTTTTATTGGAGGAGGTAGGTGACACGTCGTGCATGTCTCTTTTCTCTTTTACATTAATGTTGTCGGTCTTATCATTTGCGTAATGGTCGTAAACATACTAGCTGTTTATACTCAGCACCATCCTCTTGTATTATATACTTTGCTACATCATCAGTTGACATACATGCATACTACGTACGGTATTGTATGCATTACCTATAGCCTAATTAGATATTAGCCAACATTTGTAATTTCTTGCCTCTTGTCTTTTTATATATATAAATGTACTTTTATTATTATTTTGAACACTCGAACTTAATCTGTATATATATTCTGCTTGTTTTTCTGTTGGTTCCTTTGGTCTCTTCGATAAGGCATAAACTAGTGTAATGTTAAATGGATGTGTCGTTGTGACGGAAGGGGTGCCATCAAACATACATATGATAACTTTGTGTGTGATGATGTCATATGGCACGTCTGTGTGAATATTATATGGCATGTGCGTGAATGTCATATGTCATGTCTGTGTAAATACTGTTTGTCATGTCTGTGGATATTATTTAGCACGCATGTTTGGATCTAATAGGACTTGACCATGTGGTTGTCATCTAACCATTGAATGCCTGTTATTGTCTTGTTTTTATGACACCATCCTCTAGAGGAATATCCTCCAATTTTTTGCCTCATTGTACTCTTACTTTAAATAGTCTTACCATTTTATTGTAAGAACATTTTTTTACCCATTGCACTGTATTTTTTCATTATTCTCTCAATGGAGGTTCAAAAAAACGCCAACCACTTTTACTAGAAATCTGCCAGGTGGACCACCACCAAACTTCCAGGGTAGATGGAGGTCACCTCGAGCTAAAAAATTGACAAAACTCCTTGAATCAACCACATTTACTCCCTGCTATGACTGAAGTTTGACCTACATTTATATCTCTCAACCTATTGTAGGAAGAAAATTGAAGCTTTGTATTCATTTATAAATCATTTTAGGTCAATGCCATATCTCCAACAATTGTCGAGTTGTAGCTCATCAAGTTGTCCGGCTTTTGTCATTTTAACGAGGTGGTATAGACTCAGGTCTCCCATGTTGGAGTCTCGGGTTCAGTTCTCTCAATGTGGCTATTTTATATAATTCCTTATTCATGACTGCTAGAGCTATCACACAATAAATTAATTACCTAATGTGCAGACGGAGAGACAAGATTTGGAGAGGGAGAGGAAGAAGAAAAAGAAGTTTGATACAGATGATGGGGAGAAAGAGGATGCTTTACCTGAACTTGTCCCTCCTGCTTCCCTCACTGTCTGTAGTAACACTATGGAGAATATCAATGGGTTCAAGGTAGTTTATTAGCAACAAAATACATTGTAAATTTTAATATTATTTTAACTGTATGTCGTTTGTCGTATTTATGTATTTAGAACCTGCATAGTGTGGTATGTAATATCAATAACTTCACAGTTTCGATAGCTGTAATCTGTACTGTATTCTTTTGTATATTGAGGTATTTATCACCTACAGGAGTTCATACCCACCATATCTGTATTATGTAACCCTGGTATTCGGGCCCGCCACTGGACAGTTATGTCAGAGATTGCTGGATTTGACATCACACCGAACTCTGGAACTACTCTAAGGAAGGTACTCAAGCTAAACCTTGGAGAGCACATGGAGCAGTATGAGGGAATCAGGTACAACTATGAGTCTGTTTAAGATAACCACATCCTACTCTATGTAGGAATGTGGTGAATGTTGTTTTTGAAATCAAACCAGTGACTTTCCAGAGACTGTTCACTCAGTGATAAGTGGACATGATCTCCAGTCTTTCATCATTTGGAGTTGTCTCTTCTTAAAGTTGGGCTAAACGATTTTAAAGACCATAAAAATATTGTTCAAATTTGACATTCATTAATAGAAATATAGAGTTATCTTACATTTTATTCAATTTTTTAAATCACTTTGTGTAAATTGAAAGCAAGATAACTCCAAATTAATGTACACATTACACCCATTATACATAACATGTACACCGTATATGTGTCAATATGTATAATAAATAGGTAATGGTATTGTGCACATTTACAACGTACTTGTATATATACACACATGTGTGTGATATACATACATGTACATATGATACATGGCATGTGTGTATATTGTTGCAGTGCTGCAGCCACTAAGGAGCACTCACTAGAGAAGGCAATGATGAGGATGATGGATGACTGGGAACCCATGTCATTTGGTCTCACCCAGTACAGAGATTCTGGTGTGTCTATCCTAGCCAGCGTTGACGATATTCAAACTATGCTGGACGATCAGATAGTCAAGACTCTGACTATGAGAGGCTCTCCATTCATTAAACCTTTTGAGAAAGAGATTAAGGTAAGCAGCTGTTGGTGATTGTACATGTGTATTATACAGGCGCTCTATGTATTGTACAGACACTCTGTAGTGTAACTGTACTACTAATGCAATACAGCATATCTGCACTATCTGTATTATTGTGTTGAAAGTTGCATCTTTACAAGTTACAATTCGGCAACCGTTTTTTATTAGCTTGAGATTAATTGTACATCCTGTGTAGGCTTATATACACTCGGTAATTATCAGTTTTTCTTTTGGTTCACATGTCTCTATTTTATCAACAGTTGCCTCGATCCATGTGCACCAGGTTTTTCCGTCTGATCATATTCTGGCAGTTCAGTCTGGCCGTAGGATGGTTTAGAAATGGTTCATCATTTCACTTACTTATAGGAATGGGAAGAGAGACTTTTCCGTATTCAAGATATTATAGATGAATGGCTAAAGGTACAGGCGCAGTGGCTGTACCTTGAACCTATCTTTTCATCTGAAGACATCATGGCACAGATGCCAGAGGAGGCCAGAATGTTCCAGACTGTTGACAGAAACTGGAAAGATATTATGAAGCATGTCGTCAAAGACCCAAAGGTATAATATTTCTCAACTAACAGCCCTATGTACCATAGCATGTACATTTAACATATTCATGCTGTGCTTGGTGGTTAGGTGCTGTAGAGCCGGAGTTGGGTTATTTGGGCTATTTGTACAGATGTGGAACCAAGTCCAATAAATAATTTTCTTGCAAGAAGAATATCATGTATATAATTATAATCACTGCTAAAGGAGGACATATTGAATTTAGAATTCTTAGTGACCATTCTGTATTCTACAAGATCATTTGAAGGGATACGACAGAGTGATGTGTATACTTAATACTAGCCTTTTAAACTCTCATCCACCAGGTTCTTCAAGCCACCAACCTACAAGGTTTGCTGGAGAAACTGAGAGACAGCAATGGTCTGCTAGATAAGATTAACAAGGGACTCAATGCCTACTTGGAGAAGAAGAGACTCTTCTTTCCCAGGTATTTAGTAGTTAGATAGTCGAAAGAAGGCACACACAGGCAGCTATTACATGTAGAACAGCTGGTCAGTTCTCAAATATACATGTGATTCATCACCCTCGAGGGACGAGCTTCTAATGATTCAAATCCCACGAGTCCATAATTGAAACTCTCCAAAGTATAAACTTGTTTAATTTATTTTTCAAGGTTTTTCTTCCTTTCCAACGATGAGATGCTGGAGATTCTGTCGGAAACCAAAGACCCACTTAGAGTACAGCCGCATCTCAAAAAATGTTTTGAGGGAATTGCTAAGTTGGAGTTTGACAAGAAGCTAGATATCCATGCCATGTTCTCCAGCGAGGGTGAAAAGGTAAGCTATTAGCTAATTGGAGTTCACAGAGTCAATTAATGTGCTACCTTTGCACATACATGTATTATGCTAATCCTATTCACTGTTGTACTGTGATAAATGTTGCATGTATATTTACGTATATAATTGTGTTAGATAGTTCTACTCTATATGGTGTACAATAAAATGTTCCTCTTAAGCTGACAGTTGTGAGTTGCTTACCACAGATTTCACATTCCCATGTAGTTAATGGTCTTCTGTTGCCAACAGGTAAAATTGTCTTCCACTATTTCCACATCAGAAGCCAGAGGTGCTGTTGAGAAATGGCTGCTTCAGGTACAGGACGTCATGTTGGTGTCTCTAAGAGAGGTCATACAGGCAGCTAGAATAGTGAGTATTCAGCTCCTTTTGCTAGTTATCAGTTATGAGTCACTTGGTATTCATACTGGGTGGGCGTAGATTATAGACATATAATATATACTCGAATATGATGGTCTAATAATGTCATGTTCAGCTACACATGGATGCAATGTTTAGGCGTATGCAGAAGAAGCTCGTGAGGATTGGGTGTTGGACTGGCCCGGTCAGGTGGTGCTATGTGTCTCTCAGATCTACTGGACCACAGAGGTGCATGAGGCCCTAGAAGGCGGCACAGCTGGTCTTGCAGACTATAAACAGAAACTAGACGAGCAACTGGGACATATCGTACAACTGGTGAGAGGCAAGCTGAGTAAGCAGAACCGGACCACTTTAGGGGCCCTTGTGGTCATAGACGTGCACGCCAGAGATGTGATTGAGGATATGGTGAAGAAAGGCGTGAGCTCAGAGCTAGACTTCCAGTGGCTGGCTCAGCTCCGCTACTACTGGGAAGAAGAAAACTGCTACTCTCGCATAACCAATGCTACCGTCAAGTATGCCTATGAGTATCTCGGCAACTCGGGGCGTCTTGTGATCACTCCTCTTACTGACAGGCGAGTTCTTGATACTGAGGCTATGTTTTGTAAACAGATGGTTATTTGGTGCTAAAGTCTTGCCATTTAACAAAGTCTCTAACAGTCGCTCATTAGTATAAACTATATGATTGTGTATCGTTTCCAGATGTTACCGTACATTGGTTGGAGCGTTCCATCTGAACCTGAATGGTGCTCCTGAAGGTCCAGCAGGAACCGGTAAAACTGAAACTACTAAAGATTTAGCCAAAGCTTTGGCTGTGCAATGTGTTGTCTTTAACTGTTCAGACGGTCTTGACTACATAGCTATGGGAAAAGTATGTACATACAGTATATATTATGTGTGTATGCAGGCTGCATGTGACCTTTGGAGGAATGTGTGGTAGATATATACAGAGTCGGGACTTGTGGATTGTTGAATCCCTCATTCACATTAGCTAATATTCCTATATTTTACCCAGACTCACACTCTCACTTTGCAAATGTATCTATTGCTACCTGTTATTCTAACAATGGATTTACTCTCTTCAGTGCTTCCCCCAGCATATGCTGTAGCCACTCATGTACAATATACTTTTGTCCTTCCTTTAGTTCTTCAAAGGGTTGGCTTCTGCTGGAGCCTGGGCTTGCTTTGATGAGTTCAACAGAATAGAACTGGAAGTGCTCTCTGTCATTGCTCAGCAGATCCTCTGTATCATCAGAGCTGTGAGAGAGAAGGCAGACTTCTTTGAGTTTGAAGGTACAGAGCTGAGGCTCAACCCCAACTGCTACGTCTGTATCACAATGAATCCAGGCTATGCTGGCAGATCTGAACTCCCCGACAATCTCAAGGTTAGACTCTAACTTAACACCTGAGATGCTTTTAACTACTATTCCACTAAGTATTTTTGTCGCAGTGTCGTTTGATGTCACATAATTTGAATTCACATGTATTGAGAGATGTACTTATTGTGTTAAGCCTGGATGAAATACCTTATCCATATATACATGTCACATGGATGAATACCATACATAGCGTCTATTCACCGCAGGTACTGTTCAGGACAGTAGCTATGATGGTCCCAGACTATGCCATGATTGCCGAGATATCTCTCTATTCCTTTGGTTTCCTTAATGCCCGGAGTCTCTCTGTTAAGATTGTGACCACATATAGACTGTGCTCCGAGCAACTCTCCAGCCAGTTCCACTATGACTATGGAATGCGAGCTGTGAAGACTGTGCTCTCAGCTGCAGGAAACCTCAAACTCAAGTTCCCAGATGATGATGAGAACATATTGGTAAGGTGTTACATCAGCCAGCAGTAAACAATAATTGAAATAGATGCTAATAACTGATTTCTCGTGAATCAATTAGCTATCCATGCGAGTGAAGTGTGATTTATCAACACTGTTGACCTCTTTGTTGTAGTTACTCAGGTCTATTATTGATGTGAACCTCCCCAAGTTTTTGGCACATGATATCCCATTGTTCAATGGCATCATATCTGATCTGTTCCCTGGACTGAGTCTGCCAGAGGCTGACTATGAGGTCTTCCTCAACGCTGTAAAGAGAGTGTGTGAGAAGAATAAACTTCAGACAGCAAATTTCTTTATAGAGAAGATAATTCAGACGTATGAGATGATGATCGTCAGACACGGGTGAGTGACTATCATCGGTCTCTGCAGTGATTTGAGTAATAGTACTAGTAACAGTACTAGTAAGAGTATGGGTGGCCTTTAGTATTGGTAGTTGCCACAGCTGCTGCTAAAATATAGTTGATAGTTTGATAATATAAGTGTAAGATAGTGATTAGCTGTTGTAGTTTCTTGGAATGAAAATGATCGTGATGCGGTAGTAGAATGTTGTGGTGAAGATAGCATGATCCTTGCTCTAGTTATACTGCATCTATACTTTGTATGTGTATATCTTGTTTTAAATTACAGATTCATGTTGGTGGGTGAGCCGATGGGAGGCAAGACCAAGGTATTGCAGACACTGGCTGAAGCAATGACCATTCTTAACCATGAAGGTCATCACGAAGAGTACGAGAAGGTCATGTACAAGATCATCAACCCCAAGTCCATCACTATGGGTCAGCTGTATGGTCAGTTTGACCCCGTGTCTCATGAGGTAATCTTTATAGCTTCTAGTTTAATAATGTTATCCTGTATCATGCAGGTAGACTAATCAATGTACATGTATACAAAGGTGACCTCCAAAGGCTATTTCTAGTGAAATCGTAACGGGATACATAATACAGCTGAGTTGGAACATTAAAAATTATATCACATTTTTAACTGCTCATTATCGAGCAGACAGAGTATGAATAAAATGTTTCATGACATAGAGGAGGTAAATATGGCACAATCAATGTTTGTTTCATGCTATAGAAGTTTGGTGGTCAAGGACAGGTAGTGTAAACAACTTCAATTTGCAGATTCCCTCCTCAAATATTATTTATTCCTCCATGTCTTCGTTAGCTACCCATCCATCACAGTGCATTCCAATATACTTATGCTCATATTATATAAATACTAAGTACAATTATTGTGTATTACTTTTACATAATCTACACGCACACTCAGATACGCCGTATGTGACCAGAAGCTGCAAAACATTTATATTTTATAGCCATAGCCATGACTATTCATACATGTATTTATTGTCGTAGCATATGATGTACGCAGTATTAATACACTTCCATCCCAATGGCTGTTCTTCTGTTTATTTGTTAAAATATCCCTCTTCAAATTATTGTGACATTCAATTTGCATAGCAACTAAAGTTCTCTTTAATAGGTGAACACAACTCCTAATTTTTCAAGCACTTGATTGTTTTGTAGTTTTCAACAACAGATGCATGTAAATTTAAATCTACCATTTATGTTTACATTTGCATTGTAGATATACATCTACATGTACATACTAATCGTGAAACTTAATACAGCATTCTCACACGCAGTATTCTATTTGTACACATTGTAATATAATACGTTTCAGTGGACAGACGGCATTACAGCGAACACATTCAGAGAGTTTGCCTCTACCGACACACCTGACAGGAAGTGGGTGTTATTTGATGGCCCTGTTGATGCCGTGTGGATCGAGAACATGAACACAGTACTGGATGACAACAAGAAGCTCTGTCTCATGAGTGGAGAGATCATACAGATGTCTAACGTCATGAGTCTCATATTTGAGACTATGGACCTGTCACAAGCTTCTGTAAGTTACGGGGGCTCAACTCCATCCTCCAACTTGATTCACCAATGCGCTTGTAACGAGGCGCTAACTAGGATAATAATATTGCAGGGATTATAAATATTTTGTCTACTCTCCATGGTTCTATGTAATCATATATACTTGTGTTGTCTAAGCATCCATCTACATATACGTATACCCCTTGTGGCATATCCAGTAGTGATATATACTAATCACTAAGGATAAGGATTGGCATAATATATGCAAGTTTTGTTATATTTACTTATAGCCAGCTACAGTGAGTAGATGCGGTATGATATACCTAGAACCTAGCACTCTAGGCTGGAGGCCGTTGGCTAAGTCATGGATGGAGGGCCAACCAGCTGCTATTGTGGAGAATCCTGAGCTCATGGAGATACTGGATGGGCTGTTTGAGTGGCTAGTCGACCCTTCTCTGGACTTCATTAGGAAGAATACAAAGGTTAGCTTAAGTACCTTAACTAGTTATCTCCCTCTCTCATCCTAACAACATTCTGTTCTGTAGATATTTACTACTGCATGTACCCCTTTACTACACTTACATTTATATAATGGCATGCAAGACTATTCATTGGTTCTGGTAAATCCATTGCTACTTACAATGTATATCTACCTATTAAATCTGACATTGCGTGTCAATTATGTACACAGTGTAGATAAGGTATCACTTTTAGGAAATTGCCCTTTCATTGTGGCTTATATAAAACTTGTCCCGTTCATTAAACCAGTTTGGCTGGTGCTAGAAACTTGATGTAAACACCATTAGATAGCTCTTTACAAGACGCTCCGGAGGATTTTTTTAGATTTTTTCCTTAAAGCATCAAAAAAGTTTTAAGGCCAAAAATAACGAAAAAAGTGCAAAATTTGTCCCGACGTTTTAGAAAATTTGAAAAGTGCTAGAGAGTTGCTAATGATACCATTTTATAGCTCTTAAAAAGATCTTCCGGAGGATTCTCTCAGATTTTTTCCTTAAACCATCATTATTGAATTATCGGGCATTTTGTCTATTTTTTGGGAAAAATGTAACATTATAGAGGGTCCATTCCAGCCAGCCTAGCACTGGTCAAAATTGTCCCATCTTTACACAACTTACTTTAATCTCTAGCCATTGTATTACTGTGTAAGACACAAAAATATTTTTTGCAATAAAACTTATAGTTTTCTCTCAATTTGGCTAGAAGTGCACTGGATCTACAATGAAATATTCCTTATATAACATAGTAGGCTATGCGGCTGGGCACTGCATTGAGTTCATTCATCCATTGAAGCTTCGCGCCAACAAAGTTAGCTGGAGCAACTAGCCAATCACAGTAGGTTATTATGTTGGCTAAATGCCACAAATAATAGGCTATGGAAAATGACGCAAGGCAACAATAACATAAAGCTGTACTCCAACCTAGCACCCAATGTGTTACTGCATATTATTATGAAATACATGTACATGTATGTCCAGTGCAGGTGTACAGTGTATACATTGTAGACAAACAGTCAGTGGGATACACATGTACATTGTACATTCTGCATTGCATTTACAGCTATGTGTGAATTTATATGAATGCCCTTCATTCTGCTTGTGGCTTTTACAGTGGCTTGCAGCATCAGTTTTCATGCTATGTTACCAATGTATAATTATCAACAAGTGCAGAATTTTGTGCTCTACAAAATGATGCCTAATATATCGTTTATATGTATTAATCATGGTAAGCTAATCCAGATAGGTTAGTTATAGTTAGAAGATTAGTGCCATGCTACTGCTGGAGTACATGTAATATTATGGAGCATGAACATTGGATTTTTATCTTATCAAGGGTGTCTATGCAATGCTTACACCTTATCCATAAAATCACTTCTCATTTGCAGAGTTACATTGACAGAATACTGCAACACATTTCAGCTTTCAGCCTCCAATAGAGGCAAAATCCACTGTATTACCCCAAATGTCAGCAACCACTTTTTATAATATTACTGAGGTGCAGAATAATAGCACAATATCAAATTTTCTGCCAAAACCAGGCGCATTGTTTATTAATACACTTGGCACAGTTTACATCCTTATCTCTTTGTGGTTACATTAATAAACAACACAGCTGCTACCATAGAGGTAATTCTATGGCTGCTACACAAATATCAACCTCTGACCCAAGCTCTACATATCACTGACTGCATCCTACAGTAGACAAAGACAGCTAGATCCAGCAGTGCTACACTGCATGAAGGAAGTAATTGTAATAGTGGGCCTGATGTCAATAAGGTAAGATGAGTTACTTGTTTTGCTTAGACTGCTTACAGATTACAATGATGAACTCTACAGTATTTCATTATGGCATTAGTCATTTAATTCAGCTTTTGTCACGATTACTGCATATTCCAGCGTGTACAAAACAAATGTACAAGTCATGTATCAGTCATGTAGCATAGGCGGCACATAACTGCATGGTCGTTTTCTACGTGTTTATGTACGATATTGCATATTATGCATCATGTTACTTACATTTATTTGTTCCATCGCGTTATATACGTACCGTACTACATGTAGCCTATATTACACTGTAATATACATTAAATTATATTACATTGTAATATACATTTATATTACATTGTAATATACATTTATATTACATTGTAATATATATTTATATCACATTTTAATATACATTTATATTACATTGTAATATACACGTATACATATTATAATGTGATGCACATGTATAAATACAGTATGATAGACAACGTATTACTTCTGAAGGAAATGTAATAACACTATGTGTACCAATATATTGGTACACATAGTGTTATTATCCTTACTTCACACATATTGTTCAACACTTAGCCATGTCAACGTAGCAGGACATACAAGTACTTATACTTGAGTTGGTTGTAACTACTAATTAAATGCCAAGCAGAGAATTTTGCATGGTTAATTCTAGTTGTGTAATTGCATTTTGTTTTATTTTTACCACCAAAAGTTGAACTATAATATGTATGATATGTGCTTTTCATCTTAATTACACCAAAAACTCACATGGAATCACATCGTTTGTTCAACAGCAGATCTACAGTGTGTAATTGTCATGAGAGATTTGTTCATATTGTATAATAGATACTCAGTTTAGGCTAAGCAACTTGTAAACTCATTCTTGCTTCAATTACTTCAAAAGCTTGTTTACCTCAATAGAATTCGTCTTTTTAGGTTTTAAATGTAGGCTACTATGCCGAGTCTAGTGGCAAATTTATCTACAAGACCAAATGTTGCATGTATATGTTAGTGAGCCTCCCAACTTATAACTTATCACTTTATTTTTTATATTCATCGGAAATGCATGCTTCTTTTCTAGTGCAACGTGTTTACCTTGTGCTACAGTATTGCCATGTTTCTTTTTTTACAGACTCATTCTAATACTGAGTGAAAAAATTAAATTGAACACCATCAGCTACACAGTCCTAGATGGAGATCATAATTGGCCGCATTACTGACCGTAATAGCCATACCTAGCTGTACATTGCACATACATGCAACTGATCCAATTCTACAGTAAAATACCTACGTAGTGGATACTGTTTGTACCTGGTCAAGAGAGAGAGAGAGAGACAGAGACTTGATGTCAACACGTCTTGCATGTACTGCAAAACGTTATTGGATTAATGATTACTAGTGTGGAATGTACAGGCACAGTCTATGCATGCAAAATTCATTTGTACATACTTGTATATATTCAATTTCACTATATGCACCATAGCAGAATCTGGTTGAAATTGCAGGTCTGAATTATATTCAATGTTTTTTCCTCTGATGACAATGCGAGGATCAGTATTAAAATATGAGAAATAAAATTATGTCTAACCTTTCTATATATTACTTTATTACATATTCAAGATGATTCTGAATATTATTAAACACCAAGTTATAAACTACATGAAAACATGCAAATAATTAACATCAAACTCCATGTAGGCATATTATATGGTACATCTACAATATTGGTAGGCCTATTGTACATAATGCTGGCATAACTGCTCATTACATGTCCAAGTACGTTCACAGATGTGTTATAGTGATGTGTAGCGCAGTGCAGCGCAGTGCGGTGCAGTGTAGGGTAGTGTTATTAGTGTAGTGTAGTGTAGTGCAAGTGTAGCGTAAGTGTAGTACAAGTGTAGTGTAAGTGTAAGGACTCTATTTAATCCAGTGGGTTTGTATTATACAGCCAGCAGGCAGTGAGTCAGTTTTTTAGAAACTGGAATAATTATTACTGCTAACCACACTCATCAAATTCTGCATTCCTCTATGTGCCCTTTGACCCCCTATGTGTATTAGACTGCAATAAGTATAGGATGGTCATTGTAGCAGCTGCTATTGTCTACCATCCTAACTAGTAGATGCTCAGCAATAGAATAATAACAAGTTAGCCTTAGCTCATTCTGTGCTACAATTCTAGCAGGTAAAGAAGTTTCATTGTTTGCATCTGTTTACCCCAAATTGCAACCACTGCAAAACATGGACTTCAAGCTACTGCTAGATTTACACGTAAAGATAACATAACAGTGAGGCACATTGTTTTGAAAGAAAATTGTAATATCTAGTCAACAGATTGTAGTACATGTATATAAATATTATTATAATTAACGGACATTTCAGAAAAATCTTGTGAAACTTGGGTGAAGCTTGTTGATGACATACAATTAATGTGCACTCTATGTTCCATTGCTACAATAGTAGATTTTCAGCACTGAATATTTCACTACTGCAAAATACCCCTAAATTGATGCCATGTACTTCTAGGTGAATAATGTATATCACACTGTACATGTAGGTGGATCTGTCACACTAGGCGACAGCTCATTCAAATGATCCTGAGATTATACACAGCACTCAAGTACAAATTATGGTGGTTCGGACAATCTTGCTCATAGAATCTATACAAAATAGTTTGTCATAAATATTCATAAATACTTTTGCATGTGTTATTTGTTTGCATAATAGGCTGAGAGGCAAGGTGAATGTTTTAACCTTATTGCTGCATTATGTAGTGGTTTTGTGCATTATTAGACCCTAAGAACTGAAACTATACCCACAACCAACATCCATGCACTTGTACAGATACATTTACATGTATCTGTCCACTATCAAACCCCCCAATACAGTATCGCCAAATATAATGTATACAATTAGCATAATGAAATACATGTACATGTACATACAAATACCTAGCACACCTCAAACTGAGAGTTTATAACCTGTGGACAAAATACCATGAGCAAGCCTACAATGTGTCATGCTAACTCATGCGTATTATATTGGTTCTGCTTGTATGTTAATAGCATCATAATTATTATCATTCCGGGTAATGGTCTGCAGTAGCTCAGTTAGATAGCAGCAAGGCGTGAGTGCAGTAGACCCGGGTTCAATCCCAAGCAGAAGCTCGTTTTTCACAGCCAACAGATAACAATGGGAGAGCAACTCCAAATTATTCACAATTCCTTAAATTTGATACCTTATCTACCCTGTGTATATAAATCATGTAGAAGGAAGTCTTCTTGGTGAGTGATACATTAGCGTTATCATACTATGTGTTATGTACACCAAGTGCAATATAATATAGTTGAAGTTTTAGTTGTGCAGCGAATATACACATGCATATTGTATAGATTATGACACATTCACCATTTCATTTCATTTTTTGCAACACTCCAACAGTATATTTATCACCAGTAGCTGGTTTCCAAACATAGTTTTAGTCAATTGCAGGTGTATAGGTTCTGTGTTCACTACCGTGATACTTTATTTTACAGCTATCTTAAAACATAAAATGTCTGCTCGTGAACATGCTTTGAGTTGTCCAGTAAAATTTAGTATAATTTCATAGTATTGTTAGTGTCCTGTGGAACAAGATTCTGCAGCAGTTCTTTTCATGATTTTTCTTTAACCTACCTGAAGTCACCAATGTAGCTAACACTAAGCAATCTATTACTACAGGAGTACAGTCCTTCTAAGACCCAGAATCTGGTCTGGTCTCTGATGAGGTGGATTTGGATGCTACTAGACGAGGTGCTGAAAGCTGAAGGAGCAGCAGAGAATAAACACATCCGTGTCTACCTCATTGTAAGTCTGCATTACCTTGCATTGTATAGTGTAGTATACAGAGTAGTATGATGGGCCAGTACATGTTTAACATGTTAGCCTGGTACTCTACACGCCTCCCTATCTTGCCATGAGGAGGTCAACTTGTTGAGAATGAAGTCTTGGGGGTCGAAAACAACTTTAATTCGAATGGATGCACTGACCTATTTACACTCACCTGTTGAATTGTTATATTTATATTGTGATAAACTCTACATCTCTTTTCTGTATGACTTTAGGGCCAGTTCCTCTTCTCTATTGTCTGGTCGATCGGTGCCACATGTGACCAAGATGGCCGCACAAAGTTTGACGCTTTCTTTAAAGATCTGACATTAGGGAAGCTGGAGGCTCATCCAACACCCAAGTGCATTGGAAAGATGGATCTACCATTCCCTAATGAAGGCACAGTTTACGACTACATGTACGATGTAAGTGTACAGTTGTCGTTTTATAAAATTACCGAATAACTGAAATCATTGGCATCTTTACTTATATTTGAGAAATGTTTGAACAGCTCTCTGCTTGCTTTGTAACCCTGGAGTAGCTGTCTAGCTACTGACAGAGTACTCTATATGTCTTGCACCAAGGTAGATATTAGTTATTTTAACGATGATAAGTTTAATTTTTCAAATAAGGCAGAAATTTACTAAGTCAACCTCAAATTAGCATCAACATTGTATCCATATCAGTGGTGTGAATTTGTATTGTAGCCTACATTGATAGCTATTATCTATTCAGAAAGGGGTTCACGCCTTACTGCCAGTCCGGCTGACCTCTGTATACTCATGACATCACTGCAATGTATAGTTTATATATTGCAACCATCTCACTCAGGTTCAATACTGTGCATTATGTTGTTATAGTATGTTATTGTATTTTTCAGATACCAGTAAGTTATTGTAAACTAGTATTCTCGTATTTGTTAAAAACGTTAGTTACCGTTTTACCTGTTCGCTTCATCAACATTTTAGCCTACTTTTTCTATTTTTCTTCTAATATTCATGTAATTAACAAACAAGCTTCATATACTTTTCTGATTTTATGAAGCAGTAATTAATTGTATAATTTATTGATGCCTGCAGAGCTTCTGAAGTAATATACTCTCCTCATAATCTTCTTATACTTCCTGTCAACTCTCTACCCGCCACATCCAACTTTTACACATACTTTTACTGCTTGTAGAATTACTATGTTTAGGCAACTATTAGCTCTGTGTTAGCCAACCCCATCAGTTTGACATGCCATTCTGATCTGGATTTTATAGTCTATGTTCCCCACGGCTTAATTATATATCCAGCCTGAACAGATTGAGACTTTACTGTGTACATATACATACATAAATCTGCAAATAATTATCCTGAAATTCTACAGTTGCAGTGTGCATAAGAATGTTGAATGAGAATAAGATGGTGACCTATAAAGCTATTACCAACAGAAACTATTTAATAGATAGTCATGTAGTTACAATGTAGCTTTGTGTTTAAATGTCTAGCCTAGAAGGATGTGAACCTGTATTACACCACCCTGCATACAACAATGTGCAAAATATGATAAAATTATACAGCTATTTGCTGTTACTTTCCATCTAACTAGTTCCTAGATACACTCTACTATGTACTTCTGTCCAATACAGCAAATCGTGTTGTTTAATAGATGAGAGGTGGCCGGGGCACCTGGAAACCTTGGAATGACTTCATCAAGACTTCCTCTATCCCAGCCTCTCAGCCAATCAGACAGATTCTAGTGCCAACTATTGACACTGTGAGGTACACTTACCTCATGCAGTTCTGCATCAACTTCAAGGTCCCCATTCTATTTGTTGGACCAACTGGAACAGGTCAGTCAGATCAACAGTCTGTCATGTCATGTCATCTAGTGACCATCTTACAATGCACAGTATATCTTATGTATATTTAGATTGTGGCAGTGCCTATCATATGTTGTCAATTTCACTACTCGATAATCTGATGGTGGTATCTTGTCTCCTACAGGCAAGAGTGCATATGTACAGGATATGATGTTGAATAACCTGAGTAAGGAGGAATATCTGCCGTCTTTTGTGAACATGTCGGCACAGACCAGTGCTAACCAGACTCAGTTTATCATCATGTCTAAGCTAGACAGACGACGTAAAGGGGTGTTTGGACCTCCTATGGGCAAGAAGTGTATCATATTCGTTGACGATCTCAACATGCCAGCTAAAGAGATCTACGGTGCTCAACCTCCTATAGAACTTCTCCGGCAGTACCTAGATCAGGGTAACTGGTAAGTCCACACACTCATGTGTATGTATGCATGTCTTAGTCCTATCTCTTATTCCTACATCTCTGTGAGCCTATATACGGTATATAGGGCAATACATATACATGTTAGAGCATAGCTCTACTTTTCATGTACATGTACATCTGACAATGCTGTCATATTCCTTGCTACTGATGTGTTACAGGTATGACTTGAAAGACACAAGCAAGCTAGTACTACAGGATATACAATTCATCTCGGCTATGGGACCCCCTGGTGGTGGGAGGAATGACGTCACCCCACGATTCCTTCGCCACTTCAATATCGTCAGCATCACACCATTCAATGATGAAGCCATGACAAAGATATTCTCTACTCTGGTTACTACATACTTCAGGCGTCAAGAGTTTGCTCCTGACTTCTTCACCGTCGGTAAGAGAGTGACTTTATCGCTAGAGTAGAGTATGTGAACCTGTATGCAGCTTGTATCAAGTACAGTTTATACTTTTTTCAATTAGAAGTTTTAGTCAACTAAAATGAAAGCTTAACCTAATAAATCTTCAGTCTTTAATTCTACATGTAAGTAGCGGATTATGTCATACATGTAGGCCTACATAGAAGTATGTAGTTATGAGTATCTCATTGTTCTACAGTTTTCTGCACAAATTTTGCTAGTTTGATTAACCAACTTCCTTCAACTTGTAGTTGAATCCATTTAAGTTACAGAACTAATACTTTCATATAAACTGTGATGGTGTTTTAAATTTTGAGAGGTTGAGTCATCCTTTGTTTTATATTCCACAGCTAATCTGATTGTGGGAGCCACACTCACTGTCTACAAGGAGGCCATGTTACAACTACTTCCCACACCAGCCAAGTCTCACTACGTCTTCAACTTGAGAGACTTCAGCAGAGTCATACTTGGAGTGTGTCTCATTAAGAAACCTCAGGTATAAACAACTTGACATTACAGTCATTGACATCGAGTTATTGAAGCAGGCTTTCCATAATGGATTTGACTTACTCTTAACTTATGTGCAGTCATTTTTCTCATGCCTGTCAGTTCTTTTAATTTCAAAAACTCAAAACTTGACAGGTAACAGATAAGAAGGTGATGGTGAGGTTGTGGGTTCATGAGGTATTCCGTGTGTTCTACGACCGTCTGACAGACGACAAGGACAGGGCCTGGTTGTTTGAGCTCATGAGGAAACTGGTAAAGGAAGAGTTCAAGGAGAACTTTGATACAGTCTTTGAGCATCTCACTGAGGAGTCAAAGGTCACTGAAGTAGACCTTCGCAGTCTGATGTTCGGTAAGTGAATGGCTGTACTTTAACCAATGGGATGTAACCACATGCATGCTAGTAAAATTTGTTGCAAGGGATCATTTTTTTTCTAGTTCTGATAAATTAATGTATATCTTGTATGCAATGAATTATGGACCACTACTGTCTGCAGCAGAAATCGTTGTTCGTAACATCTGATGTGTGTTCATTAAACTGTTTCTTAGGCGACTTCATGCTGCCGGATGCCGAGCCAGAAGACAGAGTTTATGCAGAGATATTCTCCATAGATGAGTTCTATAAAGTAGCAGAGCAGTGTCTAGAGGAGTACAATAACACTCACAAGAACAGAATGAACCTGGTTATATTCAGATATGTACTGGAGCATCTATCCAGAATGTGTAGGATTCTCAGATCTCCTGGTAAGCGTGACCTCTGACCTCTTGTAGTTAGCCATGTGGTAGCACAGTGGCATTTTTTGCAAGTGGTACGTATTGTTATAAACATTAAAATTGGAAAGATTTATGCTATCACCCGACCATGTAGATTTGTTGAGCTCTACTATTAATAGTCATAAAAATGGATGATTTATTTTCAAACACCAGGTGGTCACGCCCTTCTCGTTGGAGTTGGGGGTAGTGGTAGACAGTCCCTGACCAAACTGGCTACAGCGATGGCTAGCTATGAATTCTTTCAACCTGAGATATCAAAGAATTATGGCACTTTTGAGTGGCGAGAAGACATTAAAGGTGTGATGAAGAAAGCTGGGGCAGAGGGAAAACCTACGACATTCTTGATAGCTGACTCTCAAATAAAACAGGTGCGCTTTGGTTTGTACCTTGTAGTATTCCACTAATACATACCATTAATTGCATATGAATTGAGAAGAAATATCATCATGCTTTTTATATTCCGCCTGTTATGCCAGAAGCTAGCATTGTGCTCAACCCCACATTGTGCATTGTGTGACTGGTTAGTAAGTTGTTACATTTATGTAATGTAGGAATCATTCCTGGAAGACATAGACAGTCTTCTGAACACGGGTGAGGTACCTAACCTGTTCGCTACTGATGAGAAAGCAGATATCATGGAGTTGGTTAGACCAGCCATAACTGCTGCTACTGATGACAAGAATGCTGACTTTACACCACTGGCTCTTTTTACTTACTTTGTCAACAAGTGCAAGGAGAACCTTCACATAGTCATAGCGTTTAGTCCTATTGGAGACGCTTTCCGAAACAGGTATGTCTGAGTCACAGACTGCTCATGTGTGACACTCTGTCATCACTCGCTCACTATATTATAATAAGAAGTTGTCTGCACTTGGATGTGATATTGTTATGTAGGAATAACACACTTCTGCACCAATGTGTGTTTCGGTTATGTTGAAATCTTATCTAAATATGTCTACCATCTGTATTGGTGACAGATATTGTCTCCTAGTGCATTTAGTTTTATGTCATCCGACCACCAATGCAGTCAGTGTACATGTACATGCAGTATTATAATTCATCATGGAAAACTGAAAACTTCATTGTGGTGTTTTAGATTGAGACAATTCCCATCTCTTATCAACTGTTGTACCATTGACTGGTTCCAAGCATGGCCTGAGGAAGCTTTAGAGAAAGTAGGTAATAAATACCTAGAAGCTCTGGAGATGGAGGATTGGATGAAACGTGAATGTGTCTCAGTGTGCAAGACTTTCCACACGACAGCTGATGACCTGTCAACGCGATACCTTGAGGAATTAGGTCGACACAATTACGTCACACCAACCTCTTATCTCGAACTTATTGGCTCATTTAAGAACCTCCTCGGCAGCAAGCAGGAGGAGACAATGAAAGCTAAAAGAAGATACGAAGTTGGTCTTGAGAAGCTAGCCTTTGCTTCATCACAGGTTGGTAATTATTCCATCAATGATCTACATGTATATTGGTATAACAATGTGTATTCATAATCTAAATACAAATTCTGAATGTAAATTTTGTACTAGTTGCATACAAGGGATCATTCAAGCCTTTTACACAGCCTGATAAGTCCCTGTCATAACGGCATGCTACATAAGCCAACCAATAAAGCAATTGATGTATTTCAATTGGATTTGTTGATGAAATACTGAGAGGATGTTGTTGATGTTTTGTGTTAGGTGGCCACTATGCAGAAGGAGCTGGAAGACTTGCAGCCACAGCTGGTCAAGTCATCGGAGGAGACAGATAAGATGATGGTTGTGATTGAGAAGGAGAGCAAAGAGGTGCAGAAGACGAGCGAAGTAGTTGCTAAGGATGAAGCTGTGGCTAATGGGCAAGCAGAAGAAGCTCAGGCTCTAAAGAATGAGTGTGAGGCTGATTTAGCTGAGGCTATCCCTGCTTTAGAGGCTGCCATTTCTGCTTTGGACACCTTGAAGGTATACTTACAGCGCGCACTTACTTATTGAAGTGTTCATGCACACGCTGGTGAAGCTTCTTTGATAAAAAAGTAGTCAATGGAGTTGGCTGTTTCAGTTGTTGCCATGGTTACAGTGCCTTAAGCACGTCATTGGTTCATATTAATATTTTTGTAATAAGTATATAATTTTTTTACGTGCCATACACTTGTACATGTAGACACAATGTATTTATTGTCATATGTACATGTACTGTAGTTATAAATAGATTTTACAGAAATATCATTACATTAATTTCCATTATCCTAGCCTGCCGACATTACCATTGTCAAGTCGATGAAGAGCCCACCATCTGGTGTGAAACTGGTTATGGCTGCTGTCTGCGTTATGAAAGATATCAAGCCAGAGAAGGTGAATGACCCATCTGGTTCTGGACAGAAGATACTAGACTACTGGGGTCCTTCCAAGAAGCTGTTGGGAGACATGGGTTTCTTACAGATGCTCAAAGACTATGACAAGGACAACATACCGCCCCACATCATGGCTAAGATCAGAAAGGAGTACATTACCAACCCAGAGTTTGACCCTGTGAAGGTATGCCATTTTAATTTTTTGACGAAATGTCATTCATTCTTTGTAATCTGAAAACCAGATGTTAAGAGTTTCAGGTATTTTGCTGAACTATTGCAGTTACTTGAGTAGCTTAGAGGTTTGATGTGATGTGTGTGATTACCTACCTGTAGGTGGCCAAAGCTTCATCTGCAGCTGAAGGTCTAACTAGATGGATCATGGCTATGGAGATATATGACAGGGTGGCCAAAGTAGTCGCCCCTAAGAAGGCTAAACTTAAGGAGGCTCAGTCACAGCTGGCTGAGACTATGGCATTGCTGAACAGTAAGAGAGCTGAACTGAAGGCTGTACAGGATCGCTTGGCCAACCTGGAGAAGACTTTCCAGGAAATGGTGGATAAAAAGAAGAATCTGGAGTTTCAGGTTTGAGCAGTGATTTAACGTAAATTAAGGAACGTCAACAACAAAAGTAGCATCTATCATGGTAGCAATATACGTTACACTTGTATACACTCTTGTATTAATGGTGTGGCAATGTTCACATATCAAGATTGTTACCACTACTTAGCTGTTCTTTGGCCGTGTCTACCAGACTCGTCACATTTTTCTCATCTCTACGGTCTCCTGTAGGTTGACCTCTGTGGTAAGAAGTTAGTGAGAGCCGAGAAGCTGATTGGAGGACTGGGAGGTGAGAAGGTACGATGGACAGAAGCGGCTGCTAGACTGCAAGGTGTCTATGACAATCTCTCTGGAGACGTCCTCGTCTCCTCTGGGGTCATGGCATACCTCGGTCCATTTACCATGGCATTCAGACAGGTAAATAAATGGCATACTTATACCATATGAGTTTCAGCAGATTTATAACTTAAATCAGAAACCAACTGTACATGTCTATATGGTGTACGTTTTATAACACAGGACTGTATCATTGACTGGACCAAACTCTGCCAAGAAAAGAAGATCCCTTGCTCGAAAGAGTTTTCACTTACGAAGACTTTGGGCGAGCCAATCAAAATACAGCAATGGAACATAGCGGGCTTACCTAGAGACAGCTTCAGTATTGACAATGGTGTTATTGTAGCTAATGCTAGACGATGGTAAGTGATTTGATGATGAAGTGTTATGGAACCTCTTAGACATTGTTCTAACCAAAGTATTGTCTAACTCGTACAGTACATGTAATTATTTTAGCACTGGTTAGATAAGATAGTTGCTATTGATTAAAAAGATGGTGTGATTCCACTCTATTCTAAGATTAATGTATGTGTATGTGTCTGCTTAGGCCACTGATGATTGACCCTCAAGGTCAGGCCAACAAGTGGGTTAAAAACTCTGAAAAGGACCACCAACTGGCTGTAATAAAGCTCACAGATGCTGACTATATGAGGAACCTAGAGAACTGCATCCAGTTTGGCAATCCTCTCCTTCTGGAGAATGTAGGGGAGGAGCTTGATCCGTCACTGGAACCCCTGCTCTTGAAACAGACCTTCAAGCAAGGTGATACAGCCATATTCTCTGTAAAACTTGTGTTAATAACTCGTTACACATCGCAAAGAACAAAACAATTAGATAAAACGCTACTTGTATGTGAAGATGTAAAGCACAAGTTGGATTCAGATATAATGTAGTTAATTTATTTAATTTGGACATCCATTCTAATATTTAAATAGCATATACTGTACTGTTTATTTGTTGTTATCAGTTGGTTTTGGCGGTAAGTACACACTCGTACATTGTAAATAGAATCAGGACTGCTGCATGATGATTACTATATAAAACGCTTCCCCTGTTGAACACTTCTCATCAAGTTTACTCTAGCCTGGGTTCTTAAGATTCTGCTTGCCATCCATTACATTTGTAAGTTATTAGTATCGCATCACACACTGGGTGTGCTTAAGGTTGCAGAATCGGTTGAACTAAGGCTGTATCTTTCAGAGAATGTATTTCTATTTTGTATTATGCGCTTATGATCACCAGGCCGACTCTACCACACATTCGATAGCACCTTCCTAGAAATGATGCTCTAAGTTTTTTCACATCTGTCTTTAGTTTAATAGAAACAATGTCCTTCAAAGTACACTCTATATACCATGTATCTGCAGCAGCAGCAGTCCCCCTACAGTCCCACCTACAACTTGATCTCACTTCATTGCTCCGGATTATTATCCCATCAATAGATTTATCCCCCCTCCCTTGCAATACCTCTCTACTGCTGCCTGTTTGCAGTAGTTGGTAATTAGATTTATTGTAACAGAAGTAGGAATATGTTGATTGTGCATGTGTTAGACTCTCTACTTCTAGAATACATATTCTACTTTCCATTTCTCTACAAATTTCACAATGTGTAAATAGTTTTGCATAGTATTTGTCCATTATCACATTGTATCCATTTTCCTGTACAAGACGTATTATAGTTACACTTTGCTGTAATAAATTTGAATGTCCCTTATGTTTATGCATTATAATGATCTATAGTTACATAAACTGGAAGGTAAAAGTGGTGTTACTTCCAAATATACAAGCTTTGATTTTCTCTTGTCAATACACTTGGTTGTTAATGCACTTATGTTGCATTCCCAGCTGGTGTGGATATGATCAGACTGGGAGAGAATGTGATTGAATATAATAAGGACTTCAGATTCTACATAACCACCAAACTTAGGAACCCGCACTACCTGCCAGAGGTGGCTGTCAAGGTCTCTCTTCTTAACTTCATGATCACACCAGAAGGCCTGGAGGATCAGCTACTTGGTATCGTGGTAGCAAAGGAAAGGTAAGCTCATCTGCTGTCTTAATGATTGTTGAAATAAAGTAATATCAAAACTAGATGCATGCTGTTATACTCATTCATCAACAGCTGTATTTCTGTGTATAAATTCCATGATTGGTATTTCAGGCCAGAACTGGAAGAAGAAAGACAAGGTCTCATTATAACCTCAGCTCAAAACAGGAAACAGTTAAAGGAAATAGAGGATAAGATCCTTTACACACTCTCTGCCTCCGAAGGAAACATTCTAGAAGACGAGAGTGCTATACAGATTCTAGACTCGTCTAAGATACTTTCTGATGAGATCAGCAAGAAACAGAAGGTATAGAACATAGAGGCTCTCACTTCTCCGTGTTTGCAGCTTCTGTTATATTGCTCCATCACTGCTGGAATGATGATGTTGTACTTTCATCAATGCTGTTTTAACTACAGTATCTATGAAATGACATTCCTAAGATTACTTGATTTTTATTAGATCGCAGAAGAGACTGAGAAGAAGATAGAGGCGTCTCGTATGGGCTACAGACCCATTGCTAAGCACTCGGCTAACCTCTTTTTCTCTATAGCAGACCTGCCAAACATTGACCCCATGTATCAGTACTCCCTGCTCTGGTTTGTCAACCTCTTCATCAACTCCATACAGGACAGGTCTGTTGGTGTCCATTCTATATATGCATAGTGAATAATCAGTCATACATACTTTACTGTGTCACCACTGTTTTCTGCGCTACATGTATTCATGTTGCTTTAACATTTGATCATACATCACTATGTATCACTCTGTTAACTTTGTGTTGCATAACCATATCTTTACAGCAATAAGTCAAGGATTTTAGAGAAAAGACTTCGTTATATGAAGGAACATTTCCAATATTCGTTATATGATAATGTGTGCAGATCTCTATTTGCCGCACACAAGCTTGTCTTCTCCTTTATTCTCTGCACTGGCCTAGAAGTGTAAGTATAGAACTGAGGCCAGCACCTCCCACACTGTTGAACTGGTCTGCTTATATGCGCTGCAACATCGTCTGTTCTTTATGACCTTGACCTCTATGAAGGTCAATGGCAGTTCAGGGTGACATAGCAGTGTATATAAGGGATGTTAGTTCAACAGTCGTACTCTAGTATTCCGTATATTAACTGTCTATGTTATATTTATTACAGCAATAAGTCTAAGATATTAGACAAACGGCTACGTTATCTCAATGAGCACTTTACATACAGTCTCTACACTAATGTATGTCGCTCTCTGTTTGAGAAGGACAAACTTCTCTTCTCTCTTGTCCTTTGCTCCAAGATATTGTTGTAAGTAAGCCTGGTTCACAGGCTATCTCGTCTGCTGATCGTGCACACAGTTTGGTTATTCTAACAACACTCACCAACTTTGTATTCTGATGTATATTATTCGTTTTGCGTTTAGCTTAATAATATTAACACCCGCTCATACATGCCATATGACCGACTCAGACATGCCATACGACCTACTCAGACATGCCATATGACCGACGAGACAAGATCTTAATACAACTCATATATTTAACTGGTTAATCTCTACCTATTTCACATCTAAGATTTTATTCACTGAATCTACACTAATTCTGCTCGTCTAACTGACTAACTCTTACTCTCCCTTTTTGTTGTGCTGGTATCAGAGTTATTTGTGCTTGTCCCATATCATCCCTTAACCTCGTGATCTTGAATTCTATGCTTCATATACAACCCAGCTTGTTCCATTGCTTATAGGTTATAACCACACTCTTTATACCTCATATATCTTGCTGCATTGGCTTAACATTATACTTTGCACTTTGTATTGTGAATAGTATTATTTTATTAACTATCAGCAACATTATTACGAGTTTGTGTATTGATTAATTCAAAATTATCGTTTGAGTTATCTGATCACTCAAGGCTAAAGTTGTGTCCACTTACAACTTAAACCAATATTGTGTGTCTTATACTAAATGATACTCTTGGTGCAGTGTGAAATGTGAATGGAGCTTTAGGCCTGATTTAAAGGTATTATCATACTAGTAAATGTTTTTATCTTAAATTTTCGTTATGAAAGGAGTGAGTCACAGTAGCATCTGTACCCAAAGTACCGTCACAATGATATCTATACCTAAAGTACCATCACAGTGATGTCTATACCTAAAGTACCATCACAGTGATGTCTATACCTAAAGTACCATCACAGTGATGTCTGTACCTATAGTACCATATTTGTGCGACTTTCAGTGCTAAACAGGAGCTACAGTTTGACGAGTTCATGTTCTTCCTTACTGGAGGTGTCGGTCTGGCTAACAAGAATCCAAACCCTGACAACTCCTGGCTCGTAGATAAAAGTTGGGATGAAATTTGTCGTTTATCTGACACACCAGTGTTTAAAGGTTTCAGGTATGATTTAAACTTAACGTAATATAATTCACACTTGTATGAACACCATAATGGTGATGTCTTGTATGTCACAATATCTTGTATGAATTACTGTTCAGATAAAATGTCTAAGATGTAAATGAATATTGTCAGAAATTTTTATTTCACAAAAAAATTGAACATTGCAGGCAGCATGTCAGTGAAAACATTGCCGTGTGGAGAGATTTCTATGACAGCAAGGAGCCACACAACGCCGAACTTCCAGCTCCTTGGGACTCCAAGCTCAATGATTTTCAGAGCATGATGGTGCTGCGCTGCATACGACCCGATAAAATGGTCCCGGCCATTACCAAGTTTGTTACTAAAAAATTGGGAGACAAGTTCGTGCAGCCTCCACCATTTGACTTGGCTAAGAGTTACGCAGACTCCAACTGCTGTGCTCCTCTCATCTTTATTCTCTCGCCTGGTGCTGACCCAACTATGGCGTTACTCAAGTTTGCCGATGATAAGGGATTTGGTGGCAAGCGGTTCAACTCTATATCTCTTGGTCAAGGACAGGTTTGTGTTACATTTTCAAAACAATCAGACGTTGGAATGTGTAATGAAGAGATAATGTATGTAGAGGAAACACAGATGGAATCATTTTGTTGTAGCGTATGGCATTAGAATATGCCTTGTGCTTTAATTTATGTGAGTTGGATAAATGAGGGTCCATTTAGTGCATACATGTGTTTTAGTCTGAGCCAAATATTAAAATGATGCTGATATTTCTGTTCAGGGTCCTATAGCAGCAAAGATGATAACAGAGGCCAAACAAAGCGGTGCCTGGGTGCTGCTGCAGAACTGCCACTTGGCCGTCTCCTGGATGACAGCTATGGAGAAGATATGTGAAGAGTTAGTTCCTGAGAACACACACCAGGACTTCCGACTCTGGCTGACAAGTTACCCCTCCAACAAATTCCCTGTTACAGTTCTTCAGAACGGGGTCAAGATGACCAATGAACCACCAACTGGACTGAGACAGAATCTCCTCCAATCATATCTAAATGACCCAATCAGTGACGAGGAATTCTTTAATGGATGCGGTGAAAAACAACCAGTTAGTTCATGCTTTATTTATCATCTATATTGTTACAAAGCTCAGTTACATAACTTCCGTTAGTTAATTTGTTTGTCATTTGAATCATGATCCGTACATGTAACAGTAGTGTGACATTATTATCTGTGCGCGTAGCAGTAGTGAGACACACATTCATATTTTTAGCATTTTGAGAAACTTCTGTTTGGGCTATGCTTCTTCCATGCATTGATTCAAGAAAGGAGAAAGTTTGGACCGCTAGGCTGGAATATCTCATATGGTTTTAACGAATCAGATTTGAGAATTTCTGTTCGTCAGCTACAGGTCAGCAACGCTAATGATAACATACCAATACTACTGTATAAGACAAATCATACTATACTATCCCATTGCATACAGATATGTACACGTATATATTGTAGCCGTATATACACTGTTTCGGTTTTCTTATAGATGTATCTGAATGAATACACAGACGTACCATTTGATGCTATATCATACATGGCTGGTGAGTGTAACTATGGTGGTAGAGTAACAGATGATTGGGACAGACGTTGTCTTCTCACCACTCTCAGTGACTTCTACACCCCAGCTATTATTGATGACCACAAATATAAGTTCTCTCCTAGTGGCAACTACTATGCACCTCCTAAAGGAAGCTATGATGAGTATGTCGAGTTTATTAAGGTAAGTAAAAGAGGCATTGTGGGTATTGAATGTTATTGCTGAGGATTGTGGGTAGTAGGCTCACTGTCTGTCATCTATGAGATGTAGTTGTGTTCTAAGGTAATGATGTTGCTTATATATTACTGCAGTCTATCGTGTTTGATAATCTGCAATAATATATTATGTGAATGTCATGTACATATAACTATGTCGAGTATTGGGGTGTTATACGATCTGTGTGCAGTGTAACTATAAATTGTATATGCAGAATCTACCAACCAACCAACTACCAGAGATATTTGGAATGCATGACAATGTTGATATCAGCAAAGAGCTGCAGGAGACAAAAGAACTCTTTGATTCTGTTCTGCTTACTCAAGGAGCCAGTGGTGGGGGTGGGGGTAGCAAGGCAGACGAGGCACTGAATGCCATCTGTGAAGATATCCTCAGCAAGGTACTGTCATATTGCATCAGAGCATCTTCCACATCTTCAACATATGCTATGCATTTCTGCTACTCAGTACGTTCAAATACGTTCTCAATGGATTCATATTGATTGCAGTTACCAAAGAACTTTGACCTGGAAGCTGCTGGCAAGAAGTTTCCGGTCACTTACAATGAAAGCATGAACACAGTCCTTACACAGGAAATGGAGAGGTTCAACAAGTTAGTATTTTACTATTATTATGTTCCTGAGTTGTTTTCTTTTATGTAGATGTTCTATTATTATTATTGTTAGTTTGATAATGGAATAGTAGTACAAGACAACAAAATGTGTCTTATATTAGTATCCATTATAAAAACTCTCAAATCACATTAACATCTTCAGATATCGTTAGTGTTCTTTAGCATACCTTGTGATATATTGTATGGAGAGTCATAGTAACTGGTTAGATTTTTCTCTTCCTTCAAGGTTGCTATCGATCATACGAACTAGTCTAATAAATCTACAGAAAGCCATCAAGGGTCTGGTTGTCATGTCAGCAGAACTAGAGGGAGTCGCTGCCAGTGTTATGATTGGCAGAATTCCAGCTATGTGGGCCAAGCGATCCTATCCCTCCCTCAAACCACTCGGTAGCTACATCAATGATTTCCTGGAGAGACTCACCTTCCTCCAGCTCTGGTTTGATGAAGGCAAACCTCACAACTACTGGGTTTCTGGATTTTTTTTCACACAGGCCTTCCTCACTGGAGTCCGACAGAACTACGCTAGGAAATACACAATACCCATAGACACACTAGACTTTGACTTTGAGGTACGGTAGCTAACTTCTCTCTGTATACTGTTTATGACAGAGAGTAAATCAGG
The DNA here is from genome assembly GCA_935421135.1 of Bugulina stolonifera. Classification (NCBI taxonomy): domain Eukaryota; kingdom Metazoa; phylum Bryozoa; class Gymnolaemata; order Cheilostomatida; family Bugulidae; genus Bugulina; species Bugulina stolonifera. Next base: position 25,720,068 of record OW285188.1, read on the forward strand.
GAGAGCATTTTTATCATCACACATTACTATAATTTGTTGAGTTTGTATTACATTATACCAAGTTGTGATACATATTGTATAATTGATACAAGGTGTTTCCGATTGTGGATTTCTAATCGGAAATTTGGAATACTATGCTATTCATTACTGCTCTATGCTATGCGCTATGGTACGTGTGTTCACATGGCCACTAACTTTGCGTTGTAGCTTTTGCGTGAAGACAGAACAGAATCTGCCCCAGATGATGGTGCATATGTCTACGGACTCTTCCTTGATGGAGCCAGATGGGACCGTAAAGAGTTAGTATCTAGTATTTTCTTTTCCAAATGTAATGCAGGGGTTCAATGTAGTGATGTCTATATCAAATCAATTGAGAGAAACACTACACAACTACAAACCGTCTTGCATGGAGGGGCTACTGATTGTTTTACTAAAACTTGCAATGTGGTGACTTTATTTACCAGTGATAAGTCTGAAGTGACTTTCACATAGCAATCAGTTTTAGTGACCAAAATTCTGCCCAAATTTAGATATTTTGTTTATTAGCCAATGCCGGTATTACGTTAGCTTTCTCTGGGTTATCTTCTTTCTTTGTTAAGCGATCACGTGGTCATTTTCGATTGCTGCAAAAGGAAAAGTAAATAATTCTGTTTAGGCTATTGAATAGTATTTTTGAAAAGGCTTCAATTTAGCAAATTCATGCATTTTCAATGAAAGTGAGTTTAATTCACTGTATCAGCTATTGAAATAATGAATGTAGAACTACCTGTTAAAATTCAACTTCAAAGTAATTAACTTTGGACATTGAATAATACAATGAAAATAATAAAATAATGCAAATCAAAAGTATCTTTAGCGTCGATAGAATCAGTAACTAATCTGTGTCTTGATGGTTGGCAGTATCCAAATTATAAGGTACGACATATTTCCCAATACAGTTTTTACTATAGAATTTTAAACTACTAAACCACCGGCCGATAACCCCTTTCACACCTGCTGATTTTAGAAATATGTAAATTTTAGCCGATTTATGGGAATGTGTAAAACCCTCTTTTTTGTCATAAAATTTAGTTGCGCTCTTGAGCTGACTCACCTTTCTGCTATGTTGTAGGGGCTGTTTAACAGAACAACTGCCTAAGATTCTCAATGATAAGGTACCTGTGATTTGGCTGAAACCCGCCCTCAAGACTGACATTGACACATCGGATAAGAGATATGAGTGCCCAGTATACAAGACAAGTGAACGTAAAGGTACGCTCAGTACCACAGGCCACTCAACTAACTTTGTAGTTAAAATGCTATTGAATACTAAACGTCCAATACAGCACTGGATAAAGAGAGGGTGTGCCCTCCTATGTCAACTCGATGACTAACTCAGTTTATCACATTTGTTTGCTCATTTAATATTTTAGGTGAGGTCTTGTATTTTACATTTTCTTGAACATTCACTATAATATAACATTATTATTATTATAATATAGATCATTATGATCCGTCCATTCCAATCAACTTGTCTGGCATGATTTTATCATGCTATTGGTATGATATATATTTATTAATATTATGATGAATTCAAAGGTTTGAGTCTTTAAGCTATACACATAATAAAATATTTTGTTTTTATGGATCCATTGGTATTAAATAATTTTATAATAAATTTAGAAGATAAGTGCATTCTAATAAACTACATCAGTTTTTAAACATTAGTCTTAGTGTTTTCTACTAGCTTCATATACCAGAAGAAGAATGTAGAAACAACGAAACATATAGGAGACTGTGGTGGTGTAAACTCCCACCAGTTGATCTCTACTGTCGTCATCAGTGTTACACATCCTTGTCGATTGCAGTCAGATGCTATGGCATATTTTGACCGATAACATAAGTAATTATAGTGGTAACAATTATTTGGATGCAGGGTGTTATGAAACGGTTATCTACCAAATTTTATGAAAAGTTACAAATCGTTCTCAAGTAATGATAATAATGTAGAGTCTATTTTATATTTTACTAAAACCAATAAGGTCACCCCATTACAGTTCAATATTATGCTGTACTAGCTGGCAAAACAGGTAGAACTTCAGCCAAAGCACCATTTATTGGTTTAGGGTAGAACAAAATAATGCAAATCATGTACATTTATGTAATTATGTTATACTTGAACCAAAATGATACAAATGTTAGGTACCTGGTTTTGCATCATCTTGTGTACTGTACTGTAACCAGGCTTGCTAAGTTGCACTAAAGGAAGTCAGGGAGATTCAGCTTTATTGAGTGGAGCACTAAAGTTCGAGTTGAGAATTGGGAAGTATTCTGCAGAAACGGGGAGACCTGCTAAGTTTGGCTATAATTACAACACTATAATAATAATGTATATGTATATACTATATACATGTTACATACATATATTTAGTATACTATTGTAATGGTTTCTGTGATTTGGTGCGGTCGTCCTTGGACGACTATCGACCCAGAAATGAAGTGCCTATGAGTGTTAATAGGACTTCGCATTACATGAAAGATCAAGCGGTCTCAGTAGCCCAAATACTGCCAAAGACGACCCATCTGATCTCAAGTCCGACCTTCAGACTATACAATGAAAGAGAGTAGTTCGACCTAGTAGGCGTTTCGCTAAGCGAATGACCTAGTAAAAGGAAGAGAAAGTCTCTGTATCAAGTATAGATGTGTCTTTATTGAAAGCCAAGTGTAGACTGAGACAATGAACAGCAAAACAGTGCCCTTTATATAGTATAAGGACTTCCGGCCGACGTGACGTCGGGAAAAGACGACGTGTGGTCGTCCGGAAGTTGCGCAACAAGATGGCTGCCGGAAGCCCGACGGCCGACCCAAAATAGGTCGGGTTCTACAAAAGTTGCTTATAATGGTCCAATTCATGTACAAAATGAATATCAATGGATTCTGAGAGGTCGGGCCTCTGTACATGGGTATAAAAGGCATTAAAAGACTTAGATATAATCATATAATCATATACAACAATATAAGAGTAAAGTACAAGCAGATATATACATGTATGCACATAATAATGAGTGTCAGATGTAAGATACGACTCGGCGTACCATCACACTATGTGTTACTCATACAACGTCTGCACAATGTACATGTACATGTAAATGCGCCAAATCTGTGACTTGTCTTCTCCTAGTATTCATGTACAAGGGCATACAACTTCAATACCAAGGTGATAGGCCTAGGTTTTAGGAATTGTCCTCCATTGTATGTAGTTTCACCGGAAATGAGATTTATCAAGTTTCCCTAGCATTCGTCTGGAACTCAATTCACAGCTATTAGAAGCAGGCCAGTGATTTTTACTACCCAACAGTTGAATTGATTTATTTTATTTTAACGCATTTACCTGATGTTTCAAGAATATTAGCCTATTTTAATGCCTGTTCAAATGTAGTGGAGTCTTGGTGTAGAACAAGATTTGTGATTCTCACTGTTGGTGTAGTTCGGTTGAAGCTGGAAGTCACCGAGAGCCAGTCAAGTTTATAATAATTATAGTAATTATAATAATATCAATATTTAATTGGTGGTCTATTAAATAAATGGACTGTTTATTTTACTGTCACTCTTGACAAAAATCGATGTGCATGACTCCGCACAGTCGTTTGCCTACCCTAACCCAATTTCTGAATCCCAAGTGAATTTCCAATCTTCCTTTTGGTGATATACCACAACACATGACACTGACACAGGACAGCAAGAGCTAAAGTTAAAGTAACTGAACCATCAATTTCCAGTTTCCAATCTTCCTCTATAGTGATTTGAATAAAACTGACTAGTTTGCACTAATCGCAGACCTAAACTCGACAGAGTCAACAAAGCTGGCACACAAAGAAGGTGAATATTCAATATTCTCTTGGTATATGTTTTGTAATTAATCAACAAATTATATTATTATTATATCTGTAATTGATTAAACCCAATTAGTTAATTATATTGTTTATGAATTATTATGTGTTCAACATTATCAATAGCCTTGCCAAAAGGATTATAATTTTCTGATTTAATTATTAAGAATAATAGTAGTCATTTTTGTTTTATGTATATATGATTATGATAATAAAGTGATATAGGCCTAAAAGAACTAAAATTAAAATAAAATAGAATAACAATAATAAGACCGTTTTTAGGCTTACATGTATTATCATATATTATATGATTGAATAAATCGGTTAAAATTTACCACTACCAATGGTTTCAGGCAGCTTAAATTGAGCTATTGTGTCATCAGGTTTAAAATGATGACACCAATCATGGTGAAACTTGCGCAACTAGTATAAAAGCTTTGTCTTTGATAGTAGCACAATTATAAAATTACGCATCGGTATTTTGTGAATAGGTAGCTTTTTGAATGCCTACTGTTTAACATACAAATGTAGATTCAGGCGCTTATTTGCGTACAACATGTAGTATTTTTCACCTGTACATAATCTACATTTATGGGAAATGAGCCATACTATTTGAAAGCAATGGTCTTCTGTATGCCTATAAATATTTAGTTTACATTATCTTTGGTGTACGTGTAGCCGATGAAAGTTGCACATTCGTTGCTTTCCGTATTCTAGGGGTCTTCTTCTAAAGGTTGTACCGGCATAGGTCCAACAAGGTATACATCATATACATGTATATTATATGCATGTATGTGTTGCAGAATAGCCATTCACAGTTGCAAGTCGCCACAACTTATCATACACGAATTTCATTTTGGCATCCTATTGTATACCCAACTCCGATTTAATGCAGCTATGTTAATCCTATCTTGAAGGAGCTGAATACTGGACAATAAATATAGTATTATGTTATCATTGATGTCTTAACAGGCTACGTACTGTTCAAAATATGAGCTAAAATACAGTCAAGATATTTGCTTTGGAGTTGCACTACCTTCGTCTAAGTCATACTTCGTAATATCTGATGTTTGTTTATATTCAAGGGTTTTCAATTTTGTCTGTGGAGTAGCCAGGAAAATACCTATAACTGACTGGGGTTTAAACCCGAGGCCTCTACGGCTCTTAATCACCAGGCCTCTACGGCACTTAATCGCTGGGCTTCTACGGCAGTTGATCGCCAGGCCTCTGCGGCACTTAATCATCAGGCCTCTACGGCACCTAATCGCTTAGCACAGTGGGCAAAACACGTTGCCATTACACCTTGCTGTGTATGGGGTGGTAGGTGGTTTGGCCATTTTTTCATGTTTGAAGTCAGTTGGTTCAGTGCACATCTACTGCTCATCAGTGAAGCTGAACTGGTATTAGTCATAATGTGTTCTATTCACTGTGTTAGGCAATTAGGTGTCGTAGGAACATCTTACCCCAGTCATGTACACGTATGTGGCATTGAATTCTTGACTGCTCTATAGATAATATAAAAAATGGTCAACACCCCCACCACTGCTGCATAGGCCTATACATGTAACTATACATGTAAATATATGTATATCGCTTATTTAGTGCTGTTTGTCTTCAACGAAAATGTATTAATTTGATTCCTAAGGTTTAGTGACAACTATGAACTACTCATTATACAAAGAAAGCTTTCACCAACCTTTAATTTTAGTCATGGACCCTTGATACCATGCATTAACCCATGTGAATGCTAATACATTTGTATTTTAGATGAGTATTACCAATAATAGCTGCAAGCCCAGCGTGGCAACCAACCCTAGAATGGCTTCCGGACAAACACCAAAACTTGGCACAGTGAGTCCTTCTTCAGTCACCAACACTCCTGTAGCTGCAGTTCAGAATATGATGAGCACTGCAACTGCTAACCCAGACCTAGCTAACCTGTTTGAGTGTCCAGTCTGCTTTGACTATGCTCTACCACCTATCATGCAGTGTCAGAGTGGTCACATCGTTTGCCAAACTTGCAGGCCAAAATTACAGTGCTGTCCTACCTGCAGGGCACCACTTGGCAATATAAGAAACCTTGCTATGGAGAAGGTGGCTAGCACCGTCCTCTTCCCCTGCAAGTATGCATCTGGTGGGTGCACAATGACTCTTTTACACACAGACAAAACTGATCATGAGGATGTATGTGAATGTCGACCCTATTGTTGCCCTTGCCCAGGAGCTTCTTGTAAATGGCAAGGTTCTTTAGATGCTGTCATGCCTCACCTACTCACCCAGCATAAAAGCATCACAACTCTACAAGGCGAGGACATTGTGTTTTTGGCCACCGATATAAACCTACCAGGAGCTGTTGATTGGGTCATGATGCAGTCATGTTTTGGACAAAGTTTCATGTTAGTGCTAGAAAAGCAAGAGAAATATGATGGTCACCAACAGTTTTATGCAATTGTGCAGTTAATAGGCACTCGGAAAGCAGCAGAGAATTTTGCATACCGCCTAGAGTTGAATGGGCACAAGAGGCGGCTGACATGGGAAGCAACTCCCAGAAGTATTCATGATGGGGTACAATCTGCTATTCAGAATAGTGACTGTCTTGTATTTGACACAAATATAGCCCGACTATTTGCAGACAATGGCAACCTTGGCATTAATGTCACAATCAGTATGTGTCACTGAGAAGATTTAGTGGGACATGCCTAGTTGCGTTTGTTTCAACCTATTTATATAATAGTAGAATGACTTTACTAACTTTGTTCAATAGAACATCTTTGTTTCTATTTACTTTCATTGCATTTTGCTACAAGTTTGTTCGATATGATAGCATAGCTGTAACTCATCCTTGTTTACTGTGACTAAATGTATTTATTTCTTACTAGAGTTACTATAGTCACGACTGAATCTAGTAGTTTTTCACATAAATTTCATGCTAATTATTTTCATTACAGCTGTTATTTCTTTATGCTTTATATTGTATTACTGCTAAAAATTATAAATGTTGAAGTAGTGTTTGTAGTACAGTAGCAATGTGAAGGGCACCACAACCAGTGCTGGCATTTTAGATGACTTACTGAGACTTGAAAATGATAACCTCCGCCCAGTTCCACAGCACTCAACTGATACACCTAGAGCATGATCATGTGGTGGTATAATGATTTTATTGTATAAAAATAAACTAGTTGAGGTGAAGTTGTCCTCTCCAAGCGATAACATGTTGAAAATTAAATAGATGGGAAACTAAACATGTACGTGTAAGTATAACAAGACTTGCTCTTGTAGCAATAAATATTCTTATAAATGTAAGTGAAAGGAAGTAGGGTTTAATATGAAACCCACTTGTACGTAACTGATACAACTATCTACTAATAATAATTAGATCTACAGTGTATATACACCATGAGTGATATAATAACTCTTGATGTAGAGTTCATATCTCATGGTGCATAGGGTGGTGGTTCTTGAACAACAGCTGAAGGTGGTACTCTTGGTTCATCTCTCAGAATCATCTGATCAACATCATTTAATATTGGCTGAGTATCTACCTCTGCTTGTATAGGTGGATATCTTCTTAAAAGATTGCAGGCAGTGGCAACAATGTTAAAAACTGCAGCACTTACTAGTATATAATAACTAATGCCAAAGTCTACTATCACTTTACTACCTCTAGCTCTTTTATGAGCATGCAAATTGTCGTACAGGAGTAGTGCGGCCCAGTAGCACATTCCACACACTGTTACAAGCAAAAAAACAGCAGATATGTTCAAAACTCCATTTCGTCTTATTACCATTAAGTGCCGCTGCTTTGGGCCTACAATGTCAAGGACAAAAGCAACCAGTGTACATACAGTACTGAGAACTGTCAGTGATAATATAGACCTGAGAACAGAGAGCAAACCAGCGTCTAAACAGTTATAAAGGTGGTGCTGTAAACCGAAGGAGCTGAACTGGTATGTAGTCTTATTTACAAAGTATCCGTTGAAGAAAAAGTTGCTGATTCCCAAGGAAGTTAGATACTGTTCATTCCCATCCTGACAACTGCCTCCTTGGAATACAAAGCATTCTGACTTGGCCAGAGCTACAAACAATAACAATATATACATGTACCATAGTCTACAGTTGCATTATCTACTAGAGCTGGCCAACTGATCTTCCAATCTTGATCAACTGCTGTATACATCATACACTATGTAGATGCAGCATATTTCCACAATACAACTGGTTTTTATGGTTTATTATCCCTATTACATATTGTATAGCATTAATCAATCGCTTATAGTAAGAATCGCACAGCTCTATTATCTACTCAAGCAAAATGAGACCAATACCTTGATTCCATGGAGCAACACAACACTATCAATAGTACTGGTGCATATGCTCCATGAAGTATAACCAACCCATCAGCTTATCTGGACTAGTTGCTGCTGTTGGTATATGTGCTGATACATGGAACAAGCTTATAAGAGAATAAAGACTTCTAAACTGCACAACTTCTAAAGCAAACATCAGCCCATTCAATTTCTCACCTGTGCAAGTACTAACTATCGCAAACATTGAACATGCAGCCCCTACAAAATTTCGTTCAGGAATTTTAGGAAATCCTCTGTGTCGTCGATGGCGTCTACGTCGGCTACTTCTTCTTCTAGATCGACTGCCATCACTTGATCTTGAACGCGATCCTGAAAACAAAAAACATTCATGAAGTTTATAAATCATTATGGGTATAATATAATATACATTGTATTTAGCATATCAGCCTGATTAATTGTGAGATAAGCCAACAGCCCTGTCCTGAACTTTCAACAGGGATCTAAACTGTGCTTGGAAAATTAGCATTCCCTGTATTTGGTACAATGAAAACCACCAATTGATATTCCAAAAACAACATGAGTGTATGCTAGGTTTGTTTACCTCTTGAGCGACTGGACTCTGTTGAAGGCATCTGCAGTCGATGTGGTCATTAACTGTAAGAATAATTATACATTATATTAAAGCAATGTAGGCCTATAATAGTGCCAATTATTTACCATGTCAACATGCTGTTGTATGATCAATTGATTTGATGATTATTGCATGATAAAGCTTAGCTTACAATAGCCATAGGCCTATACATTATTAACTATTAATTGAGAAGCAATATATTCAAAATTCAAAACAAAAATTACTACTTTACTGCATCTGTCGAAGAACAACTACATGTATATTACTTATTTTATTACATTCATATATATTTTCGTTCTTCTGTTCTCACTACTAATTGCAGGGTTTTAAAACGGAAGGTTATGTCTCACAACCAGTAGACTACGTACACTCGATTCGTGTCTCTTCTCCAATAATTTAGGGAGAATCCTTGCTAATCCTAAGATGCCAAATTTCTCTATTGTTTCTACAGAGAGGTTGACATTTTTTTTTTTTTTTAATTTTCCCACTGAGACCGTCAGGAAACAGAAGAGATGTGGGAACACAATATGGATGTGTTTTTTCCTCTTTCTTTCTTTTTCGATAACTTTTAACTTTTATTCCCTTTTATATATAATTTATAATGTTGAATATTTTTTTTTATATTTTTTATATGTGCTTTAGAATAGTATTTATATATTTTTTTATTATTTATCATGTCATACAACAACAAAAAAAGAAAAGAAAAAAAGAACTATTTATCAGCTCTCAAGACGCATATCACGTATGGTTTTTGGCCAGAAGGAGTAATAAAATTGATTCGTTTTTATGTATGGTGTGTAGGTGTTTTGGCATTGTCTCGTATTATACTTATTGAGGTAATTGTAATCGAAAGGTGGTTCAATCCCCTCAGTAATACAACGATGGAACAGTTTTAGTCTGGCCTTTTTTCGCCTTTCAGTTAAGGATTCTATTTGGGTGTGCTCCCTTATGTTTGTGAAACTTACTTAATTTAAATTCAAAATTAATTAATCATTAGACTGGCTGTAGAGCAACACTACACCAAGGTAGTAATTTACTGTGATCTATGTATTAATTTATTTATTTATACTTTATTAAATTAAAATAAAAATTATTATTTATAATAATTATTATTATAAATAATAATTATTATTTGTCATAAATTGCATATGATAAATAATAATCTAATGACAATAATAATGACTATGATAATAATTATTTATAATACATAATCATTATACTATCGATAATATAATAAATAACTATAATAAAATATTATTATAATTTAATATAAACGTTTTATATTATTATGAACAATTATCTCATAACATAACTGCAACGGATTTGTCTCTACATACAGATATTTTCGGAGACTTTCTGGTCTCTAGTAGCCAACCACAAACAGTGAACCTAAATACAAAGGACTGATTGGCTGCAAAGGCTTCAACTTCGTCTCTATAGGGACAATCATCTCTTTTGGAAAGGTCGCATGCGCATAAACACTCAATAATATCACGTGATCTCATATGGGGGAAATATACCTAACAGAACTGAAAGGACAACTTCTACAACTTCTTAGCTGCCATGTACGTAGCTTACACAACTGTATGTGAGATAGGGAGATATTAGAAAATAGAAATAGGTTAGTGATCGATCTGGATGTCAAGTCTCTCTAACTCTATAGGGAACTCTGTGTTTACTCAGGTATATTCCAATCTTCCAAAAGTTGATCTATGTAAATCTCCTTACTAGCACTCAGTGGTCAAAGTCTAAGAAAAGAGGTGGGGGGTCTCTAGGGTGGCAGACATAATGACTTGAGGGCACGAATCGCTCGAACAGCGTGCACCGGCGGGGAGGGGTGCCTAAGCACCCTCCCAGAAATTGGAAACTTAATCAAAATTAGACACCGAAATAGTGCAAAATGCAAGAACTTCAGGTTAAAATATGGTCCAAGATCTTAAGGTAAAATCAGTGGTCAAAGTTGGGGGGTCGTGGGGGGACGCAGTCCCCTCACCATAAATTTCAGGGGGTCTCTCAGACTGATAGACCCCCTGCAGATTACTGTTATAATAATGATACTAATTGGACCATATTTTACCTTAAGATCTTGGACCATATTTTAACCTGAAGTTCTTGGATTTTGCACCATTTCGGTGTCAAATTTTGATAAAGTTTCCAATTTCCGGGAGGGCGCCCCTCCCGAACCCTCCCCGCCGCACCCTCAAGTGATTATGTCTGCTACCCTGGAGACCCCCCCCCTCTTTTCTTAGACTTTGACCACTGGGTAAAATATGGTCCAATTACATGTAGTATTATAATAGTAATCTGTAGGGGGTCTATCAGTCTGAGGGACCCCCTGAAATTTATGGTGAGGGACTGAGACCCCCAAAGACCCCCCAACTTTGACCACTGCTAGCACTTGTATTAGAAGAACGTGGCAGGTGTGCATATCGCTGTGGATTTCCACCTACATCGTACATGTAGTTTTGAGAAGTGAATAAGTTGTCCAATAGCCAATGGTCACCAGTTGACCAGTGTCAGTGTAATTAGGGACTAATAAGATCCAGCCATGGTAGCCCCTCAATTAGCTCAGCTATTGGGCAAATAGTTAAAGAACTGTGTTTGGCACCATGGATATTATTTTGTTGCCAGCCTTTATATTGCTGGTTTTAGGAATTTGGGACTTTTTGAAAAAGACAGCTCGAAACCGGGCAGTTCGAAACCCCAAACCCCAACCCCCAGATTTCAACTGATTTTTATTTTTAATACTATATATTTTTTGTTTTTACTACTACTAACTTGCAGAACACTAAAAAATTAGTTATCTGGGAGTTGTGTTCTTCTAGATGTAGGCCTAATCTACACAGTTTCGAACTGTCTGGTTTCGAAATGTCCTGCTTGTTGTATACAAAGTGACCATGTAATCATTTGTGTATGTAAGTACAAATACGTTATGTACATGTATTATCATTTATTACTTGTACAGTTATCTTGTATTACTGTTCGTAATAAACAGTAGTAACTATAAACAGCAGTGGCTTGGCAGTAGTATTTGCAGCAAACTACTTGTATAATTATCATGTTGCTAGTCCAGTAGGTAATCCTTGCAAATCTATAACAGTTGGACTGAAACTTTAGCTGCAAACACCAAATCCACAACAATAATCCACAACAAAAGCCCCAATTTAATTGAAATTACTAATAAGAGAAGTTACTCTGCAATATCTGCTGTAATAATCTACATGTATGTATTATGGGTAAGTACATAAAATTCTACATGGAGGAATGAATGTGTGGTGGACGACAACACACATGACAGTTACTCTATTGACAAGATGTCCTGGTACGCTAAACAATTATTAATCACACCATTCTATACCTAGCTCTCATAATATTATATACATATACATTGTATCATGCCATATACATGTACATGTATCATATATTTTCCAGTGATTATCACTGCGACCCTTTTTATTGCATACACATCCGTTCATCCTGGAACAAAGTTAACTTCCTGGGCCTGCCGAAAATGCTAGGCCGTCCTTTCCTTTTATACCTAAAAAAGCAGCAACAGTTTAGTATTGAATCAGTTTATTCTCTGTCTTTGACTACTCAAAATGCAATCAGCACAATTTAGGCACTGGAGTCATAGATATAATATTATTATATATTATATTATGTTATATCTATGACTGGGGTTATTCTGATCAACTTGTTTGGACCACAACTACAAGGCAAGGCCGTTAGGTGGTTGTGGCAGCGAAGGTCGCTGCCCATATCCACTATACATGGACAGATGTGCAAATTATTTGGTGACCACAGTATTACTGCCTTCTGTATAACATACATGTATGCTGTGCTGTATATTGTGAACGCATTAGGTGGTACCACAGTTTATATTAATAAAAATCTGAAAATGGTAAGGGGTTTGGCCATTTTTTTACATATGTGGTTTTAGTCTATGCAAGGGATTTTCAAATTGCCTGCAGAGCAGTCAGGAACTCATTTCACATTCATGAAATTGCTCACCCTGACTGGGTTTTTGAACACGAGGCCTCTATGGCACCTAATGGCCCAGCACAGTGGACAGAATACATTACCACAGCACTGCGTCAACTCAGCAGTAAATGTGTACTGAATCAACTGAACATGACGCACTCCTCATTCAGTATTATGGCCACCTTGCTATATATTGGCTACACAAGAGGGGATTGTTCTTTTTCGACCAACGGGCCTGGTTCTAGAACAAATCGGCATACCATTTGTTCTGTTATGCAAAGGCCAACATGTTAGTCCTCCTGTTTCCTGTTAATATTAGATACAACGATTGGTTGCTGGCTAAATATTAATCATGGCAACTGGTATACTGGCACTACGCATTGCCTATAGAGCCATGCCATCGAAAAACTAAGCAGTTCTGTCATGACCTCTCGTGTACCTGAGCCTTTAGAGAGATACTACTTCAAGCATAAACTAACAGTAAATATGAAGATATAATACTTAATCATTTGAATATCTTTTGGATGTTTGTATACGTACATGTATATGACTATTATATTGTCATTATCGTTCTGTTTGTATAGATAGACTATATATTATAGATACAAACACTAGATTATAGGCATTGCCATATCATCTTATAATTATAACCCGTGCTATTGTTCCCAAACTAAAACATCCGATAACTTGTTATTACAGCATATTGTATTCTACACCACCCTGTCATTATCAGAGAAATCTGTCCATGGAGTCAAAATATATGATGCAATCGGCATCCCTTTGGGCTGACCTCTGCCATTGTACCATAACAAAAGGTTTGAGTAAATGGATGCAGTTATTACGTTGCATGCTGCCAATAGGAACAGCATTCCATCAATGCAGCAAACACAATTATATTGATTTTGATCTTATCATAAATTTCTAGTCATTCACTTGTCTTCCTGACTGGGTATTGAAGAGTACTTACTTTGCCTAAAGAGTTTTTTATTGCAGTAAGTGATTCCACAATACAGTGTTTAATACACATAGAGCTGCTGTACCATAGGATCTGTACGTAGGCAGGAATTGTATGAGAGGTGCATACAGAGGGGAATTGGTTCTACACCTGGCAGCAATTACACTACATTATTATAACTAACCGAGCAGCCAAGAGCCCATAGGTCTGTCGGCATACAGTAGTTTACATAGAGCTCTATTAACTAAACTTGTTAGCAAAAATTTTTATACTAAGAAATTAACCATCATATTACAGCAACACCAATAGCAACAGCATCTTCAACTGTTTGTTAGGTGTGTGTTTGGATAGTCTAGTGTGTACATTATAGTGTATTATTTCCTTTATAATTATTTACTTTCCCATTTTATTTATGCAAATATTATTATATGCCCAAAGTATTTTACTTCCACAGCCATTGCATGTAAGCATATTCATAGCTGGGTTGTACTAAAGACTGAAACTACCTGCTACAACCTGCTAACACCAACGACAACTAATGCATTTATAATAGTAAAGTACAGCACACAGTAAGCTTCTACCTTGTATGTACATGTACATGCAATTTACTCTAATGAGATGCATTACACTATATATTATGGTAGTTGGGATTTTAGTGAATTGTTCAATAGCCGAGAATGGTCTGTTATTCAACAGTAGCTACATCTACATGTAAATACTGTCTGATACATGTAGTCTACTACAATGTGCCAGTCTGCTAGAGTACTATTAGATGCTAGTGTACAATGTATACACCTTACCATAATATTATACTATGCTCATGTATGTTATAGTTTAGCAGTGTACATTAGCTATCCTAGTAATGTAATAACATGCCCTAACTTATCATCACTATTGTAATGAGTGTTAGTACCAGTGCAATGCTGCCCACACACAGTCATATCTACGTTGCAGAACAAGTGTTGTAGCAGTAAATAGTATTGTAGTGCCTGTACGATCCATAGAATTCTATGGTACAATCTCTGGTGCCTCCATCTTTGTAGATTATTGGTGGAGAAAGAGGATGTGATGTCATCCGTATTCATAAATACTCTCAGTTGACATATAGACACACTATCCAAAGGATATTATATACAGTTATATTCTAGTTGCATCATGGGCTGTGGTGAGTATTTTATTATAATATTATATCCATTTTTCACTACTCACTACTATGCTTTTACCTAAGCTGGTTGCTATGCCAATGGGGTGTAAGTAACTGTTAGGTTTCCTAATTGTGATTTAGCATTAACATTTTTTGGGGCTAAGGCATTTGAGGGGTCACTATAATTGTAGTGACAACACACAACGGCACACCTGAACAGGTGTACATTATTATAGTGCCTGAATAATTTTGATGTACATATACTGGTACATGGATATCTACATGTATTATAAATCTCTAACATTTTCACAAACGCTACCCGTACAGGATAGAGTGGAGATAGGTGAGCATTTTCACAAACATCCGTGTACATGTACGTAGGCCTACATGTATATATTATTCATATTGCCTCTATGGTCATGTAGTAGCAATTATCTTCCCATGTTTTACCATTGTTGCGCATGAACATGGTTGCCAGGGATAACAATATTATACCACCCCACCTCTCCCTGATATACTTCCCTCAACTTCTGTCTCCTTATGAGAACATGACTGTAGTTCTCAGTCTATAGTCTAGACAATAATGGGAATTTAGACAACTGGTACCTTTAGTGGGCTGTTAGATAAGATAAGATGCACAGTCATGTACATGTATAGTTTGTATAGTGACTTTATGGTGGCCTTACTGGCATGAAGTGCATTGGATCCTAAATCTGTACACAGATTTGGACAATGAATTGAACCTCTTCCACAATGTTCAGAATTGAAGCCTTATTAGACCCTAGCCTATGTTTAAATAAGATCACATCATAGAGTTTATAGTACATTTTCATATGGATATCACTCCCCCCCCCCCCCCCCCCCCCGTCATATACATGTACATGTATGTATAGCCTGTAGATGTACGAGTATGACTATGGATTTGACTATTCCACTTGTAACACTGAATATGTAAGAAAAAATATAGTAGTTCTGTCCCACTATGTAGATGGGAGATTCTCACCGTAGCAGAGATGGTAGTATATAGGACTCTACTGTACAATACAGTGTATGCTGTGCAATTGTGTACTATATGTGCAGCAGTGTACACTGTACACTACACGTCTGTTGTTATGGTCATAGTACATTATTTACTAACATTTTTCAACTTAAAACAATACTTTCCTATAACTAAACTTGACTATTTATATGCCACAAGTGTGTCCTGTGAACGTGTAGTGTGAATGTGTCGTGCTAGTGTGTCGTGCGAGCGTGTCGTGTGAGTGTGTCTACAAACTTGTATATAACTCAACCATAGCCAGCATCAGCTCTAATACTACGTGTAGATACTGCATAGGCAGTACAGTAGGCTCACAGCCTCTTGTGCAACCAAGCCTTTACAATATATTATGTACATGCTGTTACACATTATCATCCACCATTAGCAATTGGAGTTGCCCTAACTATAATAGGACAACTCCAAAAGGATTTTATCACAATTTGACAATTCACATGTTGTAATATTATGTGCCATATGTTCAAAAATAAGTTATAAAAGTATACTTTAATTTAGCAAAATATTAATTCTTATTTTGGGGAGTTGTATTAACTATTCACATGTATATCAATAGGCGATCTACATGTAGCCTATACACTCTATAGGTATTTAGGACTCCCCTTTATTATGTAAGCTTTTATTTGTATTTGTACTTCATGTTTGTAAGGTCTAGGAAAGCATAATTAGCAAATTGTTGAATTGAAAAGATCTTCAGTAGCATGACCATGGCCAATATCCTCCAATTACAGATCGTAATTCATGATCGTTGGTCTAAGGTGAAATATGCAGATATTATGCTATAATTACAGAGATAGCATCAGTATGTTTGCGTGTTCCAGCACACTTTGAATAGCTGAATTAAACAAGAAAACCATTGATGTCTTGAAATATGTATCTTGTATATTAAAAATGGATTTAAGCATCTTATGTGACATGAAATAACATTCAGGTCTTCCTAATAGCATAGATGATAAGTAGTGTATTATGTGTACTAATAGACACATTACACTAACTGGAAATTCCAACTGAGAGAGGAATAGGGGAAAAGACAACATTCATGTAATTATATGCATCAAGTAGGCACACATCATGTAGTTTGTGAAGAGAGGTGTGGTAATGCAGTTCAGCCGTTCAGGCAAAGAAGTGGCCAAAGAGGAGAACTGTTTATTCATGATTGCCCATCTATCTCCTCTTCCTCTACATATTTCTCACTAACCTCTCCTCCTCTGATATATTTTTTAATCTGTGAAACTTCAAAATGAAGTAGTACATTACTGCATGTATAATAATTATTAATATAATAGTAAGAAAGCAGCACCAATAGCTATGATGAAGTCAATTAAGGAATTTGGGGATGGAGGCATAAGGGGAGGCAGATTGTCACAGGGTACCACAATATCATTGCTTAGTTGCTTTGTTCAGCATTATATTATACATTGTAATTATGATACATTAATTAGGTAAACTTGGTTTGTGTTCGAAGTTGTTTCCTCGTCTTAATATAAACATTTATTGAAGTTATGTGCTCTTGATGGAATGTTATCATTCTTCTGCGTAGTATAAAACCATTGTGACCACTACTTTATCAATCATTTCTTGTATTGACTATGATCAATGAAGCATGCTGAGTATAGTCAACTAGTTAGTGTAGCTACATTCAGAACATTGCAAGTAAGTTTTATTGATGTATAAAGCTGTATTCTGTTGGGCAGTATAATACTCTGTTCAGTAAACACCTCTATCACGTTTTAAATGGTAAGTCGTTTTATTAAAATCTATCTGTAGTATTAGTTGGTATGCATGCTACATCATTCATTACTATTGCATGCGATGTTTTACAAACCTATTAATGTACTGTAGGGTATTCTACTGATGGCTTAGGTTGTGCCAAGACCAGGGTTGTCAGACTTTTACCATTTATACAATATATACATGTAATGGTCGTTGAATGATGAAATTCAGAAATTAGCCACCACCCATTGTTACCACATAACCACATTGCTGTAGTAACAACAAGCCATGCAATGCTTCACTACTCCAAGTACCCCCTCATTACTCACTGACTTCACTGTAACACTTATAGTAGTTACTGTGGCTGTGTGTAACACATAGTAGTTACTGTGGCTGTGCGTGTCAGTGTTTTGTGTGGACTACAAAAGTTACTGGAAGACTGACCAGTTGGTACTAGTTGGCAATCAGTGGTACCAGGAGCTGTATAGCTGGTTATGTGGGCAAATTGACCTGGTATAAAGAGGGTAGTGTCAGTTATAACTAGTACAGACACAACTACATGTATATGTACATGTATATACATGTACAGTATACAGACATACCACCTTACAAGTTGTATCTAAGCTTACAGGTAGGCTAGCTATATATGCATGTGATTTATTCCCTTTAGTTCTGTTCAAATGTTTATTTTCTTTATCTAATGATCCATTCCATTACTTCCTGGAGTCTGACTATAACAATAATACACCTGTATAATAGCTTATTTCACACAACTTGCTTTGTTATAGTGAGAGCCTAACTCTAGGTCCAGCATGAGTTAAAGGGATCCACCCACTTTTCCTGCAGATACATGTACACATTGTACAATATTACGCTTCTGGTATCTGGTGATATTTATTGAAGCTCTATCTGGTTTACTTGTTGATCCATTAT
Source organism: Bugulina stolonifera (assembly GCA_935421135.1). Lineage (NCBI taxonomy): Eukaryota > Metazoa > Bryozoa > Gymnolaemata > Cheilostomatida > Bugulidae > Bugulina > Bugulina stolonifera. Next base: position 25,738,655 of record OW285188.1, read on the forward strand.
GTATGTACATCACTACACTGTCACTCTGACTGCACTGCAGTAGTAAGAATACATGTAGGCTACATACATGTACATGTATATTAGTATAATATATTAGTATGTATGACATTGATTCATGATACAGCTGCGGTATCACCATATAGACAGGTGGTGGTGGGCCTTGGTCACTCAGACTGTTAGACTAAGGTCATCCTGTAGACTAGGCATCTACATCTAGTAGGTTGCTATCTCTACTCTCTCTCATCTACCTACTGTCTGTGTAGCCTGGGCTATCTATATCTTGGTCACATGTCTGTGATATCCCAGGGTCACTATATGTAATTATCATCCCATCATTAACCACATGGTATGTACAATGTATATATATGTTAGAATACATACTGTAGCTTCCCCTGTGTACACTACTTCTCATATGTCTGTAGCTTTCCCTGTGTACACTACTTCTCATGTCTGTAGCTTTCCCTGCGTACACTACTTCTCATGTCTGTGGCTTTCCCTGCTTACACTACTTCTCATGTCTGTAGCTTTCCCTGCGTACACTACTTCTCATATGTCTGCTGTTTTTGAGACAAATCTGTTCAGCTCTGACTAATACTCCCGTGGGAATTCTCTATCTGGAAATAATTTCCTGCCTAGCTTCTAGCAGAGAGTAGGTAGCTGCTGCAGGATACACAGGGTAATTAGCAATCACTGGTCATATCTTGGGGGGTTAATATTTGAGTAATAGACCAACCCAGTCCCTTGAGTATAGCTCTTCAGGCTGCTGTTCAGTCCTTTTTATTTGCCACGAATAGGCTATATATTCCAGTCTTATTTCTTGTACAAATTGGTTTTTAATAATTATGTGTGCAATTCTTGCCTCTAAGGAATTAACTTCTGGAAAAAGTAAAATCAATACTGGAGCTAATATCCCTCCCTGCTTCTTTTTTTTATAAACATCTGCAAATACAATAATGGAAATGGTTTCAGTAATTTTTATATGCACACATACATTCAATAGATTTGTGCTGTTTACTGTATGGTGGTATCAGAATAGTTATAATGGTTTGTAGTAATAATTATGATTTCTTACCAGTATGATTGTACATTATATCCATACACACATGCTATATAGAGCCTACATGTACAGCATAATATATGGTTATACTGTTCACCACCATATCATGTGTGTTTATGCCTGAAGCTCTAGTATTATAATGGTACAGTATATACAGGTGTATGTGTAGTGTAGGCCTACAATGTGCTGCTAGCAATAATAATAACATTATTTATTGCCCAGATACAGTGCTTCCTATCCACACAGCCTGGTCTCATTAATACAGTTAGCTGACCTGGTATTCACACAATATGCTGTTTAGTATTCAGTAACCTGCAACTACATGTATGTCACCCCACACTCACCTCACACACACCTGCACTCACCTGCACAGCCTATGCTAATCAACTGTCTCCACCAATTGGGGACATGCTGATTGCACATGTATGTGTGTATCAGCTTTACAACAAGTGTGCCTGAGTGAAACTGAGTGACACTGTGGTGCAGGTGCACTGTAGTAACATTACTTTAGTAACATTGCTGTAGTAACATTGCTGTAGTACCATTGCTGTAGTAACATTACTGTAGTAACATTGCTGTAGTAACATTGCTGTAGTAACATTGCTGTAGTAACATTGCTGTAGTAACAGTACTGTAGTAACATTACTGTAGTAACATTGCTGTAGTAACATTGCAGTAATAACATTGCAGTAGTAACATTGCAGTAGTAACATTGCTGTAGTTACATTGCTGTAGTAACATTGCAGTAATAACATTGCTGTAGAATGAAAATGGTATTTATTTGAGCCAAGCAGGCAATAACATTGACAATAATGATGTGTTTGGACAAAATAGTATCATATAATACAGAGAGGGTGCGAACGGAGTTATCTATTCCCTGTTGTGTTGGTGTAACGTGTGTGTAAAGCTACTGGGTGTGTGAAGAGCTACTGGGTGTGTGAAGAGCTACTGGGTGTGTGATGTGCTACTAGGTGTGTTGGGGAAACATACAGCTGCCTAACGGGAACCTCCCACCACCAGGTGTACTGTCTGATAACTAACAATAACTAACCACAGTGTAGGCATTGTTATCTCTCTCTCTCTGACACTATGAAGTTTCCCATCTGGTGTCTCTATAATATACTGTATATCTGTAAGGAAGTTACTAACAGTCTATGCATAGATAACATACTAGGCAAGTACTAGTACCTTCTGTTATCTTATCCATAGAGTTATCTCCCCTAGAGCAGGAACTCCGATAAATTTTGTGATGCCACTTTTCATCCCTAGCGGCCATGATGTGTTGGGGTAGTTACCGTTTGTTTACATTAGTTACCTATGCGCTGCTATGATTAGTTAGTCATTTAGTTAGTAGTCAAAATATGTTCTTTGCTACCATAAATCTGAAAATTTCTGTTGCACACATATTTTCCAATTATTTCAGACCAACATAATTATTGTATTTATTATATTTTGTAACTTTGATAGTAACTGCATGGTAATTGCAAATATTGTATATTAGTATATAAGTACATCACAAAATCATTATTACACAGCTCCTAGTTCTAGTCATTTTGGCTTTCAGTAGGCAAGAATACTTTACTTTTACCTCAAATTACAATACAGCTAAAGCTACTGGAGTTGTTAATCGTCCTACGTCCTATGGTTTACCCTGATATCACATGATTGATAGAGTATAAGTATTAATAGGTGTATTTCTAGATGTAGAACAGATTTGCAAAAGTTGCATATTACAAATAAAAACATTTATGTAGACAAACAAAACCAATTCATAACATGGAGTATAAATGCCAATATTTTGACCAAATCTATTTTAAATATTTACTGAATAAAAATAGCATAAGAACTCTTATTCAATATTCAGAAGTCACTCCTTGCCATTCTTAGGAATAAGGTCAGCCAGCTCTTCAAAATTCACAGCATCAGCACAGATCAATATTCTGTCTAGTAGACCTATATTAGGAAATTGACACCGGATAAATAAATGCTTTACGCTTACCACAGATAAATAGTTTACAGACATATAAGAGGTACTAGATCCAAATAATAAAGCAGTAACGAAACATGTTCAATGCCTACTGTCCTACCACAATAGTACAGCTATTAGAAGTTACATGATTCTTGCCAAATTGGTATCACATTATATCAGAGTAAAATAAAGTACGATTTCGATAAGACATATATGTTGTTATAGTTGATCACTCTGGATGTTACCTATGAATTAAATTCATAACAGCTCTATAATGGACGACAGAAATCTACCAAGTACCTTCTCACACATATATATAAAACAACAAGTCTTAATTAAATCAAGCATCTCATTTTAACCGTGAAACCCATTTCTAATTGGGAAGCAGTTGTTACAGTTTGTATGCACGAGTCCCAGGAAAAGAGTTCATAATCATAACCTACTTGATGGGTATGATGGATGGGCACCACACATAGAGTTGTGGCGATGTGCATCGTGGTATCCAGATTTCACTTTAATCTCCAACCTATTATAAATAACAAATCAATGCTACAACTCAACCTGCACCTATTCTATTGTAGGTAGAAAGGCTAGGAAAGTTTTGGTTAAACAAACTGTTACTAAAAAATTAAGTAAATGACGTAGGCCTATAAACCTGCATAAGACTATTCAACGTTCTACATTATTATGTTTAATGACTAATTAACAGCCCTAAGAAATTTAGATTTTTCCTTCTATATCATCTTTCCTTTCAGTTATAGTTTAGCTTGAAACCATTCTAAGATTATGCTAAGCTGGTGTAGATCTTTGATTATAATGTATTTAGGCTACTAACTGTGCTAGGCAATTAGATACTACAAAGCCTCGGAATCAAACTCGAGACAGGAATGGACAAAGGAAAGTTCACATCTGTGAAACAAAGTCATTGATAGTTTATAGATTTCTTAAATAAATTTCCTAGCAATATAAAGTTAGTCTATACTAACATTCAAAGTAATGATGATAGGCCTATAACACAATTACAATAATTATAATCATAATAGGTCTATTATATTTATAGCCTATTATAATTATCAGGGGGGTAACTTTCCTGAAAAAGTTGAGGCGGCCAAAATTGGACTGGCTAACAGTAGCGGTGTGGGGAGGGTGTGTGTGGGATGGGGGAAGAAGGAGGGTGGGGCACCTCCCACAAGAAAGTTTTTGAAAATTCACACAAAAACAGCCATTTTGATGCATATTTGAGCTATATGTGATGGTACAAAAGTACAAAATGTTGCATAGTAATCTGCAAATAGTAAACTTCAAATTAGTATACTGCAAAATAGTGCTTCTCTGTTTGGTTTGGCCATGACGTACCACTGTAGTTCTTTACATCATTACATGACTTAGGCCTAAAAATGTACACACATTAATAAGAGGGGAAATAGTGCAAATTTAGTTGTTGGATAAAGACGGAGAGTGGACCTGGTATTCTAGGGTTCCCAAACCCTGAAGAACAGTGTTCGAAGTGGAACAAATGAGATGGGTGGGAACACTGTGCATGCAATCTTAGGGCATTTCCTATTGTTGAATACAGAATTACAGATGCAGTGATCCTATCTTACAGCTGAGATTAGTATTGTCATTGTATAGCTAACAAATTGAGTGAATTACTAGAATGAAAAAAATTGTCCCTCAGTGGGACTCGAACTCGTGTCCCTATGCATGAAAACCAGGCACTCTACCAACTACGCTATCAAATCAGCAGTGGCTTCACGCTAAAATTAGCCATAAATATAATGATACACATAATAGCATCATTTTCATCAGAGTATGTTTAAATCATGTGAGGCACGGTAACTATACCTTCCGATAATAGCTTGATTTTTTCTTCTTTTAACAAAAAATTCAGGCGGCTAGGGCCGCCTGAGCCGCCTAGATAGTTACGGCCATGATTATTATTACAAAAAAATTAATTTACAATCACAAATTTTAATATTATAAAATAATTATATAAATATAATCAATTCAATGATAAACATGTTCATGTTGATAGATAGTCTATGGAAATCACCTGAATTAATAAAATAATAGTTAGTTTAGTAGAAGTAGGTATAGTCATAGTGTAGGCTAGTCACTGATCTAATGAGTAAGTGATTTTGATCTGTGACTGTTGTAATAAATTGCTAGTGAGTCGCGATCACAACTTCACCTGATGGTATTACTATATTCACAACGTAGTAGTAGCCTATTACCATTACTATAATTTATTAATAACTACAGGTACAGCAATGACAGTGAGCAAAGTTAATTTAACTTAGCCTCAATCAATCAATAACAGTACCGAGAGATTCAACTATTACTAGATAAATGAATGTGCTTATTAATTTTAAACAATTATACTTGCTATAACTTCTGGGCTAATTAAAATAATTATATTTATATTATTTAATTTTACAACAATAATTCTACAAACAATAAATAACAATTGAATTTATTTCATTGTCTTTCCAGTTCCAACTCACAACAACCGTACTGTATTCCTACTAACCACACTGTTAGTCCAAAGAAATCCAAAGTACACTCTTGCAATCACACCAATGTTAACTATATGAGATTGTCAGATTGTATAATTATTGTTCCAGGAATGCCACTGGTACAACTAGCTCCACGCTCATTTTTTGAAATGAACAGAGAATTGTTCACGTGCTATCGAAAGTCCTTTATGGGTAGATAATTCTGTACAATAAGCCTATCATGTTAGCGATTAGAGATTGTAATACCCAATAATATGCGGTTTTATTTTGGTTGACCAATCAACGCATTTACAGACTTTCTACCGATATACGCTGCCGTGCTAGTCGGTTGCTAGTATTATTTGGTCGAGTAAACATCCATTCTTATTTTTCTTTAAAGTCTTATTTTACAAAGAGATTTTTAAAATCACTGCTATTATGAAAAAGCAGAGTTATTATTAAACAGTTTAGATATAAATTCAAAACATTTTACACAAATAGTATCTGTAAATAACAGCGTTGAAAAAATTTATGTTTTATATATAATTGTAATGGTAACTAATGTAAACAAACGGACGAAATCCCCATCGCATCATGGCCGCCCGTGGGGAAAACTGGCATCAAGTGGCCAATCGGCGTTTAATAGCGGAAAATTTTAAGTTCCTGCTCTATGGGGTGTTACCTCTATGATCTTATCACCTTCACTGCTATTTGCAATGACACCTAGCAACTCTATCATCTCACATATACACTATTTGGCCCTCCCATAATCGCCCCTCCTGACAGCATACCATTGACCTCTCCATTACTTCTTGATCCCGTGATGTCCTCACACACAAATCAGTTTTGAAACACCCATTTACCAACAGTATTTGTGAGTGCTCAACCAGCCCCAGTTAATACAGTGCTTGTTTTATATTGTAGCCGGGAGTTCCACTGTTGGACACAAACACTGTCTACCTCCAGATCCCAACTCTCCAGTAAAGCTAATTATGGATACCAAGTAAGTAATGTACTTACTGTGAACTGACGACCTCTGGTAGCCTGTATTATGCATTCTATACATATATGATATTGTATTGTATAGTGACAGTGGAGATATACAGTACTACTACAATTACTAATACTACTACAGTACTAATACTACTACAATTACTAATACTACTACAGTACTAATACTACTGCTGCTACTACTACCACGAGGACTACTACTACTTTCACTACCGTGGGCTACCAGGCAGCTGATAGATATGTTATGAATGAAGATAGCAAACTGTCCCCAGGCTGCAAGTCTTATATTATATTCTGTTAATGAAATGCTTACCTTATGCTACTAAGGGTGAACATGTGTATGTTTAGTTGTCTTCTCCTAATTCCTAACAGCAAATATCTAAGGCTATGTGCAAGTATAGCAATATGTACATTTGTAATGTCACACTGGAAGGGGATCAGTTACATTAGGTCATGCCTGACTTTTCTACTACTAACAGCAATACATTATTATTCTGTTCTCTGTGTTTGTGCACTCACGACAGGTTGACTATTCTGTCCTACAGTAAAGTGCTTGCACCTTGTGACTGTACACTCATATATTTCATGTGCCACTGAATAAAATGTTCGAGTTTGTTCACTTGGCTTAGTAGATCTACATCTACTTCAACTTTATTGATGGAATTATATTATACTTGGGTATTTTTTCAAGTTGATTTATTGTTAAAATATTGATTTGACAGTTCTTTGAAGATGAGTACACCTAATGGGTTGCTATGTACATGATAGCATTAGCACTCTCCACCCTGCAAAATGCAGAAGCATAAAACCTGTAGTAGAACCTGCTGCAATGACAGCTGTAAGAAGCACCTGTAAGAAGCACCTGCTATCCTTATTTCCTTGTCTAGCAAGGTCACAGAGGTAGTCCTAATGATGTACATCCAGCCTAATGGAGAGAATACCCAAAATATAAGCCAATGAGTTTACTTTTTTGAAATCCTTCTGCTGAGCTATGCAATTGCATTTCAGCACACAAATTTTAGGAAACAAAGACCCAGTAAACTTGATGATTTTCTCATACAGGCATATATAAGTATTACTTTTCGTTTGATCCAATAATACAATATATTTTATTTGAAACTAGTCACATAGTCACTACTACGTGCTTTGTATAATATTCTGTCCAGACAGGAAATAAATCACTGTAGAGTGTGGGATACCTCCCCTAACAGTTGATTTTTTTGTCTTTCAGATATTTGGTTTTGCCAGCTACTATGGTTAGACCAGGGTAGTTATTGTTTGTCTAGAATATAAAAATAAAGCTTGCCCATGGGAACTGTTTAATTCTCCAATATGTCTGCTAGGCTATTTCAGTGTCTGCTTTTTACAGCTGAATTACTAGCCATAATACTATATTATTATCTATTATTGTGGATGAACAGACTGCTCAAAAATAGCAATTGATAACTACATTTGCATACAAGCTAGGAGCCACTGAATAAAATTGGGGTCATTACTTTAAAATTTTAGATTGAATATTGAAGTGAATATTCCCCTGTCCATTCCACTGTCCATCTGCAGTACTGATCTGTTAGCTATAACAGTGCTCAGTGACCTGCATTGACTGACATTTGTCACATTAGTTTGCATGTGCAATAGCCGAGAGTGAGGGCAAAGGCCTTTACTGCTATTGATTATGTTTCCATTTAAAAATTTCAATTGGATTATAATGGATGAGGTTAAGGGTCAACTGATGGTGATAGACTGTTATGTCCAAGTAATATTGCAGGGCAGAGAGATGACCTCACAACCTGACTTTTTAATACAGACAATAGTAGGCCACACCCCCCCCACCACCACCATATCCTGGGCATCAGGCCTCCTAGTCTAAACCAATCAGCAAATAAAGTTTAGTTTAGTGTGATAGTAGCTCAACTCTACTGATCAGCAGGCCTGCTGCCCAGACATCCACCACCATTAGTCAGCACTGGCTACCAGGGTGTGGGTGCAGGTCAGCACTGGCTACCAGGGTGTGGGTACAGGTCAGCACTGGCTACCAGGGTGTGGGTGCAGGTCAGCACTGGCTACCAGGGTGTGGGTGCAGGTCAGCGCTGGCTACCAGGGTGTGGGTGCAGGTCAGCACTGGCTACCAGGGTGTGGGTGCAGGTCAGCACTGGCTACCAGGGTGTGGGTGCAGGTCAGCACTGGCTATCAGGGTGTGGGTACAGGTCAGCACTGGCTACCAGGGTGTGGTGCCTGGATAATGGACTGACTAGTGTTGTGGCTAGCTGCCAATATCTGTAGGCTATTAGATATATAATAGTGGGATAGATCTAGTTTTTGAACATAATTGTTACAGTCAGCAATAATAATAATTATACGCTGTGCATGTACATAACTAACTGTACATTATAATTGGTAACAGTATCACCGCTCACATATCAGTAGGTCTACATAAAGACAATGCATACAGTAAGTATGTACATGTACATACTGTACAATGTACATACAATCATACCATCACTGGTGATAGCAATGATGTAGTAATTACCCACTTGGTCACGGAAACAATCTCAAGTAATATAGTAGTTGGTTATGGTACATGTAATTGTGTAGGTACATGTATGTCCTGCTTATACACATACACATAGGCCTAACAGTGTGCATGCATATAGTACATGTACATATACATATATATTATGTACACTATGTACAGTACATGCATGTCTAGTTGCAGGGTAGCTACTTCACTTTATTAGATACAATATGCATGTATAGTTCGACTCTCTGCTGTTTGTAAAAGCATAGTTAGGAAATCGTAGGTCCCAAACACCAATCTAGTTATGACGCAGGCGTTTTCCAAATCTGACATATACCCAGTTATTCAAAAACACTTCTGTAGTAAATACATGTATTTATACTACCGACTCCAGTTTCCTTAACTGTAGATGTAATACGGATGACATCATGTAGATCAAACACCTCGTAAAGGTGTTGACTGTACTATGATGTGTAGCCTCAGTTCTTACTGGTACCAGATAGACATCAATGTTCTATGTTTTAGTTCTGCTGGAGGTCCTGTGCAGAAGTCTATTATGGAAAATGGAGGGAAGGGTTGTGCAGGTAGAAATGGTGCTCTAGCTGCTTCCACTAACTCTACCTTGCACACGAATAATAACAGTAAGAGTATGGACAACACAGGGGAAAAGGGGAGTGGTCGCAGTGGAGCAGCAGATGGCGGTACAGCAGACAGCAAAGACACTACCGTACACTTATACAATGGTCATACCTCATCAACCAAAGAGTCACCTCCTGATGATAGACTATTAGTAAGTTTTACAGTCTCAAGTAAAAGTATCTATTAGGCTACATAACATTTGCAAGTCTGAAGTCGAGTCTCAGAGTTATCTACCCTTAGTATGGCTGCTGTACTAAGGTATGGTTTACTGACCGAGAACTAGCATTCATGATTATTATATACGTGTAACTATTTTGCAAATTTCTAGTCCTAGCCTTACAAGTTTTGCTTATACATGTACATTGCTAGACGCCTGAGAAGGGTTTGCCTCGACAGTCCAAGTCAGTGGACGCTCCCAATGAGTATACTAGTAGGAGGATAGCATCTAGTGGGAGTTCACCTGCCAACAGGAAGTGGACGCAGCAGTGCGATAGAGTGCTCATATCCCAGGGTTCCTCATTCACACAACTCAACCAATATTTGCTCAAAGATGAAATTGGAAAGGTGAGTTGGCTGCTTGTTTAGAATTGTTTATATCATACCATGTTAAGGAATTGTTTGTATCATATTACATAGTAAAAACTGTATTGATAAGGTATGGTTTATTTCTATTACATTATGATGTAATAATATGTTGTACATTTGCATTTTAGGGGTCGTATGGACTTGTAAAACTGGCGTACAATGAGAATGACCACATTCACTATGTAAGTAATAGCACATGATGCATGACACAATATATCTATATAGATAGGTAAATAAACACTCATGACTTTGGGAGAAACATTTACACTTTCAAGTAGCTGGTCAACAAGTTATTCAAGTTGAGAATCATGAGAAATGTTGGATTCAGCTGCTCAGGCGCCTGATACACATTATACCGTACATGTACTGTAGTTACACATGTACATGTACTGTAGTTACACATGTAGGCTCATGTACTCAGTAGTTACACATGAACATGTACTGTAGTTACTTATATTATAATAATATGGTTGAGGGGTACTAGTAGGCTCAGTATAGGAAACATTGCATTGATCTGTTGGCAGTGTGACAACTAATCATTATGCAATGTATGTACATGTATCTCATGTAATGCAGGGGGCAGCATTCACTTGTAATATAATTATCATCAAACTACATGTATGATCTTTTACAGGCAATGAAAATACTATCAAAAAAGAAGCTGATCAAAAAGGCAGGGTTTATGAGTAGGTTTACATATACATGTATATAATACCTTACTGTATATGATTACTAGTTATTACTGCCTATATTGTCTATGATTTATCATATTATTCCATATTATAATCTTTCTGTATAATCACGCCTAGGATAATCTGCATGTTTATGTATAACTGTAGAACCATAACCTCTGGCTGAGTTTCTATATTTATTTGTTGGCACCTCTCATAATTATTACCATTAGCCGTCTGGAATACTGCCTGCTAACTAGCCAATTAGAATACTGAATACTGCAAGTCATAACAGTGTCTGCTAATACTTGCTACTAATGTGCCTACATGAGGGGGTCTGCTACAGGCTAGATTATTACCCAATGTACCTTATACAACATTGCCACACAGTATAGTATCAGTTTGTTGTTAATCAGGGCGACCCCCTCCACGACGGCCTCCTCCCAAAGGGGACGGTTCTACAAAATCAGTGGTAGCAGCACCTCCGGCAGCAGCTAATCCTCTGGAGAAAGTGTACATAGAAATTGCTATACTCAAGAAGTTAAACCATCCCAATGTAGTTCAGCTTATTGAAGTATTAGACGACCCTGAGCAGGACAACCTGTATATGGCATTTGAACTGGTTGAACATGGGTAAGTACATAGTATTACAGTAAGTACATAGTATTACAGTAAGTGCATGCAGTAGTGCTTAGTATTACAGTAAGTACATACAGTAGTGCTTAGTATTACAGTCAGTACACGCAGTAGTACATGGTATTACAGTTAGTGCATGCAGTAGTGCTTAGTATTACAGTAAGTGCATGTAGTAGTGTATAATATTACAGTAAGTACATGCAGTAGAGTGCATAGTATTACAGTAAGTGCATGCAGTAGTGCATAGTATTACAGTAAGTACATGCAGTAGTGTATAGTATTACAGTAAGTGCATGCAGTAGTGCATAGTATTATTAGTTAGTGCATGTAATTAGTGCATAGTATTACAGTTAGTGCATGTAGTAGTGTATAGTATTACAGTAAGTGCATGCAGTAGTGCATAGTATTATTAGTTAGTGCATGTAATTAGTGCATAGTATTACAGTTAGTACATGTAGTAAGTACATACAGTAAGTACATAGAGTAAGTACATATGCATATCCAGGCACACTGACAGCTCCCTGAACATATTATCATGTTATATTGATTATAATGAATATTGTAATTCTGTTGGTGTGCAATGTAATAGTGTGCCTATGTAATAGTATTTATAAGAATTATTCTACATAAGCGATAGTCCCAGGGTACTGCACTCCTTATTCTCACATACTTCTAGAAATCTTGTCATATCTCTCCTGTCACACCTCCAAGTAGCCAAATCTCTCAGGGAAATTATTTGTTGTAATTAGCTAGCATGATTTATACAGTGTATCAGAGGGAGCTTGTTCTTGGTAGGTAGGCATTTGGCCCCACCCTTCCTCTATTATATCTTCTATGTTCTCAAGCTATTCCATAAATCGCTGGCAGATGACCAAAACATCCGAGCATATCTCATTTGAATAGACAAGGTGGAGTGTGTTATGCTGATAGCAGTGAGGGTGTCCTCTGATGCGTCCCTCTCTATCCTCAATGGCTCTGATCCACTCTTGTACAAGAAAATGATAAAAAATAAAGATATTCATAATTTCTTACTTTGCAGTGGCCATTTTTCCATGCTTATACACAGCTAGGGTTGTGTTCCCTTGTTAATGACACCCCCTCTCCCTTAAAGGGGAAAATCACAAATTTTGAAGTGATTCTAAAGTGATAGTTCGAAATCTGGCGGTTCCAGACGTCATTTCCACAAATACCAAAATCCGCGTTTTTATCCAAAAAATCGGTTTATCTGATTGGTCATGGGCGCATCCTTGTTGGTAGTCTAAGATCTGCAGACTTACACCGATATGCGAGGTGATTAATATATGCCCCGTTAAATCCACTATATTGCTATAGCCGTGCTGTTTCCGGTAAGTTTGCGCATTCACAGTTTACTGGTTTGCGACAGCCACTTGTGTTTTTTAGTAATTTCCAAAGTTTTCTGCTACTTACACTTGCTTGTTTTTTATACTGACTAATATAGCTCACGGCATATTCTACAATGCATATTTATCCGTCGGTAAGAAATCAAATCAAGTTATATTATAATAAGTATTTGTTCATTCTTTTCTAATCCTACTAGATTATTTCCCACCGACTCTGACTGACAGTCACTGCAGTTTCACTGAACTATAAAAAACGCTAGTTTCAATTTGTTTAAAATAATTATTTATTATCAATTATGTTTGTTTTTATTTACTTATGCACGTAATTAATTATTAACTGTTCTACCATGGGTTTCATTGGTAGTTCAGCGGAGCTAGCAGTGACTCTCAGTCAGATTCGGAGCTAGTAGTGACTCTCAGTCAGATTCGGAGCTTGCAGTGACTCTCAGTCAGATACGGAGCTAGCAGTGACTCTCAGTCAGATTCAGCTAGCAGTGACTCTCAGTAAGTTTCCGTGGGAAATATAACATGAACTCAAGCTGCAATAAAATCACTTTTATTTCTTTGGCATCAGATTGCTGTTGACTAGACACAAGACAAATGAATCACCAGTTACTGCTTACTTGTCGCTGTAAATTAATGATTAAAAGTCAAACAATCAATTGAAGGCAATGCAAATCAATATAATAATATATCATTCAATTTATTTAGTGTGTTGCTTTTACCAAAACAGGCTAAATATAAATGATGAAAGCTGTTAGTTGGAAATGGTAAAGCAACATTTCCAAAAAAAGACAGTTCCAGCAGGACGTTTCTCAACTGTGTAGATTACATTTATTAGAATACAACTCACCGATAATTAAGTTTAATTAAATGAAAAAATTAATATTAAAAAGGAAAATTTATGGGTGGGGTTAGGGGTTCAAACTGTCACGGAGAGGTTTAGTTTGGAACTGTCTTTTTCCCATTGTATTGGATTGCAGTACATCACTTCACCTCCATACTTTCCTGGTGTTCTATTTCTTTCTTTACTGCCTATTTTAATTTTATTTTAATCTTGCTAATTTTCATTTCATGGCGTGCATTCAGATAAATAAAATTAAAATAAGCAGTAAGTAAGCCCAATGACTGAAAGAAAAAAACAGAGATGCCAGACTCAGTTAATTCAAGCAACATTTTATGGCCTATTAAAAGACTCGTTTCCAAAATAAAACTTGCAAACATCTCTGGAAAAAAACTAGTATCCTATGTATGTTTGTCCAATATTATGAATCTGTTCCACAATGCTGACCATTAAGAAATTTACTTTAGCCTCAGTGACTGTGACAAGCCCTATTGCAATTAGGTGCAGTAGTGGAGAAATTTAGATAGTCTTAGTTCCTTGTTTGTGGTTGGGGTTTGGGGTAAGGGCGGTCAACCAGCAAAATATAGAGAAGACAACTTCTCCTGCTTCAGTTTTGGCGAAGAACAAAGGCTATCTCAAATTTCTCCACTTCTGCACCTAACTCCCCTATTGATACTCTTAACTATTCTCTATAATGGCATAGGCCTATGTGACTAAGAATATTGGGCCTACACTGTGGTGACTTGGTGACTACTATATCTAACTACTACTATTACTATTGATAATTCAACTTCTGTTGATTCTATTGATACTGTAGCTACTACTGGACCCTCTGGTACTACTGCGACAACTTACCACTTTTCTACGACTAACTATTATTGTAACCAACTACTACTATTACTACTGCTGATTTTAACTACTTGCATGATTACTACTAATGCAACCATAACTAACTACTGAAATCACCATATTACTGCTACTACACTGCTATCACTTTAACTTACTGCTAACTACTACTATAAGTAACTACTCCTACTGCTAATACGAACTACAGCTAACACCACAAATGGTTCTTTTATTTTGCTAGTAAACTGCTGCTGCGACGACTAATACTGACGATAGTGGGCATACTATCAATGTTGAGTTGATACTAACACATACAGCTTGTTGACTTGTGTTGTAGGATGTTGCAGTGCCTGCTGCAGTTGGGCCACCAGATGCTGATATGCTCTCTTACTTTATTCTATGAGTTTGTAGTACTGAAGCACTAATGAGTTTTACCATGCACTAGCCGTTGCTTTCAAGAAAATGCAGTTTCATATCCATATAGCTCTTATGGTAGGTAGTTGTATGAATAACTACTCGGAATCCTGTATCTTAAACATTGATGCTTTATCGGCAAAGAAGATTTAGAATCTGATACTCCTTCAGAGTCTCTAATAATTTTGAATTTGGTTATTATAGTAATTACACTTACATGAATTATTCATTGTTACACATAAAGACTGTGTGTGTAGGCAGATCTATGTGCAAATGAAAGTAATTCATGAGACAGTCATTTCTTGGTTGCAGATAGATTCTGGTAAGATGTTCCAGACAAAATGTTATAGCCTTGGAATATCGCAAGAGACACCGATGGAGGGTAAACTATCCAGTTCAACAGGAACAACTTTAGGAAGAAACCTCATTCATCATTGCAGTTGGTCTGGTATCCTTGCCGGCAGTCTCCTTGAGGTTAAATATTTGCCCATTGCTTTTGCATGTAGGTGCAGTAGTGGTGAAAGCTAGATGGACCTCCTTACTCCTTAGTTGGGGTTTTGGAGAAGGGGAATAAATCTAGAAAAAGCGATTTCTGTTTAAGTTTTACTGAAAAACAGAGGTTATCTCAAATTTCTCCACTTCTGCATCTAAACAATTATTGACCTCCATGGCCTGAATCTTGCAACCATTTGCTATCAGCCATTATGTTAGCTGTCAACATAATATGGTCAACAAGGTCAGTCTATAACTGTAGGGCTTGCCAGTGACCTCTACCTCACCAACTATGCAAGTGTTCAACTGTTGAAACCCAGGCAGTGAAGTTGAAGTTTGATCATAACACAGTCCACTCTGCACTCTGCTGGAACTTCCTCCACTTGTACACCTCTGCTCTGACTGCTCAATACTCTCTAGCACAATCTGTTGGCTATGTTATAAAACCATAGTAGCACATAAGTGCTACATGATGGTAATCATTAGTGCTTTGCCATAGATTCAGCAGTTAAAGCTATCATAGAATCCACAGGAGCCTAGCCACCTGCAGTATAATATTTTAATGTGTACTTTTAATAATACTATTACCAATGTTTTTCATGGGTAGCAGAGTGTCAGAAATTATTTCCAATGATATTGTGTAAACCTTTTATACATGCATGTATATGTAGATATAATAAAGAATTCGTGATTACATATAATGTTTATACAAATACAGTGTGTTGTGCAATATGGTACCTTCAGCATGTACGTGCATGTTTATTTGTCACACATAAGTTTTATAATGATAAAATGTATATTATATTACTGATACATGTACAGGTATAAATGCATTTGCATTGTTGGCAGACGATGCTAAGGTCTATGTGATTGCACTGCACTGACAACTGCAGTCAAGAAATTGAAATGAAAGTAAGGCAAACAAATACATGTATAATTAGCATAGCATTATGTTATACGGATAATAGTATAAAGTTATCTCCCCAGGAATGGTCGATCGCCGGAAACCATAGTCTCACAAAATAGAATGGCGAAATCTCAAAAAGGAGATAACTCCTAATTTTTCAATCGTTTAGAAGGAGTTTTAATTTCACTAATTGAGGCATAAGGAGGGTCATAAAATACAAATCCTTTGTTATTAATAAAAGAACATATGTTGATTTAGTATACTGTGCAATAATTGTTCGAATATCTTGTTTAGAACAGTACAAAAACTAACTTCAAAGTAGGGCACAATTTGTGAATTTCTCCTTTAACTTCTACATGCATTTACTAGTTTATAAACACTAGTCTTGTTGTGTCATGTTAATAGACTGTGTTCCATTTTATTTGGTAGAGAAGTGATGGACATACCTACAGACCACCCCCTCTCTGAAGATACTGCATGGAGGTACTACAGAGACGTGGTACACGGTTTAGAATACTGTAAGTTGTATAGTGTGACTTGGTGGCAGGGGAATCATTGTTGTATTGTCGGTTCGCCGAGGCTATAGTAACAATATAATAGTATACAGAGAGAAATTCTGTTAGGGAGCTGTTGCTACAATAAGGACAAACCGTTTTTGTATAATCAGTACTTCCGATACATAGTGCAATTTTTACTATTCTATTCTTTTGTGTATGAATTAAATGTGCACCACTATGCCTTCCATAATCAATAGTTAGTCTGGCGATTGAATAATTTCAAGGACTAAAAACAATGCAAAATAATGTTATAGTGTACCACTCTGATTATAGTAGGCCTGGTAGCAGAGGTATCATTGGTAATAGTAGTGGTATAATAGTGGTAGCACACGTATGCACTATGTACACATAGGTGACCATTATAGCAATAGTCTAATATTACCTTGTCAGTACGGAGTTGTTTCCTCATAGATGTTATTAATGGCTATCTATATATGGAATTATAGTTAGATAATATGGGAGGTTTATTGTGCAGTTGCATTCTCTTTCATCTTTTATCATTTCCTGTCACCTATATTTTAGTGCATCATCAAAAGATAGTACACAGAGATATCAAACCTTCAAACCTGCTGCTAAGCGAGTCAGGCCATATTAAGGTGAGTGAGGTCATATTAAGGTGAGTAAGGTCATATTAAGGTGAGTAAGGTCATATTAAGGTGAGTGAGGTCATATTAAGGTGAGTAAGGTCATATTAAGGTGAGTAAGGTCATATTAAGGTGTGATACAGCTTCGTTTAGTCAAACTAAGCCAAGTTGAATTAATTCATCACGAGGAGTCATTGAGAATTCAGACACGCTATATAATATATATTCAAGGAATGGTTTTTGTTTATAGAGACGAAATGTGGAGACATGTACTTAATAGGGTTTGAGTTATAGGAGAATTTTATTCTTGCAGATTTGTGATTTTGGAGTTAGCGATGAGTTTACAGGAGCAGATGCATTTCTTACAAACACGGCGGGTACACCGGCGTTCATGGCCCCAGAGTCACTGCTAGGCAATAAGGAGCAGTATAGTGGGAAGGCACTGGACGTGTGGGCTCTCGGGATCACACTCTACTGTTTTGTGTACGGCAAGGTAGGATTGGCTACACTAATTAATTAGATTCTAATGATTTCCTTCCATGTTGATTATCCAATGCTCTTGTGGTACACATTAAGGTAGCAGTAGCACACATATTATAGTAATACTATATTATTGGTTTACTTATGCTGTCTTATGCATAACTGAATATGATAATCTAAGATGTTATAAATATTGTATTACTAAGTTATGTAAATGCCTCTCAATGCTTCTATGTATATTTGTATTCATGTATGTTTGTATCTTTATGTACAGTACATTTGTACATATATGCACTACAGCACTACATTATATATACATGGATGTACTACAGTTACATGTACATACATGTATATGTGCTGCAACTGTATGTACATGCAGCTACATACAAGTAAGTATGCTGAACATTTACATATTAATAACAATAGTATTGGTGTTACAGTGCCCTTATCTAGATGATATCCCTCTGGTCCTCCACCAGAAGATAATGAAAGATCCAGTCTTGTATCCAGCAAGGTAAGTGATGCATATAATGTACAATGTGCTTCTCAACAGATTCATTTTGAGGAGTTACCTGACTCTAAAATATCCCATTATTTACCTTCTTAAAAAGTGTTTCGGATTCTGAACTTTAGTCCAGTGTCTTTAGCTTTATTTTTAGCAAAATATGTAACAATGTTTGGTATGGTAATGTGTAAATAAAACATGACGCATTAATGTTATATTCGGCAGTGTGTCATTATATTATGGTATTTTTGTTTTTTTTCTCATGATACATCTTAATTTTATACATTAGTCATGCATATTTTTATAGTGTTTATGCATGTATTTCATCACCTGTTACCTGTTTGTCTATGTTGTGTCTATATCTAGTACGGATAATGCTAGTAATTATCCTGTGTCATGTGACGTAGGAATATTTGATTGATCGCTCTCATCATTTTCAGTCCAGTGATCAGTGAAGGATGCAAAGATTGTATAAATCAAATGTTAATCAAAGAGCCTCAGCAGAGGGCAACTCTTGATAAACTGAAAGTTCACCATTGGGTGACCAGAGGCAAGACTTGCCCTATGTTAGACACTTCACAGAACTGTCCCAATGGACTCATCGAGATTGATGCAGAAGACATCAAAAACTCTATCCGAACTATTCCCAAAATAGAAACACTGGTAAGTTACCTGTTATTATTGTATAAATTATTCCCATATGCTTAGTGCTGCGTATATACAGTACAATGCAGGTATATTGAATATACATGAATTAAATTCAAATAGGAAGACTATGTTATGCGTATTTGATTCTTACAGTGATATTTATCATCATCATCAGATGTTATTTGTAATTACATAATATATTGTGTCAAGGTCATCCTCTATTCACTACACGGGGACGGGACGACCAGCTAGGGGAGCATCGGAATAAATATAATATCTAAAAGATAAGGCCTCACACACGTTATCTCTCCACAGACACCCTAGTTCATATAATACACTCCGTAGCATCTAAATACTTGTACACTCTAGGGAACACGGGTTTTATTGTTGATTGTTGGCTTGTATAACAGAAATGTAGACCATATTGGCCAGGGATAGGATTTTTATGGAAGGTACTGCAGATGGCATCTCTCTATGCATAGCATGACACTCTATGACAAGTGTGACATTATATTGTATTCTCTCCGGCGTTGTCATGACCCTCTAACATTTCCAGATGCTGTCACAGGATTTGGTTTTGTAGAATTGAGAATTCTTTCTCAGAAACACTATTCTCCTTCTTACGGAACTGTTGTAGATATTTACAAAGTGGATATCATATACATGTATAATATGTACCTGCAGCTCAACATGTGCATATGATATAGTTAAAAGTTATTACTGCAGGTAAACGACCACAGCCATGCAATCTCAGGCTAGCTGATCAATACACAACCATATGATTAACTCTGAGCTGCATTGGGATTGTTTTCAATAATTATTGTACATGCAGGGAGATGACCTTCTCTTAGCTCATGTGTATATCCTCCTCGTATCATGTTTGTAGCTATTGTATTGATAGTTATGCTTTTATTTTAGATATTGGTGCGGAAAATATTAAAGAACAAATCATTCAAGCATCCCTTTAAGGAGAGGCCATCTTCTGCTCCTGGAAGCAGGTAAATAATTCTTATAAGCTGTGTGCCTTTTTATCTGACTGGTATTTCCTTCTGCCTTTGGATAGCCCAATAATCTTGCCTATTCATCAACTCTACAAGACACTCAACTAAACTAATAAGGAGTTGTCAATCCTTTGCTTGGTGTCCCTTGACCTTTGACATACATAGCAACAAGAGTGTTTAGAAGCTCGCTTGGTTTAAATACATCACTTTATCTTCATTTTCATTGATCGTTACTTGTCGCCCTTAGATTGGCACACAATACAGTGGTTATACCACAATGAGGTGGAGACAACTTCAATTATACTATGGTTGCTGCACACTGCCAACTTTTATTACTTAGTAGATGCCTTGGGAGAATCATTGCTTTCATTGCTTTGTATTAGTATAATGTAATAGTTCAGTGCAACATTTTCCCCCTATATGGAGCATTCAAAGTCAAATCAAGAATGCATTAACAAATGAACTATTCTCCCTATGCACATGTACAATGTATTATCCTTGTGACAAAGCTCTGTGGCAGGGGATGATGGTATATATATTATTTATACATGTTGGCCAACAAAAGCTACTATTTCTTTGAATTCTTATTTGGTTTATTTGGTGTATTAAGTTCAGGAGAGTGGTTATACCACAGCTACAATGGAGAATACGTTGAACAGAGGTCCTTGACCGCATTGTAAAGGTTGTTTGCATGATATTATGTGTAGGATACATTCTGTTAGTGGTAGACACGTAGTCACCTTAGTTTACACGTGGAATCATGTAGATATAGGTTAGTACCATGTAGTGGTTTGACTAACAACACTTTATACACATACTACACTGTATAAGCGCACCTGTCAAGTAAACAGAGATAAAAGTCTAAAGGTTTTGATCAGCACACTTTTTCAGATTCTCCAAGAGAGAATTCCTCAAGACGGCAGAATATGATATGATTTGACTAAAACACCAATTTCTCATACATTTGTCAGGTGGTTCAGGATTTGCAATATTTCAACACATCATTTCAACTGGAATGTTAACTAAATATCCAGGTTCAAATTTAACATAATATAGACAGAGTTGTCTGATTGGGGGTGACATTGCTGATTTTAATCAAAATACTGTTGAAAGTTTTCCAAGTTGTAAACTCCGGAGGAAGCGGGGAGGTTTAAAATTGCCCTGGGAGTGGCCTTAAAAATGGAAGTCTCCCAGTAACGCCTGAAGACTTGATAGGTATGCATATAAGTGTAGCGTTAGCATTGTGGATATGGCATTGTATTAGCCATGCAGTGCAGCTGGTTATAATTCCAGAGTTGTCCTCTTTTGTCTATATGAGTAAAGAATGAGAGGAAAACTTTGAAATTATTATGATAACAAGATGATGTGAACCCTGTTAATGTACTAGTAGCTGTTTTTATGGTTTTTTAGCTTTATCAACATTGGATTACTAATAGCCTATCTCAGTAATAGGCACACAGTACATGTATTATTGTTCATCTCTACCATCTTGAATTTATCCTTTCATGGGTAGTTGCTACCAATATTCTATGTGGGTGTCAGTGTGTTATCAAAGACTGCATGTATACCTTTTAGTTGACAGGAAAGTGTGTTATCTCCCTTGCTCATGAATACCTTGTTATTCCCTTCAGGTTCAAAGTTCTACCTGTATAATTATCTTTGCACTAAACGTTGTGTTTAAATACACAATAACATGGAAGATATGTTAAACACCCAATGAAATAATTCATATACAAAGCATTTTTGAAGGGCAATTATTTGTTCAATTCACGTATGAAACCTTTTTAGAAGAGTGATTATATATGTTTGTATATTTTAATACAGACTATTTTGATTGACTAGGGCTGATCTGTTGAATGATGGAAGGCTATCCTTGACTCCTGAGGAGCCAGCGATGACTCCAGACACGGCTGTACCACCCTCAATTTAGGTCTAGTTGTCAGATACACAAACATGTTCATATCAAGTCATTGGTTGTCCATATTCTAAAATTATAGTTCTATGGTGCCAATCACTTTTCGAATCTCAAGAAATATTGTTATCAAATAATTCAAAATTTCTAGTACGATTTTTAAAAATGGAAACAATGCTGTACAAATTTGTTTAGGCATGGCATACCTTTGCAATATTTTTATAAGCCATAGTGGATGCTGTAAAAAGTTGATTTGATATACACTGTACTCTGTAGTGAGTGTATGCTCTCAGCTGATATTAGTTTCAGGGCAATAATAAGCAAATACGTATAATTTGTGATTTATTTTTGTACACATGGACAATTTCCATTACAATATTTTTTCAGTACACTAAACGAAATCAGGGGCAAGAATTTGACTTGCGTTTCAACTTTGCCTGCCACCATTTACTTTCAGTGATAATATGATTTATGATAGTAAACTGAAATCTACTGTTGAATATACAGATTGTTTTTGTAGCATAATGATGTAATAATACAGGAATTATACTATATTTATATGTTAGAAACTTGTGCAAATACAAATAGCATCAAAGTAGTAACTGAAGAGTGAATACTTTTTAGTGATTTTGAAAGATTTTACCTCTAGTCACAATTTTTCATGCATTATATTTATTACATGATTTTACAATAAAATGTTCTGATTAAATGTTGTTATGGTGCGATATCTGGTGAATAATAGTGCTGACAATTAAAATGCAAACACAGCTGTATATACACTAGTAACTAGCACATACAATGTATGTACTGTACATGTATGCTAGTTGATAGTACATATATACCGTACACTATGCTAGTACATGTATGAATTCCCGTTTAACATTACTGGTACACTGCACAGGTCATAATGATTTTCTGTTGAGTATACTCATAGAGTAAATGTACAATGGTAAAATATATCTGATCATAAAAATAGCATTCATAGACAGCGATCTCAATTTGAGATTCTGTGAAATATACACTTGCATATTATACATACACTAGTTGTGTGTAGTGACTATAATATGACCATAATATATGGTGTATATCCACTTACACAAGAGTGTAACTGGAAAATGTACTTGCATTCCATGGGTGCAGTAATCAAGTGGAGTTATTCCTCACTGCCCATGTGTAGTGACACTATGCCTATTACTATTGTATATGTACTGTATAACATAGTGCATTATGCATGCTCAAGCAAAGAATTATGTGCCACAGAACCCCAGTCAGGGAAGGGTTATTTTCACAGATATGGAACCAAATCCCTGAGTACTCAAAAATGAAATCCTTCCAGGAAAAATATCAAAAATTAAACATTATGGCGAAATTATTGAGAATTGTTACTCATAAGTCTATATAGAGAGCAAATAATAACAAATCATTGCATGGTCATTGAACACACAAAAGCAGCTATTATAATTATGTTGATCTTAATTAGAAGTTGCCCTTTCTCAAATTGGAAGAGGACAACATCCTATCGTGCACTGTAGATTGAAGTTGTTCCCTCTTATCTTCAAAAACTTTCTGTTACTTGTTTAGGCCTTGGAATTGTCGTAATGCTAATTTATTTTTCCAATAAGAATTGCGTCTGTTACATGTCGCATTGTTTCTTTTTCATTTTACAACTAGCGATTGAGTTTTGTTCTCTCTTCACTGAGGAAATAGTTCAAAGTTTCTATATAAACTTTGGTTATATAGACAAACTTCGGTACAGTATTTGTTTTACTAGATGGATTTTTGACATAGGTTACTGAGCTATGTTTATGTTATTATAAATAAAGGGGCATTCCTAAATCCTAATTTAATACTATAAAATTTTCTATAGTCAAGGTGAGTCAGCATAATGATAATGATGAATGATTAATATAAATATTTAATCATAATCATAATGATATCATAATCATAAATCATAATAATCATAATGATAAAATATCAAATATAAAATAATAATATAAATAAATAATACAATTATAATTACATGGTAGTTAATAGAATACTGTAATACTCCAACTCTTTTCTTTCTTGTTTTTATTGAATCTTTGTTAGTTAATAGTCACTGCTAAGCAATTTACTTTTTTTTTAGGTAAGCCTATAGGCTATACAATACATTACATAACATTATGGGCTATAGGCTATACAATACATTACATAACATTGTGATTATCATTATACATGTCTTACATGTATAATATCAATATCGTATGTATATAAATTCAATTGTATTAACTATTAATTATTTAATATAATAAAATATTTAAATTTTGTTTTCGTCTATTTTTGACTCGATCTTTAACACAGCACTGGAACCAGGCTTGCCAAGTTCGACTGATGAGAATCAGGGAGATTCAGCATTTGGGTGGGGGTGTCCATATTGGGTGGGGTGGAGTACCAAAATTTGAGTTGAAAATCAGGGAGTCTCCTGCGGAATTAGGGAGACTTGGTAAACCTGACTGGAACTGTGCTCAACACTCATATGATTATGATTGGGGGAATGAGTGACCCACTCTAATTAAATTACCATATTTAGTAGCTCACTAGTCTTGAATTAAGTTGGTGATGATGACAGTAATGTGAATGAGGTCTGCTCATTCAGCTCTCCTTTCCAGCAGTGTGAGTATAGTTTGAGTGTTGCAGTATTGGTGACTCTTTGTCTGAGTGGTTCTAGTAGAAATAAAAGTGGAAGCACACGATGAGTTTTTTGAGCAAAAGTTTTGGTGGCAAGTGTCAAACACTATAGCTGCGATAAAGTAGAGTGGTGCAATGTGCCAATTAGTGAATCACACGTTCGAATTATGTTCACTTCGACCTAAGTGCCAATGTTTACAAAACAAACGGAATACTCCTACAGCTCTTTGTGTAGCCATAGTGAATAAAGCAGCCAACTAAGAGCCGGTGTGGGGGGCAATATCTCCCAGGTGGAAAATTTATGCCCCATTGGGAGTCTGCTTTTGTGCAGACTTAACTTTACCCAAAGATTTGGCTCGACACCAGAATAGGTCCATGATGGTTACTTTTCACTCTCAATAGAACGTTGAGTCAGTTGACCACAGTCCTGGTATGTGTAGGCTCAGGACAAATAGATATGTTCCTTCTTGAGTTCATAATGTTCTACTAAGTTTTTCTAATAAGTTGATTGGGAACCGAGTAATTTAACAGCTTTCAGCAGTGTATATGCATACTTTCTAGTTTGAATAATGAAGTAATCAGTCGAGTTTAATTGAGGCTGAAAATTTTGGCTATTTTGTTATTTTTCTATAAGTTGGTTTTAGGATCTTGACCAAATGCCATTCTTTAGTTTGATTTTTTAAATGGGATCATAGAATTTTCTGGTAGCTTGGGTTTTAAATGCCTCTCTCACAAGGCTCACACTCTTCATGTAAATTTTACCAATATATTTGTGTGATATGTGTACATGCAAATGCAATTAATGTCACATTTGATTTGATTCTGAGGTCTACTAATATAATTTATATTGTAGTGTTTCTCACAATTGTTTGGTTTCAACATTTTGTCATTGTGAGGTTGTAACAGTGAAGTTGAGATTCTAATACTGTGTATAGTTGATAGTTACACTCACAGACATGAATATGAACGTCATGGATATGGTACGTACAAATACAGTGTATTGGTCTACACCCTCTCATCCTCTGTATTGGCCTAATTCATCTTGCATATGTCTTTTAGAGCAATGTGGTGTATACCCTTTTCAGAAATATACAAAATTATCTTAACTCTTTTGATGCCAATTCTTTCTGACTGATGTTTGAAGTGTAGCTCTCTTCTATCTATACTATAGATGTCCGTTCATTATTATTTACCACCCTGTTGTAGTTTTCGTTTAGACGAGGTACTTTTAACCAGACTTACAGATGTTTCCCTGTGTCCTTTATGGAGGGCAAGGATAGGCCTGATGTTGAAAAGGGAGGAAAAAGTAGGTATTTTATCTTTTGGTTGGATAACTAGAAATGATTATAGGGTATAGGTTGAATACCTAATCAAAAATATAGTGGTTACTTGTGTATATGTAGTATATAATCTCGGTGAAAAATGCTAATTCCTAATTCTTATAGAAATGCTGTTATGTGATTTTATGCTTAATAGACCTAATTTTCTTTCTTTGTAGTTATCATGCCACCATCTGCTTTGGATGTACTGAGTGAGTATATAGCATGTTGCGTACATATTTGGTGTTACATGCACATGTACTGTATCATTTTAATAGGCTGCTATTCTAACATTTCATCACCTATCCACTCAGAAGGTAAATTAGGGCTTCACAATTGTTACTTTTAACGATCCGTTTCCATCTATGACATCATCTGTGACACCATCTATGACATCATATATAATACCATCTGTGATACCATAATATGTAATATCATCTGTGACACCATCTATGATACCATATGACTGTAATGCCATCTATGATACCATATGACTGTAATACCATCTATGAAACCATATGACTGTAATACCATCTGTGATACCATCTATGACATCATCCACACGTATGATACCATGTATGATGCCGTCTATGATACTATCTATGACACCATATGTTATATCTGATACCATCTATGATACGGTTTGTGTATGATATCTTTCAGCTCAGCGTAACATCCAATACCCAATGCTCTTCAAACTGACCAATAAAACAACAAATATGTCAACACACTGTGGCGTTTTGGAGTTTGTGGCAGACGAGGGAAGAATATACATGCCATACTGGGTGTGTGTTACTTTCAATGTTTCACTATTTACTATATTATAGACCTATACAATCTAGCAGTTTTAAACTATTGTACCCAGTTTATATACTGGATTTTACTACAATCTACAAAGATGAGGGTAGAAAGATGGTTCCCATGTTCAGTGATTTACTTTCCCACCATTCTACTGCTAAGTTTTAGATGGCTACTAGAATCACGCATAGTTCTCTGAACCAACTGCTAACAGAAGTTATCTTCCCATTGAGGTAGTGTTTATTCTAAGTGTTCTCCCGGTCTAGTCTGAATTATCTCCCCTATTCATATTACAGATGATGAGTAACCTGGCCATACAGGAAGGTGAATTTATCCAGGTGGAGAGTATATCGCTACCTGTAGCAGAGTACGTTAAAATACAGCCACAGTCTGTAGACTTCCTTGACATTAGCAACCCTAAAGCAGTCCTAGAAAGGGCTCTAAGGACGTTTGCCTGCCTCACTCTCAATGATACAATATCTATTAACTATAATGATAAGATATACGAGTTTAAAGTTCTCGAGTTGAGACCACCCAATGCTGTTACTATAATAGAGTGTGACATGAATGTAAGTATTCTGGGTCTAGTCTATATAGGTCACGGGCTGTTGTATGACCCCATATGATTGGTTAATTATAGCAAACTGGCTACTTATGTACAAGTAGTTGCTAAAGAGACATTTACTTATGTGCAGTGGTCATTGGAATAATATGTAAGAGGCAATGTGGAGCTGACTACAAATTGGAGATTTGTATTCGTCTCTAATATAACTGAATAATTACCCTCGGCCCTGTTACATACATGTAGTCTATAGTAATAGCCATAGATGCCTTGTTGTAGGTAGACTTTGCTCCCCCAGTAGGGTACGTAGAGCCAACGTACTCCAAACCAGCCGATGCTATGGAAGAGGACGATGACGTGGACTATTCCTCTATCAAGGTTCCACAGGCTGGGTTCAAGGTAAAGTACATATCTATATAGTATACAGTGTTTATACGTATAGTGTGTACATGTACACCTGCAATATATACTGTATATACTGTACCATTTGTATGTAAGAGGTAGTGCTATAATCACTGTGCAGTATATTCTGTGTGTACATGTAAATGGTTAGCTCTTCACCTTTTACGTCTACTAACTACTACATACCTGTAGGTGTTTAGTTGTGAGGGGAACAGGTTGGATGGTAAAGCCAGGAAGAATAGTCCAGCCAAGTCAGACTCTCCATTACTACAACATGAAAGGTATATTCTTACTTTGTGATAACTGTGTCTACTTATAACCACTATGTAGAATGTAGATATAGCAATTCACCATTCCATAGCTGACTTCTTACATTGTTTGCTGTCACTTGGCACATTTAGTAGAGTTTTGTATTCCTACTGGATGTTACACTTGGATTGTCATTTTCAGACATTTGCCACTAAGATGTGACTAGCACTTCTGTATATTATGAATTCCCTACCTGTACATAGTTTATCACTGGGGTTCTACACTGTTCTACTGTTTGTCTGTAAAACAGAGGGATACCCAACTATGATTATCAGAGAGGTAAAATAACTTTCATAAGGAATGGAAGATCTAAACCAGATGACTCAAAGGTAAGTCACAATGTATATACATATGTACATGTAGATATTACTATCAGACTGGGCTGTACTAATACAGTATAGATACATTGTATGTGTATGCATCACTAACAGACTAGGCCAAGTTGTTTAGTCTTTTACAATGTCTAACATAGTCTATATAGATATAGAATAGCCATCTATTAATTAATTTCTATTGCATCTAAATAGTCCTCTACATTTACAACATTTATATACAATTATATATAACGTCTGCTCACCTACTGGTATAATAACAATGTACTATTTACCATGTACGTACATAACAGTAACGCCACATAGTCACCTACTTGTTATATACATGTACATGTATTATATACCATGTATATACATAATACCACATGTTCATCTTGTAGAATGAATCCCAAACTTTCTCAGCGTTTCAAGGGGAGGGGCAGTTACTCAAGAAGAAACGTAATTAGCCGTAATTAGCCGCTTCACCAAACATTGATGAATAAAAATCTAATATATACATCTATTATATACATGTATATATGATGCTGTCATCATTTAGACTGCTATATTTATTTAATAAAACATTGGATTGTAATGGATTGTAATGGAATTTAAAAAACAATTTATGAAAATATTTCATTTATTGCATAGAAAATTTTGATTGGATCTGTCATCACTGTGTTGTTAATGAGAGGTAAACTATAGAACCAATAGAAAAGTAAATTAATACTGTCCAAAAATATAACATAAAAACTTAATGCTTGATTCAAGTGTCTAAAACCTAAGTAGATATACACACCAGTAGGCGTTGCTGACAAAACCTGCAGGATTACCCATCTAATATTCTATTGTAATGACGTAAAGTGACTAGTATAGGGTGAGTGAATTCTCAAGAATGGAAGCCAGATCCTCTCTAGTCTTCTCCTTTGGAGCTAACTTGGTAACCCTTTCTTGGGGGATAGTAGCTTCTACCAGAGCTGGTATGTCAGAGCTAGTATACCCAAGTTCAGTTAACCCATTCTCTATGTTCAGTTTGTGGCAATAGTCGCGTATCACATCAGCCAATACTGCACCTGTGAAACATTATGATAATCCTTATCATGGTGGAAAGGGAGTTGTCTTCTTTATATATGTAATATCCCCAATCATGCGCTCTATTATGATTCTCAATATCTACCAGATGAGACTACTGGCGGCTTCATGTTATTTGGCCTACAATTAGAATGTAACTACAAAACAAAGTTATTATTATTGCACTGATATCCTACCCATTGACCTGACCTTAGCGAACTCTAGGGTGGCCAAGGAGACATCTTTATACTTTTTTTTCTAAGACAATGTCCTTACCTGCATCTGCCAGCCTATCATTTGTTGTATCCCTCCCGAGTAACTGGGCAGCCTCCAGATGGCGCTCTGGACACGCTGGAGCAGTCCAGTTAAAGACTGCAGGAGCCGTAATGACTACGCTCAGGCCGTGAGGTACTAGGGCTTTCTCAGTGGGGTAGTCAGCTGCCTGGTATGACCTAACATTGCCACTGATTCCATAGGATAAACCGTGGCACAGATGTACTCCAGCGTTCCCAAACCCAATACCTGTCAAGTGCAGTGGAGTGTATTCACATCATGTAGATATTATAATTCACATATTTGGCCTGTTTAATGTCAACTTTTGTTTATACATATTCCAGGATTCTAATTCAACTGACATCTAGAATGCAGGTAATTTATCAACAAAAAGGCAAATCTAAATTTTTGATATGTTCATGTAAACAGTTCATAGCACTAAAGGGGAGCATTGTACACAGTCATTCCAAGTGTTGACCCCCAGCATGAGACCTGCACATGAGTATATTCATACAAAACCTCCGTACACTTCTCATAATCTTATTTACAGTTACATGTATGTCTTCTTAATTCATTTCAGCTATTTAGGCA
The DNA here is from genome assembly GCA_935421135.1 of Bugulina stolonifera. Classification (NCBI taxonomy): domain Eukaryota; kingdom Metazoa; phylum Bryozoa; class Gymnolaemata; order Cheilostomatida; family Bugulidae; genus Bugulina; species Bugulina stolonifera. The sequence goes on from OW285188.1 coordinate 25,769,090, forward strand.
ATGAACGACTTTTTGCATGCTAATGCATGTAACTACATACTGTGTGCATATGTCTACCTGCGAATGCGCTGGCAGCACACATCTGTTTCCTAGCTTCAAAATTGTTTGCACTGTTGATAGAGTCGACCATGTATTCACCACACATCTTCAAAGCTTGTCTAGCCCACACATCGCTGATTGGATTGCTTCCCTGTGAATAGTAAAGTGACGCAGCTGGGTCAATAACCATATAAAGTGAGTTGGTACAAAACAGTATAATATAAATAGTTGAGTAAACCCAAAGAGAGGCCCAAAATTTAGCTTGATATCCTTGAATTTATGGCCAACACTTGCAGGTGTATACTAATATCTGTTTTGGCATACTTCAGCTTTCTATAATCCGACTCCTCTCACAGGCTTCATGATATCACGATGTAATAGTAATACAATAATGTGAATAATATGAGAAGGTGTTACCTGATAAGCAGGCCTGTTGTTGGGGTTAGTGGGTCTAGGGGATCGCTGGTTGTACGGTATTGCTGTGTAGGACTCCAGAGCATGACAGAACACATCAAATGCACTGAAAGCAGCGACGCGGTTGGGCATGGTCATGACATTCAACGGATCAACTATTCCCAGCAGTGGTCGTAGTGCTCTGTTACCGATACCTTCAACAATGTAACCTCTTAACTAATTGTTTCTATTATTTTAGTAGTCCACACTAGTCACTGTGCCCCTACATAGTATTAGTAAATCAACGGTGGGGCCCAAAATGCACACATTAAAGGTATAGTAACCACTGCTGTTGACACTAACAACATGCTAGCAATGATGCACCCAATTAGTATGATAGTGAATGTTTTACTGATCAGATCATCTCTTGTATATCTAGTAGGTACCTGTTTTAGCTCGCAAATCCTTGAGGTCAAATATGGCCACACCAGTTGTTTCACTGCCTGTTCCAGCGGTAGTGGGAATTGCTACCAGCGGTTTTACCGTACATTTTACTGGAAGACCCTTTCCAATGGGAGCATTGACATAGTCCATAAAGTCAGCATCCGGATCACTGGAGTACAGATTAGCAACCTTGCATGTGTCCATCACTGAACCACCTCCTACAATAGTAACAATACAATAACATCAACAGATACTACCAGAGAATTGACGATGACAATAGAATAATGATTGAGGAACATCACTAATATTTCATTACCAGTGGTTAGAAAACGGAGTGAACCAAAGCAACAAATATACAGTTGAGGGTAACCGATCAAGTTGTGTTTATTCCAACATAATACATGTATATTACAATCAGTTCTTACCAACTGCAAGGAATGAATCATAGCCCCCACTTCTTGCCCAGCTGATTGCCTTCTTAAAGCTCACATCTGTTGGTTCAATTGTGACATCATCAAATAGGTCAAACCTAACTTTATTTCTGGTGAGCGAGTCGACCACAGTCTTCATGATGGGTAGCTTACTGATGTTCTTATCCGTAACCAGACCTACTTTCTTTGCATTCAAATTTGCAAAATCCTGGCCGACTTCCTAAAATGTAGTCATAAACTATATCACATGATTCCCGAGATACAGTGGAACTTGCTTAATTCAACCTCGGATAATTCAAAAACTTGGTTAGTTCAAACTATTAGCCTTGGTCCCTGCTGAGCACTATATAAATGGCTTCAAATAGTTCAAACTTACCACCTGTAATTCAAAGTTCATGCGGTTTAGGCTCACACTATAATCAATGATAATACTATCACAGCCAGCATTAGTCACCTAATAATCGTTGCTAGTAGTTAATAGTTTTTAGTAGTTACTACTGCAATATGTTTCTGCTCAAACTAGGCTGGGAAAACCTACTAATTGCTTTACTGTTCCTTAGCTAAATGCATTTTTATACTATTGTCCTGTACATGTGATGCATGTCATTATATAAAATGAAGGGATCACATAATTCAAACTCGGCCTAATTCAAACCAATGATGATGGAGTTTAAATTAAGCAAGTTCCACTGCATAATTATTCCTCATGTACATAATAAAGCAGTAAAGTGGAAAAAGGTCTCTGGAAAAGGCTACCAGCTTGTGAGAAAATTTCAGACTGACATTGAACCTGCACATGAGTAATACAGTATAATACCTGGGTGACCCCTTCTCCAAATCGAATGTTAGAGCAGGCCATCTCAAAAGCATAGTCGGTATTTTGTGTGTCAGCAGCGTGACGGACTGCAGGAAGCCGTGTGTGGTGCAAGCCTCCACCATGGGCTGGACAACGGCATGACGCTCCAGCGGTTGCACGCAGAAGGTTTAAGGCTCTTGCTTTTGATGCCATATTCTGGAAGAGAAAGTAAGTCATATAACCTTCAGAGATAAGTAATATTACAAAATCATTAACCACTGACACAACACTAGACATCGGCAATCCTCACAATACACAATTACAGCAGTTCACATGCTACCAGTTCTTAATGCATTACGACAAATGGTAAATATTCCAAAATGTCTATTTCAGGACACCGTTTTAATGGGCCGGAAGCCGGAACGTACAAGACTTTCACAGCATTAATAAATGCACTAAAAACTTATTATTCTATTTGATAAACTACATCATACCACTATGGAACAATAACAATAACTAACAGCCTTATTAATAACGATTCAGTAAAGCAATGCTTCACTTCACGCTGAGCTACTGTTGAACCGAATCAAGCGCTACACATATTGTCTAAAGTACGAAATACTAAATAGGCCATAGTCGTTTATCATGCCTATTCTACACGCCACTTACATTTGTAAAGTTTGTTTGCAGTAATACCCCAAGGCTAAGGTAGTTTCTCTCAACAACATCATGCTCAAGTGCAGAAGGGTGCAGAGGCTTACTTTTGAAAATAAATATAATTATATTATATATTAATATTGTCAATTATTATTATTAATTATAATTATAATGGGGGTTTTAGTCACAATTAGTAGGTTGGTATTTTCATTTTATATATATTACAATTATTATTATGCAAATATAAAATAATATAATATCAATATCAATATGAATATGAGATATTTTTTACTGTAGGCTACTCCTCTGTATGAACAATGAAATTTAACACTTCAGATAATAAAGTGTCTCTTATATTATAGCCATAATGTTCGCTTCAAACTTAATTTAAGAACCACAACAATTTATCAAAAAATGAGACGTAAATGAGAAAATAACATCATCCAAAATGCTTATAAATTTATGACGATTGATAACAAAATGAAAATGCAGAGTGGTACCACTTTGCCCAGGTCAGGTTAAAATGGGCGTGGTCTTTTTAAAAGCCTTAGATCATAGGACTTAAGAAGCGCCGCTCCCTTCTTGATTGGCACTTCAACCAAATTCAGACGTTAAATATTCAGAATTGTAACCCAACGACTATAAAATAACTGCTAAATGCAACCCTGACATGAGCTCTAATCCACATCCTCCTAGGCAGAAATAAGCGGCGGATTTGATATCGCTTCGCAATAATCTTGATTAACCTTCCTTTGAATTAAGGCTCTGATTTCTACCAAACGAAACGAAACTGTCAAGAAGAAGAGAGGTGGAGACAGCATAATTTTTGTTTTCATTTACATTTATTGCGGTTTTCTGAAAGTTTACAGATAGCATTTTGTTAAAAGTAACTTGTTGACCACACATAAATGTATATTATATATACAACTTATAGGAGGGAGTAAATAAATAAACGAAAAAAAGAACACTGGTGATTTTGGCTGCAATAGATAATTATTATTTTTATATAGAATTATTATATTACGAATATCAACATCAAAATATGAATATATATTATTAATTATATTATTTATTCATATTCATAATGCAAGCAAAATCACTGTGTACTATAATGGCTTTCTACCTTTCCTGATTTACAAATCAAGTTTTGGTCCTCACCCAAGTTGTGCCCTTGCCCCTCCCCCTTGCGTAGTTAATAATTAAATTTAATGATAATAATAATTACAATTTAATTATGATAGTTTTGTGGTGTGAATTTGCATGCTCTCTGTATATACAGTGTTATTATCGGTTGACTTTCTGTTCAGTTATGCCGTCAGCCTACGAGAGATTGCAGATAGACATTACTAAGCCCAAATATGATCAGAATACATATTGGGGAAGAGCGAGACATTTTTCAATTCTCACAAACCCATTGAATCTCCTGGCTAGCTCTAAGCAATTAGAAGACTCAAAGCAGATTGTTACTGACTACCGGTAAGGAGTTTAGATTTGGTTAAGGTTCTCACTTTTCATCTAATCTTATGTTTTAATATAATCCGCTTGTTGCAATGTAGGCCTGTTTTGCATTATTCTTAGATAGCCTACACTGTTTGAATCAAAATGAGTGTTTTATTTATTTTTGTGTGATTTTATCTTGCTTTTTGCCTGAATGTTATTTGTTATTTTATATTGCCTTTTGGCTGAATGTTTAATTGTTGTTTCTGATATTGTATTGTAAGGTATTAATTGGTTAATTCATACAGGAAAGGAGCAGAGTTACCTGGACTCACAGCAGATCAGTTATGGAGAGCAAAGCAACTGTTCGATTCTGCCTATCATGACTGTGAACATGGTCCTAAGTTGATGTTTCCTTTTGGGAGAATGTCAGCCATGGTGTGTGTGTATTCCATGTAATATTAATATGAATTACATGTTTCATCAAGAGTACCATCGCCCCATGAGTTCAATAGCAATGTTTCAATATTGTTTTAGGTACCTTGCAACATGGTCATAACGGGTTGCATGCTGACGTTCTACAAAACCACGCCGGCAGTAGTATTTTGGCAATGGATTAATCAGTCCTTCAACGCTGCAGGTACAGAATATATACATATACAAGCTTATATTATATTATACTACAGTGCATTAATGGGTTACGTATAACCAATGTCGTCCTGTTGTAGCCTCCATGTATACGTACAGTATAAGTATCATAACCATTTGGTGTATTTTAGTGAATTATACGCAGAAAGCTGGAGGTGTAAAGGGTGGTGTTGATGAGAGTGGAGCGAGTAAGTTAGCCCTCTCGTACTGTGCTGCTACTTCGGGGGCTGTGGCTACTGCTATATTTCTTAATAAAGTGATGACTCCGAGGTTTCCACCAATGATAGGCAGGTAAAGTCATTCAGTGATCAATACATTGTTATGCCACTGGCATGTGCTTTGAGATTGCACAGCGGTAGACATATGTTATGTTTTATTAAGAGTGTAGCAAGAATTTGTATTTGTATCATTGAAATCATTTCAATTTATTTACTATTAATGTTATTTTGGCAATTGTTCATTATACAACAATAACATAATTTAGAAATATTTATCTCAAGGTTTGTTCCACTGGCTGCTGTGGCTGCCGCTAATGCCATAAATCTTCCTCTAATGAATGTTGACGGCATTAAGGATGGTATTCCAGTTCTAACAGAGGGTGGGGAGCCCCTCGGTACCTCTCCTAAAGCAGCGCGCAGTGGCATCACTCAGGTGTTATTTCTATACAATATAATTATAAGTGTGTAAGAGAGAACTATAATACAACCTTATATGTCTAGGAGAAATTGACATAATAAATTGAACATTTTAAAATTCTTAGTTTATCTAAAATGTTTTAGTGCCAATGAAAGAGAGAAGTTGCGTTACGGCCCATGCTGTATTTGTTTCATAAGTATTATTGATACATTTCACACTGATGAGGTGTACTTAAATGTACCTGCATGCACATTTGTACAATGTATATACACTGTAGATGTAGGCTATCCATTTATTTGTAAGATGTCGAATGTTATCACTGAAATCAAGAATATGTTTTAGGTTCTTGTGAGTAGAATCGTCATGGCGATGAGTGCCATGTTTCTCCCTCCAATAGTTATGGCAAGACTAGAGCGAAGACCTTTCCTCACTAAGTAAGTAGATTACCTGTGCATAGTATTGGTATAATGAGCTCACTGTATCATCTTATGCATACACTGTACTAGGAGCACACCTTGGCAATACTACATATTTACAGCAAAACATGTCATAAAAGGTGTGAAATATGCTGAACCAGATTTCTCAAGCTGCCAAAGACATGTAGCCATATATCAATGGTATACTATTATGGGTATGTTGCTTAGTTAGTGTACAGGTTGTATTTGTACATGTATGATAATTGTTCAGGTACCCAAAGATGAATGCTCCAGTGCAGGTGCTACTAGTTGGAGCCTCCCTAATATTTGCAACACCGATGGGTTGTGCTCTCTTCCCCCAAATGAGCTCTATGAAAACAACGCATTTGGAACCTGAACTAAAGGACAGAATCATGTCACGCCCTGATCCTCCGGAATTTGTCTACTTTAACAAGGGACTATAAGAGCTATCCTTGTTTCATAGTATTCCCATAAACATAACTACTTCTAGAGCAATTGTTTCTATTACATGTCATACATTTATTTTGGTTTTGCTGCGTCTAATATCATTCTATAGTATATCCGTAAGGTCTTTAATCCACATTTGACGTAGTTGGCACAATAATTCTTTTCAAGGTTCTATGAAATTATCAAATTGTGTTTTTTTCGAAGAGTATAAGATGTTTCATCAACATATTAACTAATTTTTAGTTCATGCAACAGTTTTTTTCTTGAAATTATCCAACTCCATCCTGCGTAATTTGAATCTCATCAAAATGCTGTTCTATGCTTTGATTTGTACATGATACGGCAAGCAGCCTATATTTTGGGCATGGCCAGGGGTGTTTCCCTTCTAATTAAAAAAGAACACCCTAGCAAAAATCCTGGCTATCTCATGTCCTATATTTGCATATTATATTTGTAATATACAATGTTATAATACTTTGGTAATTAATTATTCTCCTATTTTTTAGGATGTTCATTGCTCAATTTTACATTGTTGTGCAGATTTTATGTTCAGCTGTATGTGGAATGTCATGTGTCAGAGTTATGCTTTAGTTTGTTTTGTTTCCAGATGGTTTCAAATAGATGATGAATCTCAGTGTATGAAATAACTTCCTTCATATTTGACAGCTGTCACTGCATTTTGTTATTTTTCTTATACATATTGTTTGCAATACAGTACAAACTATGCAAGCCATGGTTGTTAACATAACATAGATGTGTACTGCAGTACAAAGTACAAGCAAAACAAACTTGAGCAAGGCCCAAGAAAGAAGCTGCAAATAACTTGTGCTTTAATTCACTGAGTTTCAGCTATGGAGTTGTCTCCATAGAGAAGATAACTCGATGGTCCCTTTTTAGAACAACATTCGCTATTTTTGGTAGAAATATCAGAGTTATCTTCTTCTAAAAGACAGCGCTGTAGTTGAAATTCACCACAGAGTTGTCTTCTCCCTGGGAACTTTGCCTTGTCCAATGATGTGAATATAAGCATTAACCTTAACCTCTGCAGCGTCTTTTTTCGTGAACATCAGTAACATCGGGGGCGAATGCTGCACCCACAATATTACTAACTATTAAAATTCTCATACTATTCTGCAAGAAATTAAATTCAATATCTGCTTGGCCATCTGTATGAGTACCGCACGAGTATTATTTGTTAGTAATGTTCTTTCCTATCAATATGTTGTGTGTTTATGTGTGTAACTGCAAAAGCGGTAGTAATACTTATAAGCCATTAATATTAGCTTAAACTAGTGCTTATATTTATTTCATTAATTGTTAATTTTCTATTAATTATCACTTAATTAATGGTAAATCACTAAATAAATTCAAGTCTGGTCTCTATGTCTGCCTCACTTAGAATAGGCAGCTGCTGCCTGGGACCTCGCTGCAAAACAGACATTGAATAATTGGAAAAATTTCAAGACCAGACCGCAAAATTTATTATGAATGTGAAGGGCAGACAGCTGATGAACGATGTAAAACAACTAAAACAGAAGCTTGGACTTCTACCTCTACAAGAGAGACGCAAGAACTGAAGGGTGAACCTGCTGATGAACGTCCTATCACATAAAGACTCTACCCAGCACTGACCACCTCCTATGATGAACTTTTCCAGCAACAGAACATTGCAATTGCAACGACAGTAAGATACTGAGGGGAGCCCGGACCAGAGGCATACCAAGATCCATCAGAACCAACTACAACCAATACCGTAACAGCTTTCTACCAAGAACATTTTGAGATCTAAAGATAGATCAACCCTGCTGATACTTTAAGCAATCCCCAAGTGACAGGTAGCACTGACCTGTGCAGCACACCTTTTAACAAATCCTGAACTGATAAATGACATGCTGTCACAACTCACCTTGCCCACTGTCCCATATGAGGCACGCCCCTCTCACTCCCTAGTTGGTCTAGCCTGACGATGAACTCAATGTAAGTCCATGTAGTAACTGTAATAGACTAATACCAACAATGGCAATGAAAATATGGTTGAACTTTTTATGCGTCTTTTTTCATTAGTGTTGCGTCCGCCCGGTAGCGACGGCATAGCCATCAAAATGTCCCAGTTGGTGCAGTTCCAACTAGGTAGACGAATTACGTTCTGTAACGTTGAGTAGTGAAACACTGTATACAATATTAGTATTATGAAACATTGCCTGGTGTAGCTTGTTTAAAGTGTAGGCTACATTTCAGTCTGGTTAATGGGATGGGGAAATATTGAAATTTTCCCCCATTCCATGTGGATCTCAAAGAAATGACAATGCAATATTCGAGGATATAGGCTTACCCCACCGCTAGAACTCTGTATCAAACCTCTGACAAAACTAAACTTCTTAACTTCTATGGCCTGCTATTTCTATTTGCATATTTTTATATTGTGTCTGTTACCCAGCCTATTATTATGCTCTATAGAGAGCCTATGTACAATGTAATGTGTTTTCTGTGTAGTAGGATGTCTTCGGCAAGTGAGCGGTTGGGTATAGACATAGAGAAGCCCCGGTATGACCAAAGTACTTACAACGGAAGAGCCAAACATTTCTTTATTGTCACCAATCCTCTGAACCTGCTCTCTACCAGTAAACAGTTGGAGGAGTCTAAACGAATCGTCAATGAGTATAGGTGATTAACGTGTTACAAAAGTGAACATTCAATTTTATAAGCTATCATTAAAACATAATATATGCATTTATTTACCGTGTGCTATAATGAGGCTGATTCCTTCTGAGCAGACATATTGTTGAGAACTGCAGCTGGTGTGATTCCCACTGTATCACTGAAACCTGTTTACCTTTTGGTCAGGTGCCAATTTAGACATTTCGATAGGCCTCGGGAATCAGGGTAGTTATCAGGAATAAGTTCATAACTGTCCTCGGGCCTATCTATGTTATTTTGCAATGAATAACTGATGTAGGTGTAACATGGTGGAAGCTATGTAAAGCACTGATTGCATATGCTGATGATTCTGATTTCAGAAATGGGGGGAAGTTACCAGGAATTACCGGAGATCAGATCTGGAGGGCTAAGCAACTGTACGACTCCACATATCACCCTGATACAGGGGAGAAAATGTTCATACTTGGGAGAATGTCAGCCCAGGTAAGTTTAGTACCGTATATACCCATCATATGTACAGTACTGCATATACCCATCAATGTACAGTACTGTATATACCCATCATATATTATACAGTACTGTATATACCCGTCATATGTACAGTAGATCATATAACTGCATTGCCTTACCCGTATATAGTTGCTGTTGTTTACACTGGTAGGTACCTTGCAATATGGTCATCACTGGTTGTATGCTGACATTCTTCAGGACAACTCCCGCTGTCGTCTTCTGGCAATGGATTAACCAGTCTTTCAATGCTCTTGGTGAGTAATTATCTAGCAATATTATATTATCTATTTTCTAATACGACAGACCAGCTCCTGTCATACTGATGGTCTGTATTTCAGCTGTTGCTCCCACAACCACTACCACCATTACCACTACCACCAATACCATTACTACTACTACATATGGCTATGCTTACACAGCTGAGAGTAGTTATATACTAGGCCTAGTATTCAAATTAAGACTTTGTTGCCTGTAATAATAAAGGAGCATGACACTAAAACATGCATTTGCAATATTGCACATTTTCTCTATAGCTTGATCACATACTATTAGCAATTTATTCCTTTCTGGCTACTGGTTCTGCAGCTGTGAGCCATTATTCTGTCAAGTAGCAACATGTATGCCTCAATAGCTACTAACAGTAGTACTGAAGGTTTTGTCATCTCTGACCTTTCCTACAGCTCTATGGGATCAACTGTTAGTGGAGAATAGAAGGGTCTACAGTATATTATGTGCAGTATGCAGTATATGCAGTAGCTGTTACTGTGCAGTATACAGTATATGCAGTAGCTGTTACTGTGCAGTATACAGTATGTGCAGTAGCTGTTACTGTGCAGTATACAGTATGTGCAGTAGCTGTTACTGTGCAGTATACAGTATGTGCAGTAGCTGTTACTGTGCAGTATACAGTATGTGCAGTAGGTAGTAGCATTGCTAGTCAGCATGCAGAAAATACTGTTAATATTCTTTATAACACAGTATATTATGGTATAACAAATATAATAAGCAATGGGTTTGAACACTTGAATAGCATACCTTGGAATAATTAAATAATGAAGCTTTAATTCACTGAAACCACCATGTGTGTGAAATACCTGCTGACTGCATATTGCGCAGTGCTTTACATTCTGGGTGCATGTTAGTAAGCCATTCTTACTGGTATTAGTGTTACGCTTCAGTCCAGATAGAAATGTATAATCAGGTTGGCCGTACTTTTTATGAGATATTTTCTTAATTGCAAGGAGTTTTTCCCCCAACCCATATAATAGCAAGGTGGCCATAGAGGAGTGCCTCTTGTGCAGCTATTTCAGTGTACATCTACTGCTCCCCGGTGAAGCTTCCTTTTGAAGAACGCTGAGTATGTGTAGTGGTAATATATTCTGACCACTGTGCTTGACGATTAGATGCCGTAGAGGCCTCGGGTTCAAACCCCAGTCAGGAATGGATTATTTTAACAGATATGGAACCAAGGCCCTGACTGCTCCGAAACAATTGCAACAAAAAATATAATTGTAATCACATGTATAGCAACTCTGAGCTGTAAGCTGCTCTCTCTCTCTGCCCATTGGTTGGTAAAGGAAACCCAAACTTGTTCCAAGTCAGCTTGCCTTTTGAATTACAGGATAAGCATTACTTACACTATCCATACATTATTTATACATGTTACATGTACACAGACCTGCATACCATTATTTATACATGTTACATGTACACAGACCTGCATACCATTAGTTATACATGTTACATGTACACATGCCTGCATACCATTAGTTATACATGTTACATGTACACAGGCCTGCATACCATTATTTATACATGTTACATGTACACATGCCTGCATACCATTATTTATACATGTTACATGTACACAGACCTGCATACCATTATTTATACATGTTACATGTACACAGACCTGCATACCATTAGTTATACATGTTACATGTACACATGCCTGCATACCATTAGTTATACATGTTACATGTATACAGGCCTGCATACCATTATTTATACATGTTACATGTATACATGCCTGCATACCATTAGTTATACATGTTACATGTACACAGACCTGCATACCATTAGTTATACATGTTACATGTACACAGACCTGCATACCATTAGTTATACATGTTACATGTACACAGGCCTGCATACCATTAGTTATACATGTTACATGTACACAGACCTGCATACCATTAGTTATACATGTTACATGTACACAGACCTGCATACCATTAGTTATACATGTTACATGTACACATCCCTGCATACCATTAGTTATACATGTTACATGTACACAGACCTGCATACCATTAGTTATACATGTTACATGTACACAGGCCTGCATACCATTATTTATACATGTTACATGTATACATGCCTGCATACCATTAGTTATACATGTTACATGTACACAGACCTGCATACCATTAGTTATACATGTTACATGTACACAGACCTGCATACCATTAGTTATACATGTTACATGTACACAGGCCTGCATACCATTATTTATACATGTTACATGTACACAGACCTGCATACCATTAGTTATACATGTTACATGTACACAGACCTGCATACCATTAGTTATACATGTTACATGTACACAGGCCTGCATACCATTAGTTATACATGTTACATGTACACATGCCTGCATACCATTAGTTATACATGTTACATGTACACAGGCCTGCATACCATTAGTTATTTGGGTTGTGTCAGTCTACATTCTCTTGGAAGTGGTTACACTACTGGAGTACACCAGTACACCAGTGCAACTACATACTGTATGTACTGTAGAACATTCCACCACTGGCAGCTACTCGTGTATCAATCACAAGGTCAACACATCAGTTACTGGTATTTCACCCTTTAGCAAGGTCTGTGGGTCATAAACTGACTTATATTGTCTAACTATGGCCACACTGTAATAGACTGACAGTGCATGTCACATTACACCATTATAAAGTATGCTACCTAATTTAGTATGTAGTCTATGCCATAGCCTACTAAGTAATATTGTATAACTTATGAAACATTGTTTAGAGTAGGTACAGGTTTGTCTTGCAGAAAGCAGGTCTCTGCATGTACTTATTTTGGTGAGAAATTTGCCAACTGTTGACAATACAATGTACATGGTGTAGAGAAGTGGAGAAATTTTAATTAAGAACAGATTGTCTACTCCATCAGTTTCTGAACACACCTAGCTCTAACCTATATGTACTTACCACTCAGGTGCAGCACTGTATATTTCTATGCAGCGTCTCTGAGCGGATGTTGTCATATTTCAACAATTTCTTGAACACATGATAATGATCTGATATGACATCTATTAACCTGATATCTGTCCATAATCTACTGGACTACATGCATTGCATCCCATACTAGCTATTGTATAATTGAGATGGTAGTGTGTGTATACAAAGTAGTTACCTGTGCATCTAGCGCTAGGGCTATATAGTATATGCCTGTATGAATTATTTCAGTCAACTATACTAACCGAAGTGGACCCAATCCCATCAGTCCGACAACTCTCGGCTGGTCCTACTGTGGGGCTACAACTGGAGCTATAACTACTGCACTCTTCCTCAACAAAGTCATGGCTCCTAGATTCCCTCCAATAGTTGGCAGGTAATAAACACTTTATTCTTATACTACTACATATAACATATTATACGTGTAGGTATACGTGTAGGTATACGTGTAGGTATACGTGTAGGTATACATGTATGGGTATCTCACATGCACTGTGTTTATGTCAGCACAGAGTTTCTGAGGCGCCCAAAATGGCCAGAAGTAATGCATAGATGTGTACATTGCAAGATAAGGTTATTCTTATATACTCATTGTACTGAAGGTTTGTTCCCTTTGCTGCTGTCGCTGCTGCTAATGCAATTAATCTACCAATGATGAGGAGCACAGAGCTAACCAATGGTATCCCAGTACTAACTGCAGATGGAGAGGAGGTGGGAAAGTCTTCCAATGCAGCAAAGAGTGCTATTAGTCAGGTAATGGGCACACACACTGCTTGTATTGACTGTTCTATCCCTGGTCTCGGTGTAGTATCTTTACCAGTCTCTGTGGGTTATAATTATCAATCTTTTACTTGGGTATATTTTCCGAGTTGGTTATTTGTCTTGAATTTGAAATTTACCTGAACTTGCTCAGCCCCAACCAGTATGTACACTCATTTACAGGTTGTTGTTAGCCGAATTGGCATGGCAATGCCAGGGATGTTTATTCCTCCAATAATCATGTCTAAGTTAGAGAAGAGACCTTTCCTAACCAAGTAAGTGGGAATGGGTACTTGACATTGACCTGCAGTTTCCAGAGAGTCTGTTGATTTTGCAAAAACCAAATGTGACAATAATATGTTCTCTATAATTGATCTCAACCATGAGATATCATTCTTTTTGTACATTTATTGCCTCTAGCACTCTATCACTATTTTATAGCAGTCAGTCAAACAGGGGGGGGGGACAACTTCTTGATTTTTGCTGCTTGGAAAATTTTGCTAAAGTTTTTCTCTTAAAAATATAATCATGCTTTAAATTAGTAATCACGGTATAATTTTAAATTGATTATATAGTCGAAGCTATTCAATACGTTAATAATCAATTTGCTATAGTCCCATATGTAAAGATCATTGCATTTCCTGCCTCATGCATAATTACTGAGTTTGCTATAATACATGTCTATGCAAATTGAAATAGCTTCAGTTTCTTGATTAGCGTGTGGGTCAATTGGTATGGGGGGGGGGGGGGGGTGTGTGATTGTAGCCTAGATAGTATAGTGTGTGATCTCACTTTTGTCTATGCACAGGTATCCAAAGATGAATGCTCCCATACAGGTGATGATGGTTGGAGTCTGCCTTGTATTTGCCACGCCCCTTTGCTGCGCTCTGTTTCCACAAATGAGCTCTATTAAAACTAGCAGTCTAGAGCCAGAGTTGAGAACTGAATTGATGTCTAGACCCAATCCCCCAGATCAAGTTTACTTTAACAAAGGATTGTAAATGCAATGAAAATTAGGCCATAATGATATGCTACTCCTTGCAAGTTCTGTACTATCTAGTATCTAGCAGAGAGGAAATCAGTTGAAAGCTGTGGTCAAAATGGTTTTTAGTGTAGTGTAGTAGTTTTTGTATAATATATCAGAATACTATAATTATTATATTTTAGCAATATTATTTTATTGGTATATTTTTAATGTTTTAATTTCTGAATGTGTTTTTTTTCAGCATCAAATAATTGTTGCATTGTGCTATGCAGTGGAGATTACATGTAGAATAAAATCCATACAGTGGAAGTTGTGGTTTGTGGATGACTTAAAATACTATCAAACTTATTGCAAGACCACTGAACTGATAAAACTGAACACAGATGGTATGGTGAAACTTTTAAATGTGATCACCGAGTGTTGTAAAATAATGGTGATTGAATTTTGTTTCCTCTTACATTCTTATCTGGGCCCAAAATACATAAAATGAAAGTCTCTGTTCATGAATTCTTCAACTGCATATTATTCTATTCAAGTCCCGCTTTGTTTATAAAACTATGCACTTCATATCCTTGCTTGCTGTCTGTTGGTTAAAGCGAAAAAATGTCAGTTGTACATTGTACTCCCCATAAAGGTATCTATGATAACTCTATGGTACTCCCAGACAAGACTGTACAGTGTACACGTACATATTATAATATGCACATGCGATTTGTGGCTGTGTTTAACTGTTTGGAGTTGTTCTACCAAAATCGCGTCCGACTCGCGAAAGGCCACACACTACCACTATTTGATTGGCTAGAAGTGTGCTGCGCCCAAAACGAATGCGGTGCGCACGTATCGCGCGGCTAAGGCAAACACGGGGCGCAATTTTGTGTAAAGGGCCAAATCGATATGTTATGTAACCTGGAAATTATAGTGGCTCCATTTTGGACGTTATTTAAACGCTGTTTCATAACTTTCCACGCCCCATTATCTCTTTGCCATTATCACGCATCGCATGCTCCCAAGCTCGCTCACCCTTGCTCAGTTGGTTCGAAATCAGATGATTTTAGTTATTATTAAAAAGGTATTGCACAGTCTAGTTGTAGATACAAGTCTTTGTAGTTTTTTGAACTCGCTTCACAAAAAGTCAAATTGCTTTAGGAGACAAAATTGCACGCGTTTGTGGTTTTTTCTTTTTTATTATAATTATTTTTAATTTTATGGTAAAATAATTATATTATTTATTTTTCACTTTTGGTTTTATTTTATAAATATATACGAGGACCGTAGGTTAGGCAACTTTTGGAGAGGCAGTAAGGTTTCCAGAAGTGAGAGTAGAGGATGGGTGTGAAGCAATAAAAGAGAGATCATGATCATCATGATCATGATCATCATGAACAAAATTTTGAAGACTGTGAGTGTTTTTAAACCACTTGACTTTGTTTTGCTCACTGGGGAAGCAGTGCCTTCCCTTAAACTGTGCAAAGTATATATATATATATATATATATTGTATTAATAATAAAATTAATCATTAACTTATTAATTATAGGGCTATAGGCTATTATCATTATTATAATTATTAGGGGTTTTTTAATTATTCCATTTTTAATTAATGACTATAGGCTGCTACACTGATACTCCAATTATTATAATTATTATAAAATAATTATTAATAATTATGATTATTATATATCTATATATATATATTAATTATAGATATAATAGATTTGGACCCTGAGGTCCTACTCAACTCCAGAAGATAGACAATAACCATATATAATTAATGTATACTCATTGAACATCAAATGCTTGCCTTGTTCCATGCATATAACTGTATATAATTACCATGTCTTGCATATATCGTAAAGAAGTGTTTGAGGTGGAACAAATCAGGTGGGTACACGGTGCATGTAATCTTACAGATTAATATTGTATAGCTATCCACTTCATCTTATAGTAGTTAAGAAATTAGTGAATTACTAAAATGAAAAAGTTATGCTCTGGTGAGATTCGAACTCAAGACCCTATGAATGACAGTTAACCACTTGGCAAGTATGTTGGCATTTAAACACAAGAGTCTCCTGATCAAGAGCTGAGAATTTTCCCAACTGCACCTCCCTGACACCCTAATTGAGATAATATTTGTTCTGTGTCAAAATTGAAGCAAGAAAATTTGTTTTCTCTACTTATTTATGGGTGCCCAACCCATTTGCACCATAGATATAAGACTACCAAAATAGTGCAGTTATTTCACCTAAAAGAGAGGGGGGGTTGTTGGGCTGTTCAATTGCAAAAACTAACTATGAATTAATAATCCAAGTGTTCAACTCAATTTATTTGTAAATTGTAGGCCTATGTAATTATATTAATTCTAATATATAGGCCCTATTACTGTCGGATTGCCTGTCTTATCAGTGTCTAATAGTGGTTAGCAGTCTCAGATAAATCACATTTTGTACTTTGGCTGGTCTATGACTTGTAACCTTTGATAAATTCTGGACTTAGTAAATATACTGCTTCAGTTTCATTGTTTTGTTTGCGAATAGTAAACATGAAAGTATTGAGTTATTGTATAAGTGAGCACAGTTTAAATGGTGTGATAATGCATTGGTTTACTAGTTGCTGTGGCTAGTAGTGTTTGCTCAGGTTACTTGGGTTTGTGCAGATGTAGTATTGATGTTTAGATTAAAAAATCCATATTATAATAATTTAATTATAACCAGCCTAGATGTTATACTTAATTTTAATGAATAAACTTGTTATTCTTGCTGTTGGATTGTCTTGAGATTTATTCTTACTCTTGTAGTTGGACATAGATGAAAGCAACCACAGGGTTTGGCAATGGATGGAGACACAACAGCCATTACTGGCTCTGCCCTCTATAAACACTCGTACTACCCAGTAGCCACCATCTTCTGTTCATGGGCTTTCTTCTCTTGCCTTGGGTTTATAACTTCTAAATGCATTCCTTCTTCGGCAAAGTCTGCTTGGAAGTTTAAAAATATATTTATTTCTCTCATACATGCTGCTGTTACTGGTGTATGGGCTTTATACTGGTAAGTAGGTGTAAATGATTTATAAGCTACAGCTGCATTATTAGTATAGTGTGGATCTGTAGGCATACATATATCACATTATATTACTCATACATACCATACTACAAGTATATCATTCCATCGGTTGCTTTACTATCATAACTGTTTTCACTACAAGATATACAGTAATATCATTTATTAGGTACACTGTTATCCTTCAACAGACATACTTTCCCATTATAATGTTTCATTTTGTTTGCAGTCTAAGATACACACCTGGTTTAGCTCAAGACATTATTAATGTATATGATGCTTCATCCTACACTTTGGTGTGCTTATCTTTAGGTGAGTACAATTTACTACTACAGTGTAACTACTACTACTACTACCACTACTGCTACTACTACTACCACTACAACACTGATATTACATACATCTACTATATGACGTATAATATAAT
This sequence comes from Bugulina stolonifera, assembly GCA_935421135.1. Lineage (NCBI taxonomy): Eukaryota > Metazoa > Bryozoa > Gymnolaemata > Cheilostomatida > Bugulidae > Bugulina > Bugulina stolonifera. The sequence continues at coordinate 25,787,106 of OW285188.1, forward strand.
AGCAATGTTAGTCACTGTCTTGCCTTCTATTCTGAAACATTATCTGATTTATTCTATGGTTATAAATTAATATGTACATGTACAATGTTTACTAACTTCCAGAGTGCCAGTAGACTGTCATATCACCTGAGTGTGTGTCTATGTAGGCATATATTTGTATAATAAGTGGTTATTGGAGCAGGACATTGTACCTGACTTTGTATGTTTGTGTTTTAATTCTTATAATAGGAGGTTGACAATAGCTGCACTGTAAATGTATGGTTAGATATGGGTCAACATGGCCTCATGTTATGTATATAAACAGCTCTCCCAGATTTCTTATACAAACAGCATCACTTGAATGTTCTGACTAAGTAACCTACCAAATGCTCTCCATTGCTCACTAAGATACAGTCTCTAATTCCTTGCGTTAATGACATCATATTAAATGTCCGTGTATATTCTTATGTACCTTATGTACCATGTACAGTACAGTGTATGTAGTTAGACAGGTAGTTTCGTTACTTATACAACGTACAGTAGTTACTCATGAGATTTTCACATGTGTTGGTTTTCTACTTTCAATATATGTAAGGTGTTATTATGTGGGTTACTTTCTGATAAGAGGTATTATTAGTTATGTAATAGGCTACATAATTATGTAATTATATATTTAAATTTAATTATTATATATGTAAGGTATATTCAGAGGCTAGCTTACCAGAAATACATGTGCATAGGTGTGCATACATGTGCATGCATCCATGGTAATATATTTGGTATATTACAGGGTATATGGTGTATGACTGTATGGATATGCTACTGTACCGAAGGAAAAGAGACAGTTTTGAACTTCTTGGACACCATGCAGTGGTCAGTTCAGTTATTACACATGTAGGCCTACTAGTGTTTGTATAGTGTTAGTATTGTATACGAATGTGTAGGTGAATTGGTCACCGTGAATATATTATAAGGGTATATAGAAGGAGCGATAATTAAAAAATGGACTTCATCTTTCTATCGAAGCCAACGGTCATTCGGAATTCATCCCTACTAAAGCCGTGCATGGTGTTCGCTGGTATCAAAAAACACCAAAGAGCTCGTAGTAGAATTGGAACTTTTAAAGGGTTATATCTCTGCGATTAGATTTATTTGGGAAATGAAAATGATTCCAAAATACTTGTACTTTGCAACAAAAATATTTGGCTACCAAAATTTGAGAAAAATGGCACATCCTGGGAGAAAAATGGAGAGGGAGATAGATTAATCTTTAGCTATTTAAATTCTACAATTAAAATTAAAAAAATATTTTTAAAAGTGGCGCGTTCAATTATATCATATAATGACATAGTTGAATAACAGTTCAATTTTGAGCAAAATACGCCACTTCCTCCATGCAATCAGATGTTGCAAGTTCTCGAAAAAGTCTGTGATCACAGACTTTGTGAAAACACACAGTTATCACCTATTTAAAACCAGCATTGGTTAGTTAAACCAGCCATGTTACAAACCTAAGTTGTAGCTGAAGATTCAGCACAGGATAAAGCTCACATTTTAACCAGACTTGAGTTGGTGACATTCACTTTGTGTAAACTGTAACCGAATTTGCTGCACAATGTAGTCCTAATAGATGCATGTGATGTAATACTATCAGTGTACAGTATGTACCATGAATATAATTGAGGAGTTGTCTCCCCTTTGACTACAGTTTAGCCAATATGACTAGCCTGGGCATCAGGCCAACTACTACCGATTAGTAAGTACAGTTTAGTTTAGCTACCAGGACACTAACTACACTCTACTGGTCGGTTTAAAATAGTAGACCTGATGCCCAGGTAAAGTAGTTCTCTAATCTATATTACTTTGTAAGGCATTCCATGCTGGTATATAAAGCCTACTTTCATTATTATATTATACAGTGTACCTTTCATGTTACATTTATCTTGTACTCAGTGGACATGCCCTTTTAGGGTAGATCATTGCAATCTATATACTTACCCACAGCTACATGTTGTATGCTGGGAATTATGCAATATGTGTACCATGTTACCTACAAATCGTAATAATGTTATATAATAATATTTGTATGCTTTTACTCTGTGTGTAACGTACCTACAATGTACATGTAGTATTATAATGAATAGTAACTTCTGTCATAACACCAGATTTCAGCGGAAAATGGTTGCCAACCTCCTGTAGCTGGATTCCTAGGACTAGTTCTGTAAACAAAGTAACTAATTAGTAGGTGCAACTCTACTCTACTGTATGCACATTATTAGTGTCGATAATTAAACTAGAGTATGGTTATCCTGTACATGTAGTTCAACTGTGCAAATACTAAATACCTGTTACATTATACTATATACATGTATATACATGTAGGCCTACATACCACACATTGTATGAAGAGTTGAGTTAATTATACCCTCATAGTTATGTAATTGTATAGCTGATGGGTAGAGGACGGGTAGCCTGATGACTGATCTTGCATGTAATAGCTGAGTGCTGTGTTGGGTGGTGTGTCCTGACAGTCCAAGTCTGAACTGACCACTTGGTCAAACAATATACATGTAGTATAGGCACTCCACGATGCCTCACCGAGACCTTGGTAGCCTGTTTATACTGGCCCAATATTGCCATAAATTGTACTGCTACATACATATCACTGAGATTTTACGACATTCTGAAGATAGATTTGGAAGATCTATTGATCAATTATAATATTAATAATTAATATTTTATTTTAAATAGGAATAAACATTTTAAAATAAAATAAATAAATAATTACAACAAAAATGAAATTCGAAACCTGAAATGTTATTGGCTGATAGGCCACTGAAGCGCCGAGAAGGTACTTTCTCGATGGATTTTGCTGCATGCCCAATGGCTACACACCGATTTTGAAATGGCCTAGTAAGTTCAGTTTTGACCGGATACTGCGAACTCAAAAATGGTCTCCAAGATCTCAGTAGCACTGTAAGCTATAGTAAATGTAAATTAATGCCAAGTGGTCTAGTTTCTAGTTGTGCCTATTTACATGTACAGTAAACCAGTTTACCTTCCATGATTGATAACAAGGGAGATAAATCCGGAGCTTTAAACAATTCACCGGCGGTTATTAGGTTACAGGTAACGATTTTTGTAGAATGTAAATTAAGTAACTATTTGGTGACAATTAGGTAAGGTAAATATTGTTTACCCAGTAGTAACCTAGTAACAATGTAATTACTACCTAGTTCAGTGTGAACCAGGCCTGAGTTGGGTGTGTTACTGCTTTATTCTTATTCAACTTAGGAGATGCATTGTATGTTAGATGCACGATGACATGGTTTGAATATTGGTATATAAGATGTATGTACATGGAGATTGCATACTTACAGTACACTGCTCACTACTTCTCTCTGTACATTCCTAGAGACTGTTATAATGTATAGCCCCATATCGCTATGGAGACGGTAATAGTCACTGACCTAGTTATTATTATATAGGCCTACAACTACATACTGTAGCATAGACAGTGTTCATGTATTATATTACTAGCAGTGTCATCCTATTAATATATATCTTTACACTATCTTTTCAGATACTGGTATGCTTTGGAGTTGCTGTGTGGATGCGGCTATATGTAGGGTATGCAGTTGTAGCCCTAGTAGCAGAGGTCAACTCTTTCTTCCTTCACACTAGACAGCTGATGCTCATATGTCAGGCAGATAAATCCTCTAAACTATACAGGCTTAACAGCTTAGCTAACATAGGTGAGTAAAATAAGTATACACTGTTACATCCTGTAATAATGCAATAATTAGTTAAGAGTTGTCTCATCTTGTGTCATTCATACATTCTGAGAAGACAACTCTTTAAATTACATTTATTTTATTTACATGTGCATTGTATTTGTTGTTTAAATGAATTTAATGGATATCACACATGTTTTAGTAACCATGGTGTAGTTACACTGTTTATATACTTGTGCATATATAATAATAGTCTCATCAACTGAACTGAACTGAGTGTCAGTGTTCCTGTGCATATGAAGTAAGATTATAATTATTATTATATTGATATGTTTTGTAGGGTCTTATATCACATTCCGTATTATCACATTTGCCTGGATGACGAGCTGGCTATTCCGAAACAAGGACCTTATACCTCTTCCCTTCTACACAATCGGCAGTGTTGGACTAGCTATTATCACTTTAATGAATATTGTCCTCCTCTATCGGCTACTCAAATCAGATTTCTTCCGTAGTGCCGCACTAGCAACTGAAAACAAGATAGAATGATGACAACCTAGGAGGTTTTTACAAATTGCCAAATAGAGGAAAAAGAAAAAAGGAGATAATAATATAGTTTTACTACAGTATTATAACGTACAATATAATAACTTATTTGGGCTGCTTGAAAATGGTACCATGTTGGCGATAGTTTGGAAGGTTAGACATTCTCTACTTGACAAACAGCATCTCCTTTTCAATTGAAATTTTTTATAATAACTTATTTGGGCTGCTTGAAAATGGTACCATGTTGGCGATAGTTTAGAAGGTTAGAAATTCTCTACTTGACTAACGGCATCTCCTTTTAAATTGAAATCTTTTATTTGCACATCCACCAAACAGTTTAAAATATTGATCAAAGTTTGCTCAGGTTTCCTTTTCAATCCAGTTATTTTTGTATATTATACAGATTCATTATCATGGGAGCAACTGTCGCATGAACTCAGATGTTTTAGACTTTTAGCTCACCTTAATCCACACTATCTAACCAATCAATCAGCTTTAACTAATCTCTCATTACTTTGACAACAGTATTTAAACTATATTGTTACTAGTAGTAAACTATTGGTATTTATTGGCTTCTGCTGTTTTTGTCTTCCAAGTTGTACAATCACATTCTTTCAATACTATTGGAGTTAAATAATATTGTTCCTTTTATCGCTAATGAAAATTTTGTGGCAATCCAAGCCTTATAATTTAACTGTAACACAGTGTCCGTTGTTTATATATTATAATTTAATAAAATTTCAATTCTAACAACAATATTGGTAACGTGGGTACCTTTCCATGGATTTCTGATAGGAATTACCACATTTTGTCAATATTTCTTTTAACCTTAAAACTCTGACAGCTTTTAATTCTGGAAAAAATATAGGCCTCATTAATATAATACCATACATTCATTATCGATTTATAGAGCTGTTCTGGGGTACGAGGCACCGACACTTATAACAAATCATGGAGTTACCTTCTCTGTGTAACAAATGTACTTGGCCCAGCGTTAGGAGGGGATAACTCTGTGCACAAAATATATATCAAGGACGAACCTCGTGGGTTTTTCTTGTAGACTATGGTCCCTTCCATCTAGATGTTGATTAGAATGGTTTAATCTCAAAGTAATAGGGAGCAGTAATACGGTTGCTAAAAATACGAGCCACGAGGCCAAGAAGAGCTTTTCCGTAGAAGGCCATTTTCGAGCAATACAAAGATACCAGGTAGTCATACTTTTCCTAAGGTTTTAATAAAATAAAAGCTCATACTCGTGTTAGATTATTTTCTTTATGATTATCTATGTTTGTTTATTGTAACTACATGCATCATAACAATAGAAATTATTTTATGTAAATTCCCTCTTTGATTAGACCTACGTTGTTACATAGTACATTAAAACTTACTAGACTATTACTATTACTATAATAATAATTATAACTAACTATACTATCTATTACATTACTTAGCATTACTCTACTCTCTTTTACTTTACTTTTACTTTAACTTTTATTCTTTTACTCTGTATGCAAGATATAGGCCTTATATTGTATTTTCTAATTATAAGTGTATGTGCAGGATATTATTCATAAATGATAATAGACAGCTACACTGAAGGCAACATTTGATTAAAAATCGTTAAAAAATTATTTGTAATTTTAAATTTGGTTATTTTTAATTCAATAATTGTTCTAACTCTTATTGATCCGCTGCGTTTACAGATGATAACTACTACTACCTGTTGGTACAGCAACCATCTGGAGTCATACCCATTCATAGGAAGCATACAGGTTTCTCTCTCCCACTCTCTCTCCCACCCACTCTAGATTATGTTTACCTTGCTACGGAAAGACCGTTTTGTCACATTGTTTGTGATTGTAATAATCTTGGATTACTGTGTTTTCAACAGGAAATATGCAAGGTCAAAGAGGTCGCGGTCTTGTAGCTTATGGAGGCATACGGAAAGGTAACAAGTTTTTTTACAAAACTAGTAAACAGATTCGGCAACCAAAATGTGTATTTGTTCCCTAATGTAAATGTTCACTTATTTTGCAGCTTCTATTTATCAAACTAGTCACAATTTTTCAAAATTACCAGGTTTGAGGGGTCGAAGAGGAAGGGGATTCAATCACCATTCTGCAGAATTTGGAAACGACTTTCGTATCTCAGCTGAGAATCGGCAACTGGCACTTCAAATGGCTGAGAGTAACCAATGCAATAACCTGTCTTTTGAAACAAATGATCCTGCCACTAAGCACAGTCGTATATATGTTGGGAACATTGCTAAGAAAAGGGTTTCTAGGTCGGATCTTTATGTTATCTTCAGTAGATATGGAATTATAACAGCCATTTCTCACCTCACATCTAAGGCTCCCACAGATGATTGTTACTTCGGTTTCATTCAGTTTACTACCTCAACATCGGCTATTCGCGCTGTCCAAGGAGAGCATGGTCAGGGCTACCATGGGTACAACTTTGGTAAGATAGGATATATACTGCTCCACGTTCCACAGTTGTAAAACGTTCATTCATTAGACATCTACCTGTTGTACATGTATAATGTTATAGGCCTAATATTTTACAAGTTTTGTCCCATGTGTGATTTATAACATGCCTGTACATTTTATCTAAGCCTTCTTACCACAGGTCAGCAAGTATAGGGAAATGTATTGTATAGAAATGGGCAGATCATGAAGTTCACTGTAAAATATTTAGCAGTTTCTCTGTACGCAACAAAATTAACTTTATTGACGGCCACATAAGCTATTGGCGATACATTCAGTCTTTAATTTGTCAGATTTATAACGATTTGGCTCTTTACAGAGGTTAAACTTGCGGAGTTCAAAAACCAGGATTCGCAAAAGCTGAAATTGCGTACACAACCCCGGAATAATAATCTGGGTGCTTCAAAGAGTAGAGAGCAGCTGGTGGGAATGAAATTTAACAAGAGACCATCTGGAGACAGTCAAGATCTTTCAGCACCTGAGTGAGTTGCAGCTATATTTCAGTCAACTTGATTTATAGCAGTAAAATGATTAGCACATAGCGAAGAGAACATCTGTTGTTATAGCAATTCGGTGCAAGCTATTACGTCTTTGTTTTAGGGCTAAAAGATCCAAGTTGGGTTCAGGTTAGTGCGAATTATTCTAACTCTGCACAACACCCCATTTCTGAGCTATAGATTTCTTGGATTGCTCAATGGTGACTATTACCGAATTTATAACAACTTATATAAACTATAATGTTCAGTGTTTGGATAATGTTTTAGATGGTCCACTTGATATATTGGTGTGTGGCAGTTGTCATGTATCTTTTACTGATCTGAAGGCTATGATTTTGCACAAAAACACACCTTGTGCACCTGTGAAGAAATGCCATTGTAATGGTAAGTAAAATAACATAATATTGGCACTGTGTTCATGATCCACGGAATCATGTGACACTTAGTTCGGACTAAATATTCCTCATGTGGTAATCATGCAATATACGTGCTCATATGCAGCAGATTTTCTCTGTAAACCGAGCCTTTAGCTTGCATATTGTGTTGTAGAGGAGGGAATTCCAGATATTATCACTTGTGCTGTTTGTATGAAGCCACTTTCTTCCCCATGGAAACTCATTCAACACATGCAAATAATTCACTCTATTAAAATCTGTAACAGTCAACCAACGGTTAGTAAGCCTACTGCACCTCTTTTAACAGCCCTATGTGAAAGAAATTCAGTTTGGTCGATTCAGTTTATGCACACGGTGCCAGTTTCTGCCCTCAAACATTTGAGTAATTATCCATTACAATAATAACAATACTCTTTTTTGTTGTTAGTTGTGAATCAGACATCTTGCCTTCCAGAAAGTATGTAGTTCTTTAGTACACCAGCAGTAAAAGAATGCAAATTATAATATGTACTACATGAGTTCATTGCTGCAGAGTACGACTTTTGTTATTTTAGACGGGTGCTCAAGTTGGAATTAAGGTTGAATGTACAGGTAAGCTTATTTCTATTACCACCAAGCTAAATTAGAAAGTACGATTTTGCCATTTCAACTGGGGGATAGGTTTCAGGCATTTTGCTACCTGTCAGAACTCACCATGGTTATACTCGTATACAAGTACAATCTAATTAAATTGTCTTCAACTGGTTGTGATTTGAAGACGTACTGGAAAGCAATGATGCTATGGAAGATGAAGGAACCGGAGACGATGGTCCTGTAGACTTGGACAATGACCTTCTTGACGAAGAAGAGGAACAAACGGTATAAACCATTTCAAACCAACAGGTAGTTCCCACCTACAGCATCGTATTTGTAGTAACGCTAGCTTTATGCAGAAGCTTGAGAAAATGTTCGAGTCAGATTTGTGTATATTCTTATGTTATATTCGCACACCTAGATCATTTTACAAGGTTATATGGTTTTACTTTCCCTCAGCTTTAGTTGTCTCATCTTTCTTTATGGGATCTCAGACTTAACCAGATTACTTTGCTTATCTACATTTTGCTACTTCAGTTTTATTTTCCTATTTGCTCCAGGGGGCCTATAGATTTTTGTACATAATGTATGTCTTTAGTAACAACGTTCCCGGTTTTTAAAAAATTATAAGATCACTCCAAAGCTCCATAATAGCTCCATTGCGAGGTGGAAAGCGGCACAGGAGTAAAGTGACTGTTAGTAAAGAAAGCACCAACTCACTCACTCCTATGACTAAGCTTGCACAGATCAGTGACATTGTCCAATGCTGACCTTCTCTACTGGCTCGAAATGTCTGGAAAATATAACTTTTTTCTTCAATGATGTAGCAGACATGTAAATAATGTTGTCGTTTGAATTATGTGTAGGCATCTAGTAACAATAAATAAATACAATTGATATAATGAATGCAAACTGCCATAAAATATATATTCCTACCTGAATAAGTGCCGAAGTTGTTGGTACTAATGCTAAGCAGAAGAGAAAGTTCAAAATGTTAGCTCCAAGAAATAAGCACGCCTGAAAAAGCGCAACATATAGCAACAAGAGCCATTATCAGGATTCAACCGTTTATACATTATATTTGAAATGCGCGTATGATTAGGACATGTCTATTTGACAAATTCTTCATTTTTCTTTTCGATTTATTTTAAAACTTTTTTTATAATTTTGGGTTCTGAAGTGATCATATCGTAACTCGAGTTAGCATAGTAATTATATTACTAACATAGTTTTGTAACTCACATATTTTGAAAGATGTTGGGCCTTTTTCCGAACTCTGAGTGCGAATAATATTTCTACAGTCATAACAACTCCACCGACTATTGCCATGAACACGAATGCAATTGATGGAGCAAAGTGCTCTTCAAAATGTGGTAGTGTTCCTGCTCTAGCCAGATAGCCAATGCTGAGAATAATCAGGGACAATCCTGTAAATATTGTAATTGGCAAATCGTCTCTTTATTTCTTTTTTGCCGGATAGCGAATGTTTTAGCAATATGAGGACTAAACTGTATTAGATGGTTTTTCAAAGCTTTTCCATTTTACCAAATCACACAAAGCATCGCCATTGAGCTGATGCATATTTTATGAACAGAGGTAATAATAAAGTTGTAGACTAACCTAGGAGACTTTGTAGTGCTCCCAAAATTTGAAACTTTCTAAATCCCACCTCACTGGTGTCATAATCGACTGTTTTGGAGGTTTCCATCAGTGACTTGTACTAATCTTCATAGATTCAATCGGAGTAGGAGAGTTTCCAATGCACTGATATTAAGTATCACTTTGTTGTGCGCAACTGAAAACGTAAAGTGATATAATATTCTCTATCATCATTTCAATTTTTGGCTAGTTACATGATAATATTAAAATCTGACACCAATAATCTCAATGCTTCAAGCATCCCACAGCAAGAACATTCTCAATGACGCTTCACCAATTGGAGCCTTATAAATGAAAAGCTAATAGTGCTACCTCTGTCAACCTGGAGGAATATGGCTACATTTTGTGATACAATTTACAAATCACATCTTAAACTCCGTTAAGACCATTATATGGGAGAAACTGGCAAGATAAATTCCAGGAGGCCTTCAGTGTTGTCTAAAGTAATGTTGGTCAGCTTCCATTTTGTATTTTCTGTTACCAAAATGGTGCAATATGGTTTGGGCTGCCATTATGTCTTTTTATATTTTTTATGTCAATTTATGTTTTGTAGAGTTATGGTACCAAGTGTGCATCGGTTGAATCATTTTTTGATTTAAATTACCAAGCGATAAGCCATCCATTTTATTCTTCAGACTTAGACCAGTGATAGAAAAGTGCATAATTGGATTGTTTGATGAGGTAAATTTTACGACATCTTTACAATATGAATGTATGGTCACAGATTTAATCTATCAATCAACTGGCCATGCCATGGCAATGAGAATTTTTCCAAACATGTGATCAGTAATATGAGAGAATACAAATTGGGAGGATATTGCTCTTTTAGCCCTTGGCAATTTTGATCTGACTGGCAACATCCTAGGGTGTACATTTTGTATTATACATGTAATAAATGTTTGTGTATGTTAAAATGCAGTATTCCTCACCCCAACATGGGACATTTCTATTATTTATATATTTATTCGTTGTTAAATAGAGTTCAAATATTTAAAAGGATTTCTTTACACTGTGAAGGTTTTAGAAGAAAATTCGTTTAAAAGCAGGCTCACTTATATATTATATATTTAGTTTATAAACAATGTCACAAAATAACGGAACAAAACAATTATGAACAATCGTGACTTGTTTTGAAGATGTCGGCGTGGGTTAGAAGTTTTACGATCAAATTTATTACTGGTGCTAGACACATTTTTTATTCATAATATCCAAATGTCAGGAATGAAAAAATCAAAAGTGTGTAGTACTACCTGCTTTTTGTCGTAATAACCTGACTTGTCGATATTAACTGATTGACCAAACTCATTAACGTCAATGAATCCTACATAACTGCTTCTGGCCATTTGTTTTTAGTTTCTGTTGCAATGCATGCTGGAATGACCCAGGGGGGTGCCTGAAAAGTGTTCCATCTCTGTAGATTAAATCTGATGTGTGTAGTTTCGATAGGCATAAATAATGTATACATGTGTATGCATTTTATTAGTTTTATTTCCGGTTTTAGTGCATTTCCAATTTGCCCCAAGTACCTCATACTGCAAGCACGCAGGCTGTAAAAACTGTACTGCACAGTTTGGTATTTCTATAAAATATTTTGCTTGAGGTGGTCATCAGCAGCTATTCTTTGTGGTGGAAATATATTTGGAATCCTCATGATGGCTGATATCAACCTTTTTATCCTTCAAAAACCAGCACTAGAGGTTTAACTTTCAACTCACAATAAAATAGATCTTGTATGGTTGTAATTATGGATTAAATTTTTTTTCACTATATTCCCTCGTTTCAAATGTGTGTTGTCATTTCTAGGAAATTGTTGATGGGAAGATCCTAACTATGAAATGTCACCAAAACTTGGTACTTATATAACAGCATGGTTACTCAGCATCAATGTATCTACCGCCAATTCCGCCTTCAAAGCTCTTGGTTTTAAGTTTTTATTTGAAGCTATGTTGTTGCTGCCAATGTTGAAACCATCATTGAAGAAGCTGATCTCCTTTACGTTTAGCCTTTACCTTTTAATTTCTACATTTAGTTTTACTTGATGAAATGAGGCTACATATTTCTGAGCCTCCGCATTCATGTTTGCACCAACCTTTCCTAAGCTCAATATGTGGCTTTAACGGTAGTTCAGACCTTGTACTGGCAGTAGTGCTGCGTCATTTCTGGGACTAGAAGAGGAACTTTCTGCCTTGTCGAAATAATATTGGCCATCCCCATTCTACAGTTTAGTTTTTTAGTTCAGTTTTATCTCGACTCATGACAAAGACACTAGAGGAAATGTTGGGGCCTATGGCAGCTAGTCTAGGCAGCTGGTCAGCAGCCAACTAGCCAAAAAGTCACTTGCTACATGAATCCAAGTAGATGATACTTCAGGACACGCTTGAAGTCACCCTCCACAATGAAGCACACTGGTAGCTCACTCTACCGTGTCCTGCAACAGTAATAAATTTTAGCAACAGTAAATTAACATTAAATTTTTTTGCTAGGTAGTTATGATAATAATGAGGTTGAGGAGAATAATAGGTGCTATGAGCAAGTAACAGTTGTTTGTATTTGTGGAGTAAATGAATAGTCAAAATAGAAGAGCTGTCAAAAGGAGGTTTTGTATATGTACTCGCAGATTTTTTATTAATTGTTCTAATAACTAGTTTTTGCAAAGAGTAAATTTATTTTAATTTTGATGTTTTTCTGGTGCTTCCCCAAGACTCTAGCCAGTAACTTACATGTATTGTTGTGTTAACATATCAGTTGTAAATAATATCAAAATATCTCTAGGCAGAAAACTGGAGCAGATGAACAATGTTCCTTCCAAGTCAAGATTTTATTAATTCCAACACCTAAAAAAGTTTTATTCTTTAAATATCTTTCTCCAATTCTTGGTGCAATATAATTTGTTTTATCTACTTATGAAGTAAGTTTGTTTGCATTACCCAAACTTATCTGATCTATTTGTTTATTTTGTTAATCTTTGCTTTCAAAAAAATAAACTGGTGTCATCTGCATACAAAATAGGATCAAACAATATTTGGCACATCATTTATACATATTGAAAACAAGTATTTGTTTACAAACCAAAGTTTCTCAAAGTTTGAAATTTGCATTTCAATTTTTCAAATGGAGAATTTAGTGTTTGTTTTTAAATATAATATGATATTTTGTTTATTAACTTCGTAGTATTTTGGCTTTGTTATCATAGCACCATCATTTGGTAACGATATTGCATAGGGGAATGTTTATTGCATATATTCATAAAGCATTTTGCAAAGTTATTGTACATAGTGTTTACGTCAGTCTGAGGATAGACTTCAGCTTTCTATTCTGCATTAATTAATTCATTTTGGTGTCATGTGTTTATTAAAGGGTTCTCACCTTTATTAGTTATGTATTCTCTTCGTGTTTCATTTTACCTCCGTCTCTCCGTCATCTATGTATGTCCCTCTCTCTCTTTCTCCTGTTCTTTCTTCTGGAGTTATGTGCACATTGAACAGATAAGATAACTCCGTAACTTTCATTAGGAACTTTTCTCAACCGCAATTTCGGAATTGCCTTTGCAGATTTGAAACCTTTCACCTTTCTACGGGCAAAGAAAATTTGATCACATTTATAAACCTGTGCAACTTGTACTACTATCTTATTAGATTGGGGTCTGTAATTTGCAGCCCATTGTATGGTGCTAACCTTCACCTGGGATTCGTATTCTTACTCAGATATTATGTAATATTCGCCACCATTCGTTAAATTTGCAACTTGGGACAATTTCCCTGAATTCAGTAGTTTGTAAACAAAACACAGTTGTTCAATATTCTCATTCAGGGGAAACAGATTGCATTTATTTAATATAACATTACATATTATGTGGAATGCTATGTAAGTCTTGTCTAACTAGGATTGGTACAAAACTGTTCCATGAAGGAAAAACCCTGTACTGTAAAATAAAGCAGAAGTGTGCATGTAGTTGCGGTGGTTAACATTAAACATGCAAAAGAAATGAAGTTGCTAGATGGCACCACTGTTGATAAGAGGAACAACATTAACATAACACACTAAAACAATAGAATGTTATAAAACTATTCGCCACTGACGAACATGGTGTAAAAGTGTATAATATGTATTTCATGTTCACAAAAATTATGATTAGCAAGGAAGAGATGTTGGGGTGGAGCCTCCACACTTGCAGCTTATCAGCTCTTAGATGATTGGAGCCTGACCAACCCCTTCACTGCGGGACAAAACTTGTTTGAGATAGGATTAGTTTTGCATAGACAATATTGCCCATTTTCTTTCTACCTTGTATTTATGGTTTGGCCATACTTCTATTTTGGTGTATGGTCCAACAAAATGTAAGCATCAGTTTAGGATTTTGACCCTTTTTCGCTTATTATCATTGCCACTTCGTTTCCAACCTCATATAATGGAGGTTCTTTGATTCCTCCATTTGAATTTGTACCCTTAGCACATCATGAGCCTGTTGCAGGTTCTCAAGAAAACTAAAAGCATACTGGTGGGTTGTCTTGGAGGTTTGATTAGAGATGCCATACACAATCTGAAAGATGGTCTGGGGCTGTTGTGCTTTTTGTTACTTTCCAGACGGATCGTGTACACTTCATAGCCTTTCGTTTCCCATACATGCGTATATTGCTTGAAATTCAACCCACTATTTTTAAACTGATCCTACAAGATAGGCAACTTGACAGGTAGAGGGTGTAGGGGTTAGCAGCTCTTACTTTCATTCAGCTCACTTGCTAACTGACTTGTCTTGAGTCTCTCTTTACAGTCACCTGGCTTATATCTGTATTTATACAATAATTTGACATTCAAGTTTCTTTGATAATACTTGGATGGCCTCAAATAGATCCTCTTTTGGTTTGCGGGGTATTTCGTTAATGACTAGGTTTTTCTTATTATACTTACTAGAGGTAAACAAGTCCTGCAAGACATATGACACAATCAGAGATCTGTCACGGTTGGCTTTGTTATATTTAGTAACAGCACATAATGTTATACTGCTATAGCACAGGCGACCTAATTTTGCATACAACAAAACTAATTTTTTAATGTATCTACTAACTCTTGCCTTCGTAGCTCCGCTTTGGGCTCTTTCAGTATTATTTCCATGATCCTTGCTCCCTGTAGATGAGTCTCTCTGGGCTCTTCTTCTGTCAGGAATCCTATCTCAACTACTGTTTCTAGTTTTGCTTGACATTGCACCAAATTTGTCCTCTAATTTTCTCTTGTGTGGAATCCTTCATATGCCGCATCACTTGGGGCTTTGATTTGGTGATGAACTAAATCGCCCATTGGGAGATGATCTTAACATTAATTTTACAATAATATGTGTAAATGATTAATAAAATGTGATATAATGTAGACTAATATAAGAATAATACTTCACTGTGTAACGAACACAGTGTAGAAAGTAGAGATTACCACACAGCTATTCTTTATAATTGACTATATGAAGTTTTAGAGACCTATGCCACTCAACAGCCGGTATTTCTTTTTGTTTATGAGACATCTCCTCTGTAGATTCTTTCTCTCTTTAGGACCAGCTGTCCTCCATAAGTCCCAGGGTGAGTGGCAGGAAGGGATTTTGGGGTGGAGCCTTCACACTTGCAGCTTATCAGCTCTTAGATGATTGGAGCCTGACCAACCCCTTCACTGCGGGACAAAACTTGTTTGAGATATGATTAGTTTTGCATAGACAATATTGCCCATTTTCTTTCTACCTTGTATTTATGGTTTGGCCATACTTCTATTTTGGTGTATGGTCCAACAAAATGTAAGCGTCAGTTTAGGATTTTGACCCTTTTTCTCTTATTATCATTGCCACTTCGTTTCCAACCTCATATAATGGAGGTTCTTTGATTCCTCCATTTGAATTTGTACCCTTAGCACATCATGAGCCTGTTGCAGGTTCTCAAGAAAACCAAAAGCATACTGGTGGGTTGTCTTGGAGGTTTGATTAGAGATGCCATACACAATCTGAAGGATGGTCTGGGGCTGTTGTGCTTTTTGTTACTTTCCACAGACGGATCGTGTACACTTTATAGCCTTTTGTTTCCCATACATACGTATATTGCTTGAAATTCAACCCACTATTTTTAAACTGATCCTACAAGATAGGCAACTTGACAGGTAGAGGGTGTAGGGCTTAGCAGCTCTTACTTTCATTCAGCTCACTTGCTAACTGACTTTATTTAACATCATACAACTCAGGCCAGCTCAGCAAGCCATGCCAAGCCAAAAAGCCAAACAACAATAAGCTGACAATGGTTCTCAACATAAGGCGCCCCTCCCGGGTTCGAAAATTTTCCAGAGTTAACAATCAATAAGGTCCATCTCCAGCAAGCTGTTACTATTGGCAATAGCTTTTATGTTGATTATGGTATCCCATGTCATCTATTTGCCATCAAATGAATTTGAAGAATCCTATTTTATCTAGAAATATCCATAAAAACAATAATATATGCATATATGTATGATGCGTAAACATGTATGCTTATTGGCAAGCAAGAAAGATCAAAGCATTGATGCAAGTGCTGTAAAATATGTATATATGCATAAGTAGTCATTAGACAGTATTCATTTCATAAAGTTTATTAAATCTATTTCTGTGCTTCATGCTATTAAATTTGTAACAAACTGTAACGTTGCATGTAAAAGCACATGTTGTGTGGTCACAAATTTAGTATCATGTTTAGTTACCTAGCTCATCTTACAGCTTAATACATAGAATCTTAGTAGCATCCAATACCTGACAGCACATATAAGGAGAATCAATGAATGAGAATGACATTATCGCTCGGCACACGTAGGAACATCTCTACACTGGAAAAATCTCGATCATCCAACACTTCTTGAAGCGCTTCACCAATATATGGTAGCAGAGTGACTGTGGTCTCTAAGGCTGTATATCTTTATTCACACTTCTTGTGACTATGATACCATTATGAGACTGACATTACAATATATTTACGTTTCAACCCATCTCGTATGGGACAGAGTGCATAGCTTCGTTTTCTGTGGGGCATTAATGTCATCACTTCTTTTGAACACTTCTGTTAGTTTCTTTTGACGCTTTGAGGAATTGTTAAAAAAGAACACAATTCTTTTTGCACACTCATCATGTTATCTATGGAAGAAAACATGATTATTATAACTGTTAATAGAAATTTGACTTTGTTGTTGAATTTTTCCATATAAAATATTAAGTAGTAATAGAGACAGACACTTGGATAACTGTCCTGGTATTGCCAGGAAAATATAAAATCTTCCACTGGTGACGGTGAGAAGACTGCTATCAAAATACCAGGGATAAAATATCTACAATGCATCCAGTACTGCTTTATATTGTTTAACATCCCCAAATAAACGAAAGTAATAATTGGTAACTGTGGGCTCATGCACTACATGAAACTGCATTTTTAGTTAATAGGAGTGCTGCTAATAACTAATATCCAATTACTAAAAGTTAAGTGTACCCACCCCTTAAAGAGTCTAGAGGAACAAACGACGAAACTTTTCTTCTGGCTGTAGAGTGTTGGAGTCGAAGTAGTGCGAAGCGATGCAGTTTTTCAGCGTTGCTAACATCTCCGGTTTCATCAGTTATTATAGAATAGGATGGTGATCCTTTTCTGTCTACAACCGCTTTACTTGTTATATGACTTGCTCTACGAAGTAGTAACTCATTTTGAGTTGCCGGGGAAGTATACATCGCTTTTTCGCTACCTATGTTGCCAACAATCTGATCACCAGCTTGCCTGCGGAATTCTAATATTTGTAAAAAGTTCCCATGATTGATATCACCCAAAACCACATCAGATCGACTTTCAGGTGGGTCCCTGTATGGTATGCTTCCGTTTCTGTGACCTCTCAACGCACAGCCCTGTCTTGCATTGTAAATCGATGCCCGCAGTATTGAATTCAGTCTTTTCTTTCGTAAAAGTAGTTTTTCTGTTGTTGATTATCGACTTGATGAGTGATCAGGAGCTGTGTGCCATCTACAAAAGTAGATCTAAGCCCGGAGGACGATATGAATGCATACTCATGGTAGTTAGTGTTCTGATGTTCATCTAAATCTTTGAGTCGGTTCAGATGAGTTCTTTGTAGTCGAGTTGCAGGTTGAACTGCAAGATACTGTGTTGAATGAGGAACTGGGGCTTATTTTATCTGCCTCATCATCCTCGGATGAGATACATATAGTTCCTGTAAAATGTTGAAGATCATCATGTATAACCAAACCAGTAAAATTAGTGAATATAGGTAATAATCACAGTGATACTGTTAATTTAGGCTACTCTTCCATGCCTATGGCATTAATTTTACAGCATGCAGAAAGAAGTGATAGCAAACTTGAAAGAATCGATAGCATTTGGGTAAATATACTTTCTGTCTAACACGTGCACATTAGTCATAACAGACAGTTAGTTGAGCTCTTTTTGTGCCCTTGTACCGATGCATTTAAAAGTAGGCTAATGGTGAAATGTAACTTGTAACCATTCCTTTCATTAAAAGAAATTTACAGGTTTGCCTACCAGTTTATTTTCTGTAGAAATATAATATACACAGGTATATAGACATACGAAAAGGTATTCCTATATGATATTTAATTTTATATTTTCATTTCAATCAAGTATAGTAAATAAAATAAAACTTGTCTTCATTTAAAAAATTATAAAGACATTGCTGCAATAATAATAATAATAAATGAGAATTTTTTTGATCTCAAGCGCTTTTTTATTAAATCAATAGCTCAATCAATCAGTCAAGTCAATCGAATGTTACATGTACTACTAATATTACATGTAATATTAAATTATAAGTATTATTATAAATTAACCAACATACATGATGATCATGCATGTTTGATAACTTAAATTTATAATAATAATTATAATTTAACATTTATATTAATAATTACTGAAAAACGATTTAGTCCTTGGATTCATATTGATACAAACATTTTAGCGCACCTAGTCAATGGCAATCGCAATATGAACATTATCCAATAAATTACCTTTTGGACACTTTGTCAAAAGCATCCACAATAGGAAAACTTCTTTTTGGCGCCAGACATGGATTACATTTTAACATGCTGTAATCGAAAGACTTCGTTGTAGTCATAGAGATATCAGCAGCATCCGGCTAACCTACTTAGCTGCACTGTAACGATAGTGTGGAACATCAAATTTCCGACATTTACTGTACCTTTCTAAAATCCTCGCTCTTGTTGGCATAAGGCACGGCAATTTTCCAACTAACGGCAATACTAGTGATGGCAAATGAACAATAATATAAAATTGATATTGTTTTAATTGTTTAAGATTTTTATTCAACCCACAACTATTTTGAATTAACACAACTTTTTTTCAACCCACGGAAAGTCCTTGTTCGTGGAGAGGGTCGCCACTGGTTGCCCATCACATTGAGCAAACACAACTAATAGCTTTTGTTATACTCATTGAAGTAGTTTTCAGTAAGTAGCTGAATGAACTTACAGGCCACAGATCACTTTGAACTTTATGTTCATACCCCAAGTTTCAGAACATGTAGCGGTGTCAGGCTTTCAGCTGTGCTTGTATTGCAAATGCAAGCACAGCTGTGCTGTTAATGACGGGATATTCTTTTTGCTTATTTCATAGATATTTTGTTGTAAACATCTTCAATTTTATCAAAGACATAGTCACTTTCATGCTTTGTATTTGCAGAAATTGCTGTCCATAGCATAGCACCATCTACATATAAAGGATACATAACACTATCATTAGAACAATAAAGTCTGGTTTTGCGGATTGTTGTGCCGTGAGATGGTGTTCAGTACTGCCATACTGTTTTCATGGAGTTGATTTATATTATTTGAAATGTAATTTCTTTATCCAGGTGATTGTAACTTTATCTACATTCAGATCTTTCTTGAATAGCGACATGGTTGAATTGCATAATATTGTTTCACCATCTGCAAAATACATGGTGTATGAGTTTCATTTTATTGCAAATTATTTCATTAAATTTGGGTGTTTTTGATCAGACGAGTTATAGCTATATTTCTATTAGGCTGCGACCAAGGGAACACCACAGACCATGAAAGATGTTCCGGCAGTTAACAAACTCGTGGTGGGACTACTGGTCAGTGTAGTCTGGTTACCCACATGAAACTGTGCCAATAGGGACGTAATGGTAGGATTGTCAACCTACCCAAGAGTCTACGTAGTATTGCATACATTGCGTTATATCTGATCATTAATGAATTTTGGAAACCAAATTTCACCTTTGTCTTTGTTTGCAACTTGATTTGCCCACTCCAACGCATCTTTGAATAAATATCTTGTAAAGAAATGGCAAACTATGTGCAATATTGATATCACATCCAAATCAATTTTGTTTCGTGATAAGATTTTTTTTAAGTTACATCAATTGCTCTTAAATCTTGCTTTTTGTACTTTTTCTGTTCTGTGATCTGTTTTGGGAAAACAGGTATTACGTCCATCAACATTCTACTGTCTACATATAATAAATACTTTTCTTGCAAGTCCATGGCAAACTTGCTTTCAAAAATACGTTATAATTATAAGGTTCCTATTTACTTGCGCTATACCTGGATAACAAAATGAAAGAAACTTGTATAATATATTCATGCAAAGCAAAATTTACACATTGTGAACAAAAACATCGGTTTGTTAAAACATATCTTTACTTTACTACATAAAATTATCAAACGAAAAAAGATTGTAGAAGAGGATGGATACAAATTGTGATCTAAAAGAAACAAACTTTAGATTCTTCTCTTGGAAAATATCCCTCACAGCTTTTAGAAAGTTCCTCCAGCTTTAATCCTTCTACATACAACTTCCATGTGTATTCATTTTCGCATTTTTTAAAAACTTTGATCGATTTCAAAACGGCTGTCGTTTCACATGGATTTTTTTTCGAGGTCCTCTATAGACATTGTTTTGTACTTTCCAAAGTCCTTTACCAGTATTTGTTTTACTCTGCCAATATACCTCCCCATGGGGAAACATGACATAGTTTCGGATTCTCTTTTGCCAGAAAAATAAAATCCTTGCCTTTTTACCAATTTTCTTTTCAGCAGCTCTTGTGACCTGCTTTAGCACATCTTCCTTCCCCACTTAATTAGATGATCTGTACTTGGACGGAAAGGTTTTTATGAACCTAGAAATGGCAGCCGTTTCTAGATAGTCTAGTATCATTATCATAAACTAAAAGATAGTCTTCATATCCCACCTGTTGCGTGTTTTGATGAGAGTCTGTCATCTTCATCTGAATCTGAGTCATCCCTGCTTCCACTGCTGCTGCTGGTTGCAGGCTGAGGCTCATCCACTGCTTTCTCGGCCTCTGTTGGGCTGTCTAAATTTTTTCACCAATATATCAAAATTAATGTAATGTTTAAAAACATAAAATTACATTAGCAATTGTGTTCTACAATAATTGCATGTTCAACTAACCAAAATTGGTGTATTGTATAAATTGATACACAAATGTTTTATTATACTCACTGTTCACTAGCTTCCTTGTCTAAAGATGGAGTTTCTTCTCTTTCTATGTGATCTACAGTCACTCTAAAATAATTAACACATCATATATTTCAAGTAATGATCAATTAAACATCAACACAAACAAATGTTATTTTTACAACCAAGAACTTGCTGACAGTATAATTACCAAACTTTTCTTATATTAACTCCACTAGCAAAAATACTAAGGAAGCAGAGTAGCAATTATCTATATGTTTAATTTGTTTTATCATAGGTTTTAGTTTTTGTAAAAATAATTATCAAACTTACATTTCTCTACTTTGTTTCTTTGCTGGCGTTTCAGCTTTTCCTTCCAGCTTTCTTTTTAGCTGCTGTTTCATCTTCTTTTTAGCATGGATATTTTCTTAGCCACAGCTTCCATACCCTCAATGTTATCAGGTAGCTCGATGTTGTTCATGACTGTGTCTTACTTCATCAATGAAGCATTCAGACCAAGCAAACCTTGGTTATTTGTGGTGAAAAAAAGTTCTTTTATATGATCATTTATAGGTAAACTTTTCAGATTGGTCAAAAACTTTTCCTATTAAAGCATCTTTTATAATTCTACTTCATCTGTTCTGACTATGTTTAAACAATTTTTTTGGTTGGCAGGTCTATATGCATTTGATAAATTGGCACGAGTGACGAATTTATGTCAAGATTTTTCTGTCTTTTGTTTATGCTAAGATGGTGTTTAGAAACAGTTTATCCCATTACATTTGTTGTTCATTAACATTTCTTTCATGACTTGTTGTTTTACTATTAACACTGATTGTCATCAGGCGAAAGTTTGGTTTGCAGTTGACTACATTAAATACTCAATAGCACTTTTTGTGAATACTTTATTCAATGTTGAGATATAGTCATAACCCATCAAAAACCTTTTGTTTAATGATATAAATATTATGTGATTAGCCCATAGATACTGTATTCCAAACACATAAATATAGCATTTGTGTGGTGTCCAAAACCATTAACACATAAATATATTTTCCAGTATGATATAGTACATGTAACTATTTAATCAGTATTAAAATAGTGCAAAATAAAATGTTAATTCAAAGAAAGGTCCAACATCTGGGCCTATCATTGTTGGACTCTACTGAAAATTCCAGAATTCTTTTCACCAAACTCACTGTGTTAGTATTTCCTCTACGAACATATCTAAACTATTTTACTGGTAGCTAATAGATGCTAAACTGCAAAAGTAGTCCCAAGGTTTCTAAAATATACCCATAATGATCTCAGCATTAGGAGTTATCTCCACCTAGTTTTTTGTCAATTCTCAGAACTTTTTCATTAATTAACTCAACTCACCCGCACAATATAGCAGCAATATTGAGTTGCCACAACTGTTTTTATAAGAAATACACTGCCCATTCAATAAAACAGGTATTAGCTGTGCTAACTGGTACAGCTGCTACTAGGCTCTCTAATGCTGTATTCAGGTTATAACCCCAACATTTCAGTCCTACAGTCCCCAATGAAGAAATCAGCATGGATGTATGCATTATATAATTACATGTATATACTGTCACATTGGTAGAAATTATATTTGATAACATTCCAGCAATTCCACCAACACTAAAAGTTGATATAAGTACAATGAGCAATGACAATGTCATTTATGTTCCTTTCTATTTACATGTATGGTTATAAACTTTACCTTACACATATAGTCTATATTATGTATACACCCAATGAAAAAGATGACAAGGATATCTAACCCATCAGTATTTACCTCCATACATTCTGAAGAGGTCAAACTTGCTCGGTCAAAAGTTCTTTTGACATAGCATATCAAGGTTTCAAATGGTTGGGGGCTTGCCACCTTCACTGCATGTCCATTGTACTTCCATATCACAGAGAATATCATCAAGATAGTAAGTCATCTATATTATAGTTCACAACAGCAGTAGATTGGGTATAACTATTATGTATATACATGTGGATTTGGAGTGTGTGAACAGGCACTGGATACTACATACATTGTACTCATGTTTGTAACAATATAGTAGTATATATTGTTATAGTCTTCTGACATGACATCAAATATTGATCTTGTTATAGTTGACCAAGGGTTGCTTAGCAACTAGCCCTGCACATATATCCCTGTACACATTGTCATCTACCATTTGTATTTAAAAAGTTGTAAGCACAAGACAGGCTGACCTCTGGGGTTTGTAAGAGACAGACAGACAGACATAGGCTAAAGATGACTGGTCATGAGCTAGATGATCCTTCCACTATGACACGGAAACCTGATATTGGACCAGGTTTTGAACCCAAGAAGACAGAGTAAGTGACTTGAACATTGTGGCCAGTATTAGCATTTAGGAAGTTGACCATGCATGCATTACATATAATACTGTTAGTTGGAACGCAGACACTACAGTAACAATACCAGCGTCTTGCAAGTTTCTGCGGTGCACCCACCGTATGCCTTAGCACAAGCACACTGTTTTAGTTTGCCTAATTACCAATGATTTAAGTCAATAACCAGGATTTAGCCATTCTATATTCATTATTTTAATATTCATTCATTGATTAGACATGTAAACTTGAATGCTTTATGAGTTATGTCATCCAGATAATGCATTTCTTTTCAACAGCTATTTGAAATCAAATTGAAATTTGCACAACGCAGAGTGCTTTGCTCTCTATCAATTCTATAAACTATTATACTGTATAGAACAGTTGAGAGCTGTCTATCAGTGCAGTAGGTAGGTGTTAGACTATCTATCAGTGCAGTAGGTAAGTGTTAGACTGTCTATCAGTGCAGTAGGTAGGTGTTAGACTATCTATCAGTGCAGTAGGTAAGTGTTAGACTGTCTATCAGTGCAGTAGGTAGGTGTTAGACTATCCATCAGTGCAGTAGGTAGGTGTTCAGTTATACGCTGCTTAAATATCTGTCTCTGCTATCTCTCTGCTGTCTGCTAACTGTAATGAGGTGGGTACTTGCAATGTGCTGTGGGTAACACCAATTACCTACATGTAGGTACGACTATCAGATCAAATATACTTTGATATGATATTTGATCAACCAACCTGTTGCCTGAAGTTACATGTATGTATTGGTTTTCTGTAATCCAAATACAGTGGAACTTGCTTAATTCAACCTCAGATAATTCAAAAACATGGTTAGTTCAAACTATTAGCCTTGGTCCCTGCTGAGCACTGTAGAAATGGCTTCAAATAATTCAAACTTATTACCTGTAATTCAAACTTAACAGCTTAGGCTCTCACACTATAATCAATGATAATGCTATAACAGCAAGCATAATAAGTTAATAATAGCTATTAGTAGTCGCTACTGCAATATGTTTCTTCTCAAGCTACGCTGGGAAAACCTACTAATTGCTTTAAGTTCCATAGCTAAATGTGTTTTCATACTGTTATCCTGCGCATGTGATGCATACAGTCATGTACATTCATGCGCTACTGCATTTATAGTATTGTTTTTCAAGTAGGCATCCAAGTCAATGTACAAAATGAGTGATCACACAATTCAAACTCAGGCCTAATTCAAACCACTTGTGGCTGTCCCTTGAAGTTTGAATTAAGCAAGTTTCACTGCGTACGCATATACATGTACATGTATGTAGATATACGCGTATATATACATGTAGCAAAAGTGCAATAAATTACACTATTTGTTTTTAATTGAGAGATGCAAGTATTAAAATAGAGATTGTATCATAATTATATATTCTACTTCACTATAACATGTACATGTATGAAGTAATAGGAGCTGTATTTACATAAATGTACATATTTTGTTAATCCGCTGCCCAAGGGTGAAGTGTGGTAATAGGATAATTAGTTGGATTACAATAAGGGTTGTTTATAATGGATGGACGTGTGACAACTGTTGCTATGTTTACTATTGATTGTTATTATTAGTGTATAACACTAGGTAAGTTCATCCATTGGTGTACAAGATAATCATCTGTCTAATTTATTGATAATTATATTCAATAATGTTGATATGAAGAGCTGCTGCCACTGCTCAACTGTGTTAATTCACAGTCATGATCGCTGACTTATCACATACAATACATGCTAATCATATTATCATATGCTAGGTAAGGCAGCGTGTGATCATATTACACACTGTTCAATTCCATTATATACCAATAGAATTGTATGTTGTTATAAATACTCTACTCAAGATGGGTTGAAAGCAGTGTAGGAGGTAACGGTACCTTTGTACATATGCCAGTGTTATGCAGTGTTACACAATTATATGTGTTATATTATTATATTTCATTAAATTTTGCATGTATGTACATGATGTATAATGAATATATGCTACATTCACGTATGCATAGAAGTATCATATAATTTCCCTGTAAAGTATATTATATGGTTTTAGCATGACGTTCTGGTCTAGATACGACGCTGTGAGAAATGCTGCCGGCCCCACAGATCATTGGACAAAGATGAAACTAAGGGTATGTCTCTCAACTGGTGACAAATACAGTGTACATATACTACAGTGTACATATACTACAATGTACATGTACTACAGTGTACATATACTACAGTGTACATATACTACAGTGTACATATACTACAGTGTACATATACTACAGTGTACATATACTACAGTGTACATATACTACAATGGACATATACTACAGTGTACATATACTACAATGGACATATACTACAGTGTACATATACTACAGTGTACATGTACTACAGTGTACATGTACTACAGTGCACATATACTACAGTGCACATGTACTACAGTGTACATATACTACAGTGTACATATACTACAGTGTACATATACTACAGTGTACATATACTACAGTGCACATATACTACAGTGCACATATACTACAGTGTACATATACTACAGTGTACATATACTACAGTGTACATATACTACAGTGCACATATACTACAGTGTACATATACTACAGTGTACATATACTACAGTGTACATATACTACAGTGTGCGTGTACCAACAGTGTACCATCTATGAACATACAAGTACATCCAAGTACACGGAGTGTACTCCATACACGAATAATACACAGTATTGAACTAGTTGTACAAGGTAGTTGTACCTGGCCTTATTATTTTATATATTATATTTATCTCATGTGTACATTGTAGTAGCACAGTGTATTGTATGTATAAACCATGCCTGGATAACAGCCTAACTTCCTCTCTATTTACATCTACTGTACATTGTACAATATACATGTACAATGTAGGCCTGCATACACTTGAGTTGTATAGTTATAGTAATATATAACATGATGGGTTTATTAGTCTCATCTCTATGAATGTAAAGTTATTATTATTTTCGTAGTAATAGTATATAATACTATAACAGTATACCATGTATAGAATGCACAACCATGTATACGTTATACAAATAGTCTGCTGACTCTGTTATAGGCTACTGAACGAGTAAAGTCAGCGCTACCAGCCTCTGGTAAGTAATGCATATATATAACCCACTATCTACTTATAATGTACATGCATATCTATAATCTATTATCTACTTATAATGTACATGTATATATATAACTGAACCCTGTGTATCTTTATGCATACAGAATGTGTATATATACATGTATGTACAACGTTTGTATTTACATACAAAATACACTGTATACTTATACTTATTTACCATCATATCTCTACATGTAGGCCTACATATACAATGTATATTGTATTAAATACAGACAGGCTACTAATTTTAGTTAAGTTTAGGTCTACTATTTTATTCGGGGTATTATATTTTGTCAAATGTATGCATACATGTTTGTTAGAGAATAAACGAATCAACTATGTCGATACTCAGTGTTTAGCCCTGTACATGCAGTACAGTCCACACTACTGCTGATATACAAATGGTTGCCTAGCAACCAGCTGCAGGTTGACCATGCCTGGGTATACTTATAGAAACATTGAACCTGCATGAACTATTTATTTATTATAAGGTGTTTTAGTGCTACTTGATAATGTTATGTAAATATTACATTAGAGCTGTATGTTATGTGTATTGAATACTTTCCTTTGTAGTATGTGAACATAATATTATAGCATCTCTATATTATACAGTATACTGGTAGTATAATATTACATGTACATTATATTATATACACAGTGTTATATCATGTGTATAATATCATGTTATATATAATATCATGTTATAAATAATATCATGTTATTATATACATGGTATACAATAGCGGGAAGGTATATACATGTACATATAGACTGAGAAGCCAACCATAATATCTACAATGTATATATATACAGTAGATGTAGCAATCCAATGTAATAAGCCTACTTGTAATATTGTACTCGTTACTTGTAATATTGTACTCGTTACTTGTAGTATTGTATTCGTTACTTGTAATATTGTACTGGTTACTTGTAATATTGTACTCGTTACTTGTAGTATTGTACTGGTTACTTGTAATATTGTACTGGTTACTTGTAGTATTGTACTGGTTACTTGTAGTATTGTACTCGTTACTTGTAGTATTGTACTCGTTACTTGTAGTATTGTACTGGTTACTTGTAGTATTGTACTGGTTACTTGTAGTGGATCATTTCGAGTCCGTTATGAACAGGAACTACACACTGAAGCCTGGGAGTTATCACCACACTAGACCCAGGTCTGTGAGGCAGTACAGAGACACTCTGAGAACTAGCTATAACCAGAGGGCTAAGGAAGGCTTTCAGTATTGGCTTATTGACAGACCAAAACCCACTCCTTGTAAGTTGTCTTCTCTTCTCTGAACTCCCCCCCCCCCCCCCAATTTAGTTTATAGGATTTGCTGCCTGACTAGATAACACACCAACATGATGGAATGTCTAGAGTCGTGTTCCCTCGTGCTAAAACCTCCTAGCCATCACTCTAGAGTTTCTTTACGTGACTGTACAACCCTTAGGAGTTGCCCACTCTTACTATGATATTCATGTACATTGAGTACAGTGAGAGCTGTTAGTCTCTGACATATGAACCAGAGCAGCTGTCTTCAGTTGTCAATGTATTCAGTTTTTTAAAATAGAATATAGAAATATACCTGCTTTGATATACTCATTTACTGGTTTGTAAAATAGTTGGTGCTAAGTTTGTCCGTGGATAGATAGTACATGTAAATGTTATTTGCTTGTTATAAGATGCAATAGTCAAAGGTCTTGATGACAGGTAATACATAGGTACACGTACACTATTAACGTGTACAAGTAGTACAGTGAATGCATATATATCATTACCAGTAGCTAGCACATAATATTATGTTATTAAACCCTGCTAGACTAGATGTTTCACTGTTGAATACCACGCACATGTGCTTTACCATAATATATTTCTGCTTGTACTATACAGTATACAGAACAGTAGTCCACTTTAATAACAAAAAAACAGGCATGTATCTGCTGGTGGTTGATTGAAAACTTTGGAATTCATTCAAAAATTCACTTTTTCAAATTAGTATTATTTGAAGAATTTAGTATTATTATTATTTGTTGCACGCAATTGCTCATATATAAGTTCAGTGTCACCACCCTGTATGCAGTGTTTGCCATGGCAAGCCTTCTCATCCATCTGTTCTTATTGATGTCATATTCTGCATTGAGTAAATAGAGTGATCACCCACTCCGACACTCTTGTTTGGTACTATCCCCCCCCCCCCCCCCGTACCCTTCCCCCCCTCATTCCCCACCAGTTGAGCTCTGAAAATGTTGTATTCATGTCTTTACTGTTTATCACATCAACATTGATTCAGTCACTAACAAGTCTGTACTCAGCATCTTTTGAGGATAAGCTTCTATTAGTAAGCATTCTCTAAAATGTACACACTTTCGAATATAATAGTTATGTGGCATTATCCTATTGGCCGCATGTTTTACTCTGTATTTCTTGAATTTAGTTGGAAGATACGGGATGGGGAGCCATAAGACAGTACTAGGAATTGGAAACGCCCCACGCACCTGAGGACTTGGATATTATCGCACAGTTGTTATCAAGACACTCTGCTG
Organism: Bugulina stolonifera; assembly: GCA_935421135.1. Lineage (NCBI taxonomy): Eukaryota > Metazoa > Bryozoa > Gymnolaemata > Cheilostomatida > Bugulidae > Bugulina > Bugulina stolonifera. The sequence goes on from OW285188.1 coordinate 25,816,520, forward strand.
AAATTGTCTTCATTGTTTGATATTAAATGAAAGTATTTTTATGCATTTCAAGTACTATTCTATTCTTCTACATATATGATATACACTGTAGCTCTACAGACTAGTTTTCTCTACTTTGTATTGTAGTCTTGACATATTTATTAACTGTTATATTAGTATAATATATAATACATATGAGATGTACTTTGTGTATTTCTTGTAACAGATGCAATTTCTATGCTCAAAGCACGTTTAAACAAGTGCAGCAGTTTTTAATGTTTTTGTCTATTCTTTACACTCTATGCCTTATTAATATGAGTATTATTTTCTGATGTATAATATAATTCTTTATCACTCTAATAATGTTTTGTGGGATCGATAATTCCTATTATTTTTACCCAGGAAATATAACTATAGAAACAAAAAATAGTAAAATCGTATAGTATTTTACTTTTCAATTATCCCCCATTTAACATGGCGTCCAGGACCCACTAACGTGTAGACTGTGTTCCATTCACCATGTAGACTGTGTTCCATTCACTGTGCAACCCTCACTCACATGTCCCTCATACCCATCAGATAAATTTTTTACATGTATTTACAAAAGAGGAATGTACATGAGTATACTGTGCAGTAAAGTTACATAATGTAAAATTATACAATGATACGATTTCAGGAGTTATCCATAATTATGTATTAATTTAATAATTTCTTCTGATTAGTTACTAATATTAAGGTGCATAGAAGGATTGCAAACTAATTAAAAGTTGATTATCTATGTGTAATTTCATTCATGCCAATTATTTCTCAGCTGCTCTAGATAATATACAGGTATATACTACATGTTCAATACATATACAAGTATACAAAACATCCCGTATATAATTGTACAGTACATTCTATATACTCTTTGAAGGATGCTTGCCTAAACATCTATACATAACATAATTACACTCCATGTAATTGTAAGTGTTGTTAACATTCTAGGGAATGCATTATGGATGCACCTTACAGAATAATCATTGTAACATTGTGGTGCTAATGCATTATAAGGTGAAGGAAAACTAGCTAACAAAACATTAGCAAGCAACTGCTCATTTCGTTACATGATGTGTTTGGGCTAATAGCACTACACTCTGCAAGTCTGATTCCAATACAGACAATTAATACCAATTAACATTGATTGATTTGGGAGGAAAACTTGTGCTCTATCAACTACTTGACATGATGCACTTTGCAAATGTCGGTACACTGGGTGCACCTTCATACGAACCCGAACGCCTACCCAACCTCCACAACAGATTTGAACCCCATGACTTGGATATTTCAACTCTTCCTCAAGACAGCTGTAAATATGAACAAGAAGTGGATTTGGTGCCAGGAAAATCAAACATCAAGCATGATTGTACACACGGACAATGTAAACGCCTCTATATCAGCGTTAGTGGGCAGATGTTTGAGACCCAGCTTGGCACTCTGAACAGGTACCCCAATACTCTACTTGGTAATCCAGTTAAACGTCGTCTATATTGGGATTCAGAGAAGCGTATTTATTACATAGATCAACATGCACCAACATTTGGAGCTGTACTGTACTATTACCAGAGTGGAGGGATTCTATATCGACCTGATGACATACCAGAAGACGTCTTCCTCAATGAACTTGACTTCTACCAATTGGGCAGTGAAGTGCTCAAGGACTTTAAAGTTAAAAATGGATTTTTACCTGAAGAGGATGTTTTACTACCCAAGTATAAGTGGCAGAGAGAACTGTGGCGCCTGTTAGAGTACCCAAGTAGTTCTCATATCGCCAAGACCGCTGGAATAGTCTCGCTATTTGTAATCCTACTTTCTATTGTCAACTTCTGTCTGGAGACGATTCCAAAGTATAACAAAGAAATGTGTATCGTAGACAACTCTACTTGGATATATGTTGATGGGGTTCATCGTCCAGTGGAATCCCTGAATGTTAACAGTATTTTCTTCTTGATAGAATGTATATGTGCATTTTGGTTTACTGTGGAAATCATACTGAGATTCATGTCTACTCCATCTTATAAAGCTTACTTCACTTCCTGGATGAACATATTTGATATCGGAGCTATATTACCATTCTATATCATAGTGGGAGTCGTCTATGCCTCTGGTAGCTGTGACGACACCAAACGATCTAGCACATCTGTTGTGTTTCTCAGGGTCCTGAGGTTATTCCGAGCTTTTAGGATTTTCAAATTAACTAAACATTCAAGAGGCATGCAAATCCTGGGATTAACTATAAAGAAAAGTTTGGAGGAGTTGTATCTGTTTGGGTTATTTCTGGGGATAGCTGTTATTTTCTTCTCAGCGTCAATCTACTATGCAGACATGTTTGATACCGGCTCACAGAACATAGGCAGCATACCAGATGGATTCTGGTTGACAATAATAACAATGTGTACAGTGGGATATGGCGACGTGACCCCTAAAGGCATAGCTGGTAAGCTGGTAGGATCCGTCTGTGTTGTGTCGGGGGTTATCACTATAGCATTACTAGTTCCAGTCGTCGTGTCGAACTTCTCCAACTACTACAGCCATGAACTCTCTGCAGCCTCCAGCGCTAAACAGTCTACTAACTCCAGAACAATCAGTCTTATGTGTCCAAAACAGTAACCGTTATGCTCAGTATTAATTTATTTTACTATAGCTCTTATACATTAGCATTGTTTGCCCGAATAGAAAATAAAATTATATACCTCGCCGTAAAATGTAGCAAGTGGTTATTGTTTGCAATTGCATATAAAAAAGTTGACTTCAAATCTTCAAGCAGCTCAGTTTCTACATTACATGATGTGGAGAATCCTATTCTTCACACAAGGATACACCAATTGCGTGTTTAAATTCACTGGCCATGTCATCTTCAGCAGTAAAAAAGGTGGAATATGGACTAATGATTTAGTTAGGCTGGGTCTGAATAAAATCCTCTAGGCTGACCACATTATAATGAGAACACGCCACAATTATCGATACATTTCAATACACTAAAATTCTTGCCGTAAAAAGTACCCGGCTGCTGCCGCTGCTGCTGCCGCCACCGCTGCTCCTGCTGGGCATAGACCTTCCATTTATCTTACCAACACATCAGTGAGAACAGTACGTGTCAGTTTATACAGTTCATCCATTTACTACTACTTAGTGCTTAGTGGAAATTGACTTTGAATATACACTGAATACCACTGAGACATTCTACCAATTATTGCACTCATTCCGTCTCAGTTTATTTTAGTAATAAATGAATCTCCTGCACTTGGATGTCTATTACTTTGTACACAGTTGAAATATAATTATGCAGTACACTATTACATGTATATCATCATGTTACTAGCTCCTAGGCTCTAGAAAATTACTGGTATTTGAAAATTGGAATATGTAGTACTAAAATCTTGAACCAAGATGCCTGTCACCACAATCATAGTCAGTGTCTGGTGCTATTATTATTGTTAGGGCTTACTTTATATGCTAGTACATGAAATATGCTAGATAATACACATGTAGAAGTATTCATTCTTACAAGAAATAGGACTTGAGTATAAAAAAGTACTATATTGTCTTAGAGCAGATGGTCAACAATGTTCATGCGATTTCAAAAATATCAGAGAAATGCAGTTTTAGCTTGAGTTCCAAATGCTCCTCAACTGACCTACATGTATATGGGTTAGTTTGTCCAGATTGCATGTATAGGAACCGAGGCTGGTTCAATTCTAAATATTATGTATGCACTGGTGAGATATTCTACATCTACTATGATATGACGTACTTGTTCTGCTAGAGAGGGTATTGTTTAGACATGTAGTCTTACACTCACACCCTATCTGTTGTAGTTTAACTTGTAATCAGTGTGTTTCTTCAGCTAATTTGTATGTAACATGGCCTAAGGCTGTAGCCTGGCTTCTATTTACAGTTTCATTATTGCTAATATATTGTCTAACGCAGCACATACTGTCTAGAATTGTAATAATTCCTAACTGTAGTCACTAGCGACAACTAAGGAACTTCAAAAATAAGTTTTTGGAAAGTAACAATTTTTACTATGCTAAGTGGATAGTTTGTTTGGTGATCAATACCTTATAGCTATGGCAGAGTATTGTACTTGTTTAGTGATTTTATATATATGACATTATTTTGTACAGCAGTGACATTTTTTACTATTTAGAAATTACCTACTCTTTCTCTTTCTATTGAGAGATGATAACTTCAAATTAGAAACTAAAGTGTACTGCGCATGCCTTGTAAGTTGCTGTAATAAATACAGAAATATTCAACATGTTTAATTCATAAGTTGAGGAGACTTGATAATCTCATTACAACTTGTTAACAAATAGTATAATGGGGGAATTTCTCAAAAAAAGTTGTAAGCCAACAAGGATGATGATTCATTTCTCTCCTTGCTATGAGCAAGTACATTGCCAACTTATGCTTACATCTTACATCCACATCCATAAATACATGTACAACATACATTGTATATGTATATGTACTTTACTGTCTACAAAAATGTCTACATGTGTCTAAAACTACTAAGAGCCATTGTAAATCTACTGCACAATAACAGCAGCTAGAGTAATACTAATTATTTAGACTGGATGACTACCAAAAACTGGAGTTATTACATAAAGATTATAATGTAATATGTAGATGTATGAGTTTGTTGATAAAGCCTATGATTCAGAATACATACATGTACAGAATCATACAAATATTGATTAATAGGAAGCCACCTGCAGCTTTCATTATACTTTGCAAGTGCATGCTAGCTCATATATTACTTCATAGACCTTCAACTCTGTAATTATTGAAATTTAAATACATCATTATAACATATTAATGCAATACTTGTTTTTGATTGATTTTATGCTAGCTTACATTGTTGAAGATTGATGCATTTCTTATGGGCAGTCTGATTATATATACGTACATTGTACATATTGTCCACAAGGATGCAGTATAAATACTTCTATAGTTGTCCAACCTTGCACTGAGTCCAGCTGTAATATAAAAATAATTCATATGGATGATAGGAGCATCTGTGTTGCTTAGTGTAGAGAGTATTGGTGTAGCGTGCTGTAGTGTAGAGAGTGTTGGTGTGGTGTGCTGTAGTTTAGAGAGTGTTGGTGTGGTGTGTTGTAGTGTAGAGAGTGTTGGTGTGGTGTGCTGTAGTGTAGAGAGTGTTGGTGTGGTGTGCTGTAGTGTCGAGAGTGTTTATGTAGTGTGCTGTAGGGTAGAGAGTGTTGGTGTGGTGTGCTGTAGTGTAGAGAGTGTTTATGTAGTGTGCTACAGTGTAGAGAGTGATTGTGTAGTGTGCTGTAGTATAGAGAGTGATGGTGCGGCGTGCTACAGTGTAGAGAGTGATAGTGTAGTGTGCTGTAGTATAGAGAGTGATGGTGTACTGTGCTGTTAGCCGTGGAACAAATGGGGTTGGTGCACTGCATCTGCACCCACACCTACTATTCCAAAGCAGCTGCTCATGCTTAGAGGTGAGTACACTCCGTGTACCAATGGAGGGTGCATGGTCTTTGGAGTTGTCTTTTCATTTATTTGTTGTATTTCCTACAAGTATTTTTACAGTGTATATGAACCTATATTGCTTCAGTTCCCAAGTGACAGCAAATACTACACACACTACACAGTACGCAGTATTGTACTGAGAAAGGTTTAGTGTATCCAGTATATCCGTCTAAATTAGTGTGTAACTAGGCTCGTTCTTATGCCAACGTTGATGACGATAATTGTTGCTTCAATTGTTCTCTGGTTGTCGCTGTTTGACCTCTATAATACTATGCATGGCTGCATGACTTCACATTACAGATTAGGCCACTACAAGTGCTATTCCAGCTGTTTGATAAAAACTAACCTCTACAGAGTTCCGTACAAACAAATTGCCGAACGGCTTAACTTTGACAAAAAGTTTAAAAAAACGTAAATAATGATACAGAGGAAAAGACTGTATAAGCATAATTGATGAAACATAAAAAAGGTGTAACTAATGCTCCTAGTCAATTGGGAATTATAGAAGGCTTACATGAACATGTAAATTATCAGTTGCCTTAGTGCAGTTTATAACATAGCCTCAGAAAAAACTAGTATGGCTATTTGGGTCTTGTTTTAGGATGCACAAATGTAAATGGAACTTTGAACATGACTCTCAACGATCCTCATAATTATATCTGTGAGGAGAGTATTATGGAATGTTTGCTGCTCTGGTGCTACTATGTGTCATATTAACATTTGCTGACGCCATTAAAGTAGCACGATTATGCTGACTTATCCGGTAAATAAATACAACACCCTTAACAATTCTATCATTTGCAAAGATAATGTTACAACTGCTGAGAAGTTACATATAGAGACATACTAAACAAGAATATACATGTAGCTCTAGCTTTCTTCTCACAAAGAATAATCAATTAATGTTACATTGAAAGAAACCTAATGAGATGAAGATGAGAAAATTGTGTTTGTAAATTATGATAATTTTTCCTTTTGAACAAGCATGCCCAAGCATTCAAATATTTGCTCTTGGTATTTGCTTTCCCGTGTATGTATCCTAATCTAGGCTGTATGACAACTGATGGGCTACAATGGTAAGCACTAACTATTGATTGGCGGGTAAACTTAAGCTCCGCCCTTTTAACAACCCCAGTATTATGAGGCCACAATAATATAAAAGAATTCATCTGTGTTGGTACTTCAGAAGTAAATTGGTTTGAGAGAAGTAGACATTCATTTAAATGACGACTGGTGTTTCATTAAACACACAACTTTGAATTATTCGACTGGATTTACTTTAATCCTTAATCACTGTAAGTACAATGTTTATTCTTGGATAAAATATTTCGTGTACAGTATACGTAGTAGGCCTAAGGTCTGTAAATTTGATGATGTGATTATGATCAATAATTGAGGTAGTTGATAGTGATACATATATATGCTCAATGTTGAATACTTACATAGAAATGTCTCGGGCTAAAAAACAGAAAAACAATATTATACATTGAGTTTACGGTTAACTCCATCTATCCATCTATCTATCAAAGTGCTCTATCTGGACATGTAGACTACAGAGCAATCTATAATGCTGTTGATATAACCAACACTGCTACACTACATATATTTATAAACTTTGCAAATAATATATTGTAGACAAATTACGTTAAGTAATGCTTCAAGGGACACAAACTACACAAAGTATGACTTATAGAAGACAACCAAACAGCTTTGATGATCTGGAGAACTGCTTTTCATCCAGCCCCAAATCTTCAAAATACAATCCATATCTGTCACCCACCTCCACTCTCTCTTCTGGTTACGAGAGCGGATGCTCAGAGAGTGAGATTGATGAGATACTATATTCAGCACATCATACTTCCCTCTCTTCACCAACCGATGAGAGTGAGTACTTTGAGTTGGAAAGTGATCAGTACGTCTGTCTAAGTCAACCATCAGCACCTTCCTTCAACGAGAGTAGTAGCAGACTACAAAGGGTGAGAGAGTCCATGATAAAAATTATTTCTGACTTAGAAAGTATGGGATATGAAACTAGTTTAGACAAGCTTTCAAACGCTGTCCGCTCATCAGTCAAGCTTAGCAAATGCTGTACAAAGACAACATCTTTGCCAGCTAGACAGAAGCAATGCTCCAACAGAACCCACGGCTTACAGAGGAATAACAATAACAATACTTATACCAAATCACCGGTAGATCAGTTATTCACTAAAATAGGACAAGACCAAGATAGCAAAAGCAAAGGGAGATTATATGATAGTTTAATCACTAACTTAGCGATAGAATGCAGCAACGACAGTCGATCTCGACAAGATTATAAAGAGGAACCTATCTACGAGGAAATTTATGACGATTCTGACTTTGACTTTGTATCACATTCAGATACATACAGGAAGGTAGAAAGAGACACTCCACCAGCTCTACCTCCCCGGAGCACTCGATCACATGGCCCCATGTCAAGACGCACTAATCACATAGAACCACAGCGTCGCACTTCAACTCCTTGTTTAACTGAAGTACAGAAAGTCACTTGGAAAAGTGGTTGTAATAAGCCTTCAGTTTGGCATTCAATAAGTGTGTAAACTTGACTTAATGTCAACAGATTGTTTATACGTGAGCTTTATGTAGCTTGACAAGAATTACTCACGGTGCGGTGATACGTAAATAACCCTCTTCTCCTTTTATACTCATATGCTAGAGAACAATGTGTTACTGGGGAGGTCATTTAGATATCGCTTCACTCTGTGTAATCTACCCCACAAATCGCAAAGTTAAAACAAATATTGACTTGAACTGTTGTTGATATCAAATACAAGAGGAACCAGCTAATTTCAGACAGATCGCATCTCCTGGCGAAGCCTTAATTTATTTCCTACATTCCACAGAACTAATTGACTGCTTCTCTCTTGAATAACAATACTTACAACAGTGTATATTTTGTAATTTAACAAATTATTTCAATAATATTTTGCCATTTTGTTACGGATATTTTGGGATCGGAAGCTAATAAGCAAACTGCAATCTTTTTTTTTCAAACGCAACTCTTCATTCCAAATGAGTTTAGTAGTTTATTTATTTATAATGTATCTTTAACAAAACTGGGCCCCATATGACAGGCCGGAGTACAGCTGCAGTGCAATCAGTTATTTCATTGAAACCAATATTTATTGTTTCTATCAATTTAATAGTTTACAATATAAATGGTCACACTGAGTTTTTACCAATAAAACTGTGAAACACCTAAGCAATAACATTTGCTATTTCAGTGGTTGGTGAAGACAACTACATACACATGACTTCAGGTAATTTATTTCCATAAATGGCATTCCATGCATACTGGAAGTAATGGCTACTTCCCGCCCACTCCAGGACAATAATAAAAGGTTACCAGCTTGGTCAGCTGGAACTCTCCATAACAGCTCTGTCTGTCTTAAATACTCTTCAACTTAATTAAAACTCTACATTGTGATTAGGTAGACAGTGGATTTATATAATAAGGACACACATTGTAATAGGAGTGCTCTGCTCCTATTGTTTGATAACAAACCAGAAGCTCAATAGATTTGCACGAAGATCCTTTCATGGAATATAATAAATTCTTTTATCCTGTGACTGAAAGTTTGTTAGCATAGTGTTGGTTATTTGATGTTCTAATATCATGGACTCCTAATGAAATTGATTATATTGTTGATTACATTGAAAACTATGTCTAATTGCATCCCAATCTGTGAGTGCATTTCTATTTACTTAACTGAGCTTTGCTCTATCTAGGCCAGCCTGAGCCTATCCCTTTCTCTTCTCTCACATCACACGTTGTTCCTCTTTGTACCTCTCTGAGTGTAGTATCCTAGTTAGTGCCCCAACAGCTCACTATCTCCCTAGGTCTGCCACCCACAGATCCATTGCAGGTTCTAGCTTTCAGCAACTACAGGCACATGGTAGTGACATAGAATAGCAGAACAAATTAGATTTAATTAATGAAACAATCTTGTGGACTGCTACATAATTATGGACATACTTTAGTGGTAAATATACAATGTAAATGTACCATATATAATCAGCTGAAGTCTATATGTCTAATGGAATATGATAGTAATGGTGGGCGTGACAAACATATAAGTATAGATTATAACACCCTCTGGTACTGATTAGACTCGGCTCCTGCTTGTAATTAATGGATGGTGTCCAGGCAGACATTTGGTCCTAGGCTGATCATGGTACACAAATAGCCTGGGTACCAGGCCTACTCAACCAAACCAATCATAAATGAAAGCCAAATATAGTGTTTCAGATTCTCAAGCTAGGTACATACCCACTGGGCCTTGCCCTACCCTACCAATCAATCAATCAATAACTCAATAAAAAATAACTCAATATCTCAATAATAAGAGATAGATCTGATATGTGATGAGTCAATGTACTTGGTGTAACCCATCACACCCAAGACTAAGAGTCTAACCACATGTCTCTATCTCTATGCTAGAGTAAACACTAAACAGGCAGTAAAGGCTCGGCTACGTGCGAGACGGATTGTTCAGTTTTGGCTGACGGAGCCTCGTTCTAGAATGAATCGACACGCCATTACATTGTTTGTACGCCTAAGCAAAGACCAAAATGCTGGTTTTTTCAGTTCTGCTCATCACGGAGCACTGTTGTAGTTGGCTAAATAAATATCAGATACAACGACTCAAATTATATAAATTATTAGAAATCTGCTTTGGTTATTGGCTGGATATTAACCAAGGCCACCGGTAGGCTGGTACTATTATACTTTGCCTATAGAGCCACATCAAAAAACAATGGAGTCATTCTGTCGATGCTTACGAACCTTTAGCATCATAACCTGCTGTCACTTCCTGTTTCTGGACAAACCATAAATTGAACTCAACTGAGAATGAGCATTGGACAAGAAGAGGCCCGTCTGCTCGTACTGGATGATTTATAGACAGGCTGACCAGTACACGCCCCCAAACATTACTATTAACTCCAATCAAATTTAATGTATTACCAAATACCATCATACAAACGGCTTATACATTGGATTATATGCATATGTATATGTATATGTATATGTATATGTATATGTATATGTATATGTATATGTATATGTATATGTATATGTATACCGGTCGCTGCAGTTTGCTACTCAGCTAGAAACATAACAATCTTGAGTTCTGTAATAATCTGAGTGAGTGTGAAATGGTATTATTATTAATACACATGCATAAACAGATCTACAATGAGTAGTGCATGTAAATGCAACAGTGTCAGAAAGTGTTGTAATATTCTTGGTAAATGGACCAAATAAATAAGCAGACCTGAGCATGCCATATTATATTCAGTGTTTACACTCTGCTTGGGTGATTCGCAACCCAGGGTGAGTTACCATGTTATTGTTATGACAAAATCAAATTTATATTTTTGGTCGAGATATATTTTGTCTCCACCCAAAATGATATTTTGTAATTCTAAATTATTGTCATATGGACTGGTTACTAATTATATGTATAACTAGAGCGGAAAATTAATTTTGTATCCAGGTACCATATAGTTGTAAATATTGTGATAACATTACGTACCTGACATAAAGGTGAAGGGCATAATTGAATTTTGCTTTCCTGTATCAGGCACTAAGCCTATTAAATCTAACTGAGGCACTTTTCCAGAACATAGTATAATAGCTTGTGATTTGGGGAAAAACAAAGTTCCTTAATTAACGCTGTGTGATGGAGAGTGTATGAGGCATGGGTGATAGAGAGTGTATGAGGCATGGGTGACAGTGCAAGGTTAATTTTCAGTTATGTAAATTAGGTAGATTATCCAATCTTTAACTTCAACTTTAGTGTAAAAGGATGACCGCCAGTCCAAAGAGATGGCCGACTATGTGGTATTAGTAAGTATAATGATCACTGGAGTAATTAATCACCCTACTAAGCTAACAAATGTACAGTACCTAAACAGTATACACCAAGTAACAGTCATGTACAGTACCTAAACAGTATACACCAAGTAACAGTCATGGGTGTTACCTCTTACGATAACAGAATAGTGAGTCAGTATTCTCTGACGTTCATTTTATTCTTAATTAAATTTCATGGCAGACAACTAACAGTATGTGTCAATTCTTGCATGCGATCATGGTGCACTCACCATTGGTTTTGTGCATTAGCTATTAGCTCACCACCATATTCCAGCCCAAACTGTATAACTCCAAATCTCGCTCATCTGAAGAACTGAATGATACTATTGCCTTGGGTACACTCACTGTATGGTACAGTAGGGCAGTGAATAAGTACTAACCTATAGGATGTGCCATAGCAGTGGTGGTATCCTCTCCTTATGCAATGGTTCACCAAGTATTACCATTCCAACTGGGCATTCTCTACAATCTGCTATTTATTGTACACAGATGCAAGCGGCACCTTCAAATGATTACCCCAGTTGAGAGCAGTTGGCATTCAGCCACTAAAATCCCTGGTATATTTACTAAAAATATATAATCTTCATTTAACAAATTATAATAATCGTTCAAAACTGGAGGGATTATGATTTTAATATCCATATTTCCAGACAGGTGTACTGCTTCTCCTTGGTCCATTCCATTCATCCATTAGCTTCATCTCCCCTTAATTGCCGCCTGTAGCTTTGCCAACACGGGTTTATAACCTCCTCTGATCCTAATCTGTTGTCATTACTTACATAAAATATGAAAATATAGAAGCAAGTAGGCCGATGGTATTCAAGGATACTCAACCAATACATGTATAATACATGCACATACAGATCAGACCGGAATTCGGAGACATCAGTGTGTAAAAGTACATTTATTTGAGAGCTAAAAATATAACAAATGTATTTATAACAGCTAATGCTCTGATAGCAGTGTGGAGGCCATACAAGAGTCGGTATACATACAAAGATGCAAGGATAGATACCATAAATTACTGAATTCTACACAAATATCATGACATGAGAGTTTTATTATGTTTTTGGGAGGTGTAAGCTATCTACTTGTACTATTAGATTTATGTGGTAGAGAATAGCAGATTATAAGTACCTAACTTAATGCCAATTCATTGCTTTGTATTCAACCATAATCAGTAGGATAATTATTATTTAGCCATCTTTGTAACTGAACAATGGATTGCAAATTATTTAATTATGTTACAAACATCGCTAAGACACTTAGACTGGGATTTAAATCGTAGTAAGATAATCATACTATGCTGATATTATGCTGTGCAATAATTTTGCAATATATTTTTTATTCTGTGAACTTAGCATAGCTTTTCTTGTGCATGACTATGATTCAAATTTATTCCACATTCCATATTGGAGGACTGTGAGCGGAATGAGAAGCAAGGGAGGTCAAGGTAATTATGATAATAAACAGGTGAATGAATTACCATACTTAGCAGAATATCAGTTCCTTTACACAGAAAATATTTGAAGAGGATCCTCTGGGATTACCATTGCTACAGCTATTACAATAACAGTTATTGGATAACTAAAATCTTACAATGCTAAATTATTACAAACACTGAAGCTTTGCAATACAGAATTTTATGAATGTCTGTGCACATTTAAGGTTAATGCATGTGAAAATTTGAATCCTAGCCGTACATAACCAACAGTCAGCGAAAGCATAACTAACACTAATGTTGCTAGCTAATCAGTTTAAAACATCTGCACAATATAATATGTTGTTTAAGTGAAGCAGGAAAACCGACCCCTAATAATGTTCACGCCACAATCTCCGAATCAGTTGTGTAACATCCAGTTACTAAACGCTATTTGAGAAGAGTCTGTCTACTAAAACTCGTTGCTGTCACCTTCTGATTGACCAGAGCCCTGAGGTAACCTGAAATGCCACTACTCAAGGACAGAAGATCAGTCACTCAGTGCAGGTACTATTCTAAGTAGGCTGGAGGGGCCGAGTAGAGCCCCAAGAGTAAGAGGTCATGGGATGCCACTGCAGTGAATCTGATGCTCATTATGCAACCTTGGATTATCCAAGGATAATCAGCGGATGTCTTTTACCAAATCCATTTCACACAGTTGTTTAATCGCTTGACATAATTATTTAAGTTTGGTAAAAAGTCTTAAGGTGATTACACAAGGCTTTACTCAGATAAGAATTTGACAGGAAAATTTTAGACGAAGTGAGCAACTACTAATAGTGTACTACTAGGGTAGAAAGCTATGAGCTGGACTTGAGTATCGATCCAATTGGTTCAAATAGTGAAGTTACATATTTTGCTGTTAGCAATTGAATACAAACTACAATATTATGTATCTAGCCCCCTTCAATTTAAAATATGTGCCAAACAGTCTAGAATATGTAGAGTGTGATTAACTGCTATACAGCCTGTGATCTTATCAGCTTTAGCCTTAACTCGCTCTTTCATTCCCTATAATGGATCATCAGTTAGAACTTGATACTGTGTTTACCTCCTTATACTCTAAGATTCCCACATTTGTTGCAAACAAAAACATTCCTCTTACAGCATCTTAAACATTTTAATTATGTGGACTTACATTAGGTACTGTTTGTTGTAGGCCTACACATACATGTACACATACCAACAGGTGAACATGCAAACATTTGTCTCTGCCATGTGAAATCTGGCCATAACCCATAATAGTAATATTAGTAGATGAGGGAACTGATTATAAACATGGCACATGAAGACCACACAGAACCACTACTCACTACCCAATCAGTAAAAGTATGGATAACTGTTGTATTGATATAATTCCGTATTCACTTCACACTTCAGACTTTACACAATAGCATATCACTGCAAGTAGGTTAATTAGGTGGAGGAGGTTGCTCTTATTGCGTAATGAAGTTAGAGAAATCCTTTTGATTTCAGAACAGGTGGAAAACTTCTTTTAAAATTAAAATAACTTAGTTTACTAATAATGTGGCTACACATAAAAATTCTGTTAATCCAAAAAGCGTTGGGATTAAAACATCTATTAATATTTAAAATATGTAGTAACATACACTAATTCACCCCAACATAGTCAAAGGGAATATACACATTTACTGCAATGATACAAATATACAATGTATAACACCTTTAGTTTGTTACGAAATGGAGATTATTAACAGCAATCTATTTCCTAGTAATCATTAATTCAATTTGCTGTGAAATAATGGGGATGAAAGGAAATCTCCAGGTAAGACAGTAGAATAGACCTAGTATAACTACGGTCACTGTCAACAATATTATTGGCTGTAATAGAGCAAATTAATCAAGGGTTTATGCAACTATAAACTTAGCCTAACAAGTAATTACCTTTATGCCACTATAAATCATGTTCTGCAGTATTTTGACCAGCTGATGAGCATGATCATGGATGTGAAGAGATAAATCACACTTACCTTTCATCTTTATATACGTACATTGCCTTGACAAACTTGCACCTACATTATGTTACTCTAAATATCTGGATTTGGTGAATACCCCAAACTTACATCCGCATGGCATGTGCATCAGTGTCTTACAAGATTACTAGCTAAAACCTCATCACTGAATAAATATCACTGCAACAGAGTGCCAATGCCATGGCTGCCGATAGATAAGTCAAAACCTCTTTGGGTGGGCGTGCACACCTTAAGATTAACAGCCTTCCTTATTATCATCAGAAGAATTTGGGAAATTTGCCATTAATGTTTCTTTTACGCCAACAATCTGAAATAATTAAGGTCAACCATTCAACCATACTTGTAGAATTCATAACAAACATTTACCTTTAATATAACAACAGCACACCCTCGCATTCCTCATATGAAAAGTGATCAAGCTCTTCCATTCTGAGCTTCGACTTATGAGGCTGTTCAGAGCGTTGCGTCACTGGGGGAACACTGCGCGCCATGGGCAAATCAAAACGACTGTAAGAAAAGCTCTGACCAATGTAATCCTTTGTTAGAGGCCTAATGTGGTCTCGTGTTAGCTTCAGTGGTGTAACTCTTGCAATCAATGGCACTGAGCCTGCTAGGTGTAGTAAAAGCTTTATAGACTGAGTTCCTTGTTTGTGGTTGGGGGCTAACCAAGAAAAAAAAGGAAGACAATTTCTCCTGCTTCAATTTTGACAAAGGCCATCTCATTTACTGTTTAGTCCATAACCTACCTCTAAATTATGGTCAAATGCAAAAAAAATCAACTTATACATGGTCTCATATATAAGTTGCGGCCACAAAATTGGGGGCGGTATCAGTCTTAACCCTGTTCATCATAATCAGTCATAATCTAACAGAGTAGGACGATGTATGCTTACTGATAGAGGAAAGGGTCAACAGTCGCAAGTGCAATCACCAGAAGTTCCTCAACTTCTTAAAAAATTAATAATATTTAATCGCACTAAGACACCTGGCAATATGGATGTTACGCCACGCCCCCAGGTCAAACACAGTACAGCTCCAGTGCAAACTTTGTGGTATAAAATACAAGTATTCTAATCGTTCAATACTCGGCAACACTGAGTATCAGCGATTTTTGTTTCACCAATCCTAAAATATTTAGCAACAAACTTATTAGACATCAGCTAGTAGGGTCCAGAAACAGCAGCTGCCCTGATTACATCAGGAGTCTCTATATTAAATATGCTACTGTATAACAATCATATCTATGACAAGCAATGCAATGTCTAGGGCAAAAAATTAGATTTATGTGATCTGTGAGAGGCAAACTGCTGTTTAATTAATACTGTATCAGCCACCAGGTGCAGAACATACAAGGATATCTATTTACACCGTGTATGCTAAGTTGCAACTACCTTAGTTTTATCTTATATGTGAAATTCGCAGACCTTTTAAATAGTTACTTGTGTCCATTATGTTAGAGAATGAGCATTTTAACACAAACATAATGTACATACATGTAGGTGCAAGTGTGTTTGGTATTGTATAGGCACACCAGGTCATCATTTCTAAAACACCCAAGAGATATGATTATTCACATTTATTAATAAAAATAATAATTATTAGTGTACAAAAAAATTCATTGAGAGTTTATACAAGTAATACCAAACTTTCACAGGAATGAAGGTTCTGTGGATGCCTCTGTCATTGGAGAAGACACACACACCCATCTCATGTAGACCCTACAATAGCCAAAGGTTATGTTTGTGAGTGATTAGCTTTTATGCATAACACAGTCATGTTATTATAGTTTCATGGTATAATATACAGAAACACTAGTTGAATGAAAGAATGACAAAAATTTACAAGTAACACAATTGAAAAAAATTAATCAGCTCAGATGTGCTGCTCTAGCAAAAGAGGCTACTTTGCCATCCTCCACTTGGTCTGAATACTGTAAGACTACAAATACTCCACCACCACTATTATAGGATAAGAGAATGCAGGATGCGATTCTCTCTTTTAACCAAGTGTTTGATTGGTTTTAGAGGAGTTCAAATGGACCAAAATGTACATTTCAAAAATTCCCATTCCAAAGGTGAGAGCTTCCCTGAAACGCATCTTTACCAAGTTCGTAAAATTAATTGCTAAAAGACTAAACATATCCTCTAAGATATATAGAACATATACATGTATGTATATTATAGTCAGTCTAAAACATTGTATTGTTTCGGATAAAATATACAGGTATATACAACGGATATGTACGTATATATATACGCAGGTCTAAAAATATGTTTTTGCTTACCTTGGAACTAATCTACCACCCTGTCCTCCATCCATCCACTCTGCGGCAGTCTCCACTCACAGGGGGACCACTTCCTGTAAGCACAATACTAATTATAGAGCAGGAACAAAACACTCACAGTAAGGGGACACAGTATTAGGGGACATACTATGAGGGGACACGCTATGAGGGGACACGCTATGAGGGGACACGCTATGAGGAGACACGCTATGAGGGGACACGCTATGAGGAGACACGCTATGGGGGGACACGCTATGGGGGGACACGCTATGAGGGGACACGCTATGGGGGGGGGGGGGACACGCTATGGGGGGATACACTATGAGGGGACACGCTATGAGGGGACACACTATGAGGGGACACGCTATGAGGGGACACACTATGAGGGGACATACTATGAGGGGACACCGCATAAGTTATAGGGAACCTGCTGAGGGAGATGAACATACTGCTGCAAGTAAGTACTTCTAATCAGTATTTTGGTTCCTTTCCAGGAATCAGGTAAATACCAGTAGCCTTGCATATAAAACTGTAAAATCTTTACCAGTTAACCACTAAGAAGATCAGAGTTAAATAGCATGTTGATATGGGTAGGCCTATATTCTAAATAGGGTGAATAATTATGTGTATGATAATATGTGGGCCTGTGACTTGTATTATAATACTATACTCAGTAGAAGATGTAGGGCATTGAGGGGTTGAGTTAATAGGATTACCATCAGTCTTTACATTCTAGGGACTTGGGTGATGTATAAATCCATTTCCAATAACTGATTCACAATCACCAATAACCTCATAGCCATGTATTATGTACCTTTAGCATGGGTGTCAGTCTCAGAGTTTCCTCCATAGAGAGAGTGTCTTCTGGTATGACCCAATCTTCACATAGCAGTGTGTCCTGCTCCTCACAGTCTAAGCCACTCAGTAGGTTGTCATTCTCATAGGTTGGAAAATAGTATCTGAATAGTGGAAGAGATTAAGTAATGTTATGAATCAGTGACATCAAACCAATCACCGGGTTCATTAAAACTAGACATGGTTTCATGCTGGCGACTCTGAACTCACAATCTTCCAATTGCACATGTACATGTACAAAGTCACAGGTCTGTAGCAGGAGGGGGTTCTGTCCCATTGAGGAGGGGGGGGGGGGGGTCATCTATTACAAAACAATGGCTTCAATTCAATATAGCCACAGAGCTGTATATTTACACCCTGTAAATGCATGTACCATGGTACTACACATAGTTTATCTTTGTTAGAATACCATGACTGAAATATAGGTTGACCATTATTGTGTTGTTGCTTAGCTACTGTTTTTAAATTCTATCAAATTGTAGTGAAACAAATAAGTTATGCGTAGAAGTATTAGCCTTGGTACCCTTGCCTTGGTACCTTTTACTAAGCCCCCCCTCTCTCTCAAACATTAGGTTCTCCCCTATTTTAAATATTCATTGCTTCCAATAACAAATAATTTGTGTATATTATTACAACAACAAAATTAATCAACCCAAAAATTCAGCAATTATACTTTACAGCGCACAACTCCAAGAAATACAACTAGAATTGACAAGATACCCTGACCAGTGTCCAGTGTTGACCTCCCAGCGCTGCACACTAAACAGAGCACTAGGCACCTTAGTGTATCAGGCTAAGAAATGCAGTCTTCACACAAATAAACATCTCAGTGCTGAAACAAACAGACAAACATATTGACTAATGGAATTGTTTTTGGAAATGTGAGAAGGAAGATATAGGAGAGAGAGAAGAGGTGATATGTTTGTTTACAGTTAGTCATATTATATTAATTGGTATCCAGGCAAACAAACACACAGTATTACACATGGACACAGCTATTGTCTCCCCATGCTAACCTATGGTTATATACAAACACTTGACAGCTATGAAACCACCGCAAACCAGAGCAAACCAGTCATTAATCCTCTTCATTAGATCACATACAATATACATTGTAGTTGCCGAGTAGACATCCATACATTTACCTCTGTAGACATACATATGCAAATAGTTACTGTAGACCAGGGATGCCCAAACTTTTTGGTGGAAAGGGACAAATCCTAAAAGCGTATCAGAGCAAGGGACACTTAGATTTTGCTGCTGCATTTATTGAGATTATTAAATGGGCAGTTTGACTATGATACAAAATGAGTTATTTTATGGTTTTAACACGCAAATTTATTGGTTGTGTTTTAACCGAAGTATAACAGCAATAGTCATCTACTTTTGAAGTACACAAAAACAGAATCAATGTAGAAACAGATTAGTGAATTGTGCACTGTTATTAGCTGCGAAATGACGGTGGAGCGACAGGGCATCACAAAATTGAACGCAAAATGCCCTTTTGCTAGATATCAAGGGTGTTTAATATTTTACGTTTAGCTATCAACAACACTGACTTCTGATTGGAAAGCAAAACTTTATCGGCTCCATTCTCTACTATTGTCTGTAAACGAAAATTTCAAATTGGGTTGCTGTTATAATGTCATTTGCACGTAGGAGACATATATAACAACAATTGCCTGCCTTGGCACACATACTCGGGCTAGAAATTGAGTTAATGGAGGAAACAGAAAAAAGTGGTCATGCTGGCAAAACGTGGCGGAACGCGGCGGAAATATTTGATAATCATATTTGGCCTTGAGCAAATTAAATGAAAACTGTAATGAATATTCTATGCATGCTATATGTTACACTTGTGAATACAATATCATTAGTGAGTAACATGGAATTGTCCTTCTTCCTGGATCAACCTTAAAGTCTGTGTCTTTTAGTAGAAGCCTGGTATGCTTGTCAGTCAGTCTTGTCTGACTTTTGTTCTTGACAGAGCAAACTCTCACACAATAATGTGCTACCAAAGAGTGTCATCAGTTTGACAGCAATTTTAGATAAATTGAGGTAGCTGCGCTTTTCACTTTACTCTGTTTTCAGCTCTTGGCACTGTGATTAGGTCAACCAGCCCATCACTTTTTTGTAGCTTTTCACTCGTTGAGAGAAATATACTTCCGTGTCAGCTAAAACTACTTTGGGATTTCCGAATTTGGGAATTCTTTAACATTATGATGTACATTATTTTTTAGTTTAACTTGAGCAGTGCAATTGCTTTCACTGCTCAGCCACAAAAACACATGTTTGCATGAAAAATTTGAGAAGTGATGAAGGGACACCAAAATCCTTGCAAAGGGACACCGTGTCCCTTAGGGACACATTTGGGCATCTCTGCTGTAGACATACATACAGTTACCTCTGTAGACATACATACAGTTACTGTAGACACACACACACATTTACATAGAGCAGTTACACCACTAAAGTGTTGAGCATAGGCCAATCGTTAGCCTGGGTTTCATTTCAACCCCTCCACACCACTGGGTGGGTGAGCATGTTGGTGATGAATTGGATCAGCAGTCTGGGGTTTGAAAGACCAATACACACAACATAGACGTACATGTTGCTGAGATGTACTGCACAGTGTGAAGTGTAAGTGTACTGTAGCTACACAGTTGGATAAAATATGTTGAATATGTACAATGTATAAAATATTATGTTGAACATATTATTATAGTGTAATTATCTATCTGGTCTGGTTGGATCAGGGATTTATCTGTGTGACATGCAAAAGTTAATCCAAAGTCAAAACCAGATTTAATATGACATCAGTTCATGTCACAATTGCTTCGCCTTTGTCAGCTTATGTCCAGTAGAAAAGGGGAGAAACATTTAGTTTATTGTAGTTGTTATTGTACTTGTTGGCATCAGTATTATTATATTAAGATACGGGTGGCCTACATCCTATTTTACAGCATATGCTATAACTTGTTGTATAAAATATCACTTGTCATAGTTCCCTTATGGTGGCCAATGAATCTCTCCTTATATAAGTCATTTCATGACAAACAAAATACTTGAACAGCTTAGCTGGTGTATAAATGTCTAATACTTTCCAATCACTTTCCTATCATCCTACATATAATGCTATTTATTAGCTATTATTTATATTTAGTATAATATATATTCTTATTTTTTTCTCTAGTACATAATAATATATATATTTATTATGCTATTGTATGCGAGGCATATTCACCATTTTCTATTTATGTACGGTGAGCAATATAAGATATTTTCCATATTTTCTCAGCTGAATAGAAATGGATTTTAGACAAGGCCATATGCAAAATTGCGGGGGGGGGGGGGGGCTTTGGAATGAGATTATCTATGGATAGCAAATAGGTCTTGCTATCCCACTAGTGCTGAAGTGGGGTCAAAGGACCATTTTGAAAACGTTCTTGGTAAGAAACTTGCTTTGATCAAATATAACTTATATAAAATTCAAGAAAATTGTGCATTTTATATTAAATATAACACGGACAAGGAATAAAATTAACAACAAGTTCGGAAGGAACTTTAGTGAACAGTCAGTCAGTGTTACACATCTGCAAAGTGCAATTAGACTAACAATCATGATATGTGAGTTGTGTTCTCCTACATGTAGTCTGCAGAGTTTTATAATGGATGGTTTGTAAACCAAAATTTTCAGAATAACCTGTTTCGAATTGACATTTTCGGAAAGTTGCATTTGCTCATGGGGTAGAGAGCAGACATTTAGTTTTGTACGTCTGATCATCACATTAAATGAGTCAATCGATCAATCAGTCGATCAATCAGTCGGGCAATCAATCAATCAATCAATCAATCAATCAATCAATCAATCAATCAATCAATCAATCAATCAATCAAATCGATTGGTCAGTTAGTCAGTCAATGGGTAAATAGCTAAAACCTCACAACCTTGAGAGCAAAGTCCTAGCGCAGGACTTTCACTGAGGAAAGTTTTCAGAGCTGATTGACAAAATAATACCTAGAGGTTGCAGTTGATACTGATAGCATACTTGCCAAGTGTCCCGGGTTTCTCGGGACACCCCGGGATTTGAAAATTGTCCCTACACTGTCCCAATGTCCTGATTTATACCCCGGGAATTAGGAAATTGCTGCTCCAAAAAATTTTATTTATTATTCCCTTTGGATTTTCATTGGCTGAAAAAGAGTTGAGCGTCGCAAATCCTGAGGAATTTTGCTAAATATATGCTACACACCGTTTATTTTTAAAGTAGTTCGATGTCTACTGACTGTCGTGTCTATGCCAATTGCCACTAGTGATAGCCCAAACTCTGACTAATTCCTGAGCTATATTGGCAGTGTACTAAAGCCTCCCCAACAGTGGATAGCTATTTTATATAAATGCTCTAATGTCAATGACAACCACCGCGCAAATGAAAATTCACTCATTGATATTATCAATAACGAAAGTCGTTGACATTATAATTATTTGCTTGTACAAATAATGTTTCCATTATTAGTCTATTGGATGTTAATTTAACTGTTAAGCCAAACAATTCTCACAGTACAGACAAGCAAAAGACTCGGCAACTTTCAAAATTAAAATCAATGGGTCAAATTTATTTATTTTATTTCTAAAAGTAAATTAGGTTTTTAATATCAATATTATAATTATAATTATGCCTTCTGCACCCTCTAGTATTACTGATGGTGGTACCAATGACATAGCCAGACACACGCTGACCCAGAAGCATATCAAAGCTGTTGTCTAAAAGCTGTCACGTCATCTAAAAGCTTAGAAGATTTGTTTATTCTCAATGATTCTGAAGTTCAAAAGACAGGCTTACATTATGATTATAATTTTTAATATAATAATTATAAACTTGACTTATGAAAATACTGAATTATTAATATTATTATTATAATTCAGTGTTTTCATAAATAAAGCTATTTATATGTTTATAATTTAATAAAATGAAACAAAAATTTGGTTTCTAATAAATTTTTATGTTGTAGCAAGTTTTATAGGTCTTCTTTAGATAATCCAACCTGAAGCACTCTTTGCAATTTCATTCCTATTCTAATTCTTCCCACCATTTTAAAACCATTCCAATATGCATGTAATATGAACATATTTTTGACCACTAGAGCAGCATAAAAATACAAGTGAAATTGCCCTAACTACTGTCATTTTAGTGGCTCACAAAAAATATTTTGAATGCGGGAGGGTGCTCCTCTGCCCCTCCCGCACCCTTTCTGGCAGCCCGCTACGCGGGCTGGCATGGCCTGCGGCCATGCCATCCGTCCTCCCTCTGGTCCGCGCATGTGTCCAGATTTTTTACCTAGGTTACTTGGCCAGTATGACTGATAGTACCAGTGGAAAGCTAATATTTGTGGTTGTGAGACAACCATTGGACTGTTCTCTTTTTATATGTTAGACACGATTAGTGGCAATGGGGCATGCTCAAAGGGTTCCATCTACCAGCGAATTGACAGTGGAATGTGATTTCAGTCTATGAATTTTGGAAATCTTCTATTTTGAAATCTATGAATTTCTACCAATATGCTACATGTGTATCCTTTTTTATTACATAAGTGTCAGAAAGTATACCAACAGCCACCCACTTTAAGTGACTAACAGCGGCATATGCATAGCAGATAAACAATTCTTAGCTGACTATTTACTCCTAGTATTCTGCATCCTACAGGTGAGGTTAGGATGGCTCCCTATTCTCATTTAGAGATTTTTGTCCGCGGTTGGGGCTACCCAAAAGGAAACAAAGAAGACAACTCCTGCTTCAACTTTGAAAAAGAACAAAGTCTATCTCATTTACTGTTCGGCCCTGTATCTACATGTACATGGGATTTCTAAATCACACTCTGCTATGCTAATCGCCCACCCTTGCTCTAGAGTCTAGCATCGAGACTAATGAACCTACATAACTTATATAGATGCAGTGATGGATATGCAAAGTACAGGCTGACACTAGATAAGATAGATGACAGGCATGTACATGCACATGAAGGCACAGAGAAAAGGTGATGACAGAATGGAGGGTAGAGAGTATTCACTGAGTTCCGGCTGTCTCCTACAGACAGGTTGACTAGAGAACCGGGTGGTTGAGTAAGACAGTGACATGTCTCTCCCTGCCCTGCCTACTACTGACTGAAAAGGTATGAACAGCAGTTCTCATGCTGTAAGAGGTTTAGTCAGGGGCTCAGGGCTTAGCCAAGTAGTAGGCCTACAAAACGGAGAGACTCCCTTCTCTTAATAGCAGAAAAATGGTTAGCTATCAGGGTATTCCAACTATCTCTTTCTAACATTTGCACATAGTGTACACAAATATCCAGTAGCATCATGAGAGGTCTGTGATATAATCAGTGTAGTTCTTACTCTGGCTGGTCCCAGCTAGACTTGTCTTCCACAAAGCTACTGACGTGTCCTGATTGGACCATGTGATCAGAGAGTGACTTCCTGTCCTCAAACTGTGTCCCACATTTCATACATTGCTTCTGCAGTGTCTACAGAGTATATTATGCATAGTACAGGGGTACGATACAGTAGTACGGTACAGTAGTACGGTACAGTAGTACGATACAGTAGTACGGTACAGTAGTACGACACAGTAGTACGGTACAGTAGCACGGTAACAGTAATACGGTACAGTAGCACGGTACAGTAGCACGATACAGTAGCACGGTACAGGAGTACGGTACAGTAGTACGGTACAGTAGCACGGTACAGTAGTACGGTACAGTAGCACGGTACAGTAGTACGGTACAGTAGCACGATACAGTAGTGCGGTACAGTAGTACGATACAGTAGCACGGTACAGTAGAACGGTACAGTAGTACGATACAGTAGCACGGTACAGTAGCACGGTACAGTAGTACGGTACAGTAGCACGGTACAGATAGACAAGTTATATACAAATTTACACACAGGTCTACATAATACACATATACATTGTATTATACGTATTATAAATATGTTTTTATTTCAACACATGATTTGAAAACTTGAGTGAGAAAGTGAAATTTATTTATAGACGTATGCAAACCCTCCCCCACCCAAAGTAAAACAGGTTTAGTCTACCTTATGTATAATGTTTATTACACCCACAAGTCACCCCTGATACTTACTTGTACTACAACCAAAAGGATACAATTTTACCTTATGGTTAAACATAAACTCATTGCTGTGAGTTTGTTACCTCCATATCTGATTGTAAGCAGTTTTGGAAAGTCTGTACAAAATAGCCAAGAATGAGCAGTTAGACCACATTACATAATTTGTAGCAAGTTTATTTACCACATAATTAGTCAAGGTTGCAGTAAGCAGCTTACAATATCTCCAAGACAAAAGTCCAATCTATCTAATCCAGCGTCTGGTATGCTAGTTTGGCTCCTGACACCAATTGCATGTGTAATTAGAAGCTCACCAGGTACTAGCCACTGGGTAGGACCGATTAACGTCTGCCAGAATGCAGGGCTCTTCAGTTACTACCCTATTATAGGTGGCAGATGGAAGGGGGCTATACAGGGAGGAGGAGTGACAATCTAGAGTGGGATAGACACCCTCCCCCACCCCCCCCCCCCCCCAGTCGATGGTGGTCCTACATACGAGTACATGGCTGACAATGGAATTCAACAGCTATCCAGGCAGCCATTGGTCCCACCCAATATACCATATTTGCAATATGATTTGATTTAAACAATTTTGTGAGGACACTTGACTATAAAAACAAAGCGTTGAGGGATAGCACCTCAGAGCTAAGTGGACAGAGATCACTCATTCCGACAGGTCAACCAGCCAGGAAATAAACACTTTTCAAATTTTTGTGTCAGATTAAACACTTCATAATAAAATCCTATCCTTAATCAAACATATATTGGTGGAAATATGATATAATTTCAAGTAGAAAGTCAATATTTCATCCTAGGTATGTGTCAGTTGCATGCTTGCTTGTTTACATATAGAAATATTACCTATGGCTGGGGTATAAACCCTTTTGGTGTTCAAGATGACACAGGGTAGAGTTGATTCGATTATAACAGGGGGACTTATATATTAGAGGCAGGAATACCAATGAGCAATATAAGAAGGTGGAGCTAGCATGTCATGTAGGCCTACTTCACTTTTGGCCAAGAACTAATGCCATTTCTGGTTCTGTTCAGTCTTGTACCTGCTTCACATGAGTTGATGTAGCAATGTATGAGATTTCAATAGTAGAGTAGATATCAACATTTGCTAGATTTACAGAGCTGGATAACACAGCCATCTTACAAATGGGTGTCCAGAAGAACTGAACAGGATGTTTGGTGAAGGATTTCTACATTAGCTCTACAGTACTGTAATTTGGTTATCTTTCAGCAACAATTGGCCTATGCAAGTCTGGCCAACCAATAGTCAATTAGTATTGATGGGCAATGTTGAAGCCCTGTAAGATATTATAAAGGACACTGACCAAATATAAATTACTGTAATGATCCTAATCTCAAATTGGACCCAGTTTCCCAGGTTTAGGTGTTGGACTTACTACTAGAGTATACTAAGTGTATGTTCAGTGTGCATACCTTATTATAATACCAACACATTCAAGTGTCATTGACTGGTTGGTCTCTCATTTGCTACTAGATTATCAACTCAGTGACCACTACTTTTCTCTGCCTTATTTATTTACCCATCTATCCACCCAGCTGTCTGGATTAGGAGAATAAATTAGAGAGCAATATCCGGAATATCACCACATCCAGGTATTTCAGCAAGGTCATTATCGTACTTCACATTCAACGTCAGTTGTTATAGCCTACTGTACAGATTGTAGATCAGCACGGGGGTGCAGTATTGAGGTGCTACTCACTACCAGGTCAGATGGAGAAACAGCTGACTCTTTCTCTCAACATCTTTTTATTCAAAACCAAAAACTTAGTCATTACCTCCTTACTTGTTATGTACCTCACAGATTACCAAATACAAATTTGAACTTGAGCGAACAACAGTTTTGAATGATGTTGAGAAGAATTGAGTAGTAAACAAAAATATTATGAAGGGCAGAGTATAATAAATCATACTCTACCCTTCATGGCTTATCTCTTTCTATAATAAATCATCAGGATTCAGCTTGCAACCAGCCATATTGACATAGCACACACTGTGTATATTGTGTACATGTATGTATACTTGGGATGGAGTAATCTCCCACATCATACTCTACAGTTGGCTCAGGTATTTATGTTCAGGAGGTGGAAATTGAGCAATATCCATGTTGACCTGGGGGTTGCCTACTCCCAGGGGATGGAGCCAGGGAGACAGATACTCCCAGCTATCTCTTAGCTGTATGTTTATAGTTTTCATCTAAGTACTACTATAATGCAGGTTTTATATTGTACATGTATATATAGTGCTGGCTAACAAGCCAGCACTATATATACATGTACAACATAAAATAGAGCTGCATGACGTGACGTTGACGCAAAGGAAGGGTACACCTTATTTGCTGTTACATGAGTCATGTAGTCAGCAATATTTACTCCACTATTTACTTGTCTGGCTGTTATATAACCTGTTATATAAGCTGCTATATAAGCTGGCTAACTATCCAAATGTCTATCCAAATATTTGAGTCGTTTTAAAGTGTCACATGTACATGTACGTATTGAGAGACGGAAGTGGTCTGAGCGGAAGTAGAGCTCAACACAACTGTTGTAATTATACACATTCACCAACATTAATTGGGACAGTTTTTGTTAATACTGTGATGGACACCTATCCTTCGCACAGGAGAGAGCGGAGACAGGTGAGATACAGGTGAGAATTGAGATGGAAGCACCTAGCCACTTGACATAGCAATTCAGTTTATCCCTGTTTTTTTCTCTCCCAGCATGGATTAGCAATTCCACAGAATTTTGACAGCTTATGTAATATATAAAAATGGATGCTCAGTTTGGTTGGACAGGAGCCAATCCAGGGTTTCTGTATTACATATAGATATGAGAGCTATTCACCTTATGATGGGAATTTCCAGGCTGCAGTGGTCACTAGTAGAGGTGCAGTAGGTGTGTGTAATATACATTCGTAACAGCACTTTCAGAACCTACTGACAGTAAACATACCATAGACATACACCATACAGGTATGCTTGCGTCTATGTGCCTGGCTGTTCACTGATAGCTTTTAGATGAGGCTGGGGGAACTTGGGGAGGGGGGTGTCACGAAGTTTGCGTGTTTTCGGTCGCTGTTGAGACGCTTAGCCATCCTAATTAACAGACTTCAGCTTATATGAGAGACAGGTGGTGGGCTCTGAGTGGAAAAGCTCACCTGTGGATCACATGCCCCACCAGAATCCGGTTTCTCTTTTCCAAACAGGGCGGAGGTAGGACTTGTGGTCTTGAGTGTTTGATGGAGACACTACACAGCACCGCCTGTATTATTTATACGCCTTGATCACAGGAGCAGCAATTTTCAGGATGAAAAGCTTGCTGAAGGCTTTTTGTCAGAAATGGCACAGCTGTGATTTGAACTCACTACCCCTCGATTAGTTAGCGTCTTTGCGACCTCTTGAAAGGACACAGGTCGCAAATAAAACTCTCAAGATGGCTATAAGCCTAGTTCAAAAGGGCTATTGACCTGAAATTTTGCTTGGCCGGACGAAACCATCCCTAGCTTATCGGCACAATTGACTTCTTTTCACGAAAATAAGGATTTCGCTTTTGGCCCAGGGCAGTGTATTCATGACTCTCGTGACGGATGTGTGCCAGAAAATATTTTAGCAAATTGGCCTGTACCTGAAATTAAAATCGCCAAGACACCACATGTAGGCCTAAGTAACCCATACTCGTACATTGCAGAGCACACTGACCTGTCTTCTTATATAGTTGATGATCTTTACTTGGTGATAAAACGTCAACTTGTGTGTCTTTTTCAAAGCTGCCATGTCAAACTTATGAATTTCCTGTAATTTAATAAACAGAACTAAACAAAATAATACAACACCATCTATCGATTTCTTAGCTCAGGTACACTTTAATAGAATGCAATGTTGCTAACAAGGTTCCCCATCAAGTATGTACATGTACATGTATTAGCTATCAATTATCAACAGAATCCATTAAGCGCAGTCTTTCCTAGAAAAGTAGTTTGCATAATTTAAATTAAAAGGCACGGAGTACATGGCACAGTACGCAGTGGTGCAAGGGAGGGCGGAGTCAAAAGGTTCCGCTATTATGAAAGATATACACACTACTCAGTCTTACACCCTTGAGGACCAACTCTTATTCCATTAGTATCCAATATATGAAGTAGCACTAGACCAATTTTTTGATTCTCACTTTCTGATATTTCGATAACAGAACTGTTATAAATGTCATGATGATGACAATAGAGCTGTTATCTGTATTAGCAACTTCTGCAATCAGGGAGGTCTTGAAACATTTGAGATTTCTATCTACTATCTAAATTTCCAAATGCTTTTGACAGCAGAGGTGTATGCAAGCGTTTTTTTAGACTCAGTACACCAAGATAGGGGATAGCCAACACCCTGGGATAGGGGTTAGCAAATACACAATAGGCCAATATGTATATTCTTATGTACTATTGTATAGCCCACAGCAGATATGCTAGCTCTAGTACCAATATGTAGGTGTACATTGCAAGGGAGTCTTACAGTCTCTCCCCTTCCCATTCCTCCACCATAAGCTAAAATGCTCCTTATGGGGCCTCATCATGTGTTCATAATTATGTATAGCTTGTGTTTGGGTGAGTGTTACTACTTGTGTGCTTGGGTACAAGCCTCAAACAATTGGCAATTAAAGCTTTTAGCATTACAGGTGAGTGATTAACATGTTCAATTAAATACGGTAGTCTTAAATGTTATGAAAAGTCTTAATTTTCCTTTGCCTAGACGAGGACATTGCAGAAGCCAGGCCCGCCCTTATAAAAACACTAATTCCATTTTCCAAGTAATGAATGACACAAGATTTTCCATCTACTATTGTGGGAGCTTTTGTTAAAGAAGTTAAGATTGATATCTACAAAATGAAACAATTAAGAGAGGGGGCTTTCACGCCCCAGTAACTGGTTGGTAAAGCGGGAACCAAGACTAGGGGGTCTGTGGGGTGTTTTGAGTTATCTATTATCTCTCTTCTATTTCAAACATGCTCTCTCTCCGAGCATCTTCTAAATCCATATTAATTGACTTATCACGGGTGTTTTGTGGCAAATTAATTATAAGGATGACAGTCAGCCCATGATTAATAGTTAATATTTTACGGATTATCGCGATGCTAATCAGATTAATATATTCAACTATATTTACCCGATATAATAGGAACAGGAGCAGCACCCCACAACCATATTCCAATAATCCCCATTATCTCTTTATATTTTAAAACTGTCTGCTCAGGTCTACTTTGAGGTAAAATTTTCATTCACGAAATAATACCAGTTGGAAGTTAGTGGTGGGGGGTGGGCGTGTACATATTGTGTCCAACTCTCTTGTGTTACCACAACGACAATACACAAACAGAAGCTAATATTCACCTACTGGTGGGCACTAATGGGCCTAGAGTGTTAGTAGGGTCAATGGTAGACTTAGAACCCCAACGCCAACCACCGGTTTTCTTATGATAATAGCAAAAGTACCACATGTCCTGTGTATACTGCTATGTATGGTGTATACTGCTATGTACGGTGTATACTGCTATGTACAGTGTATACTGCTATGTACGGTGTATACTGCTATGTACGGTGTATACTGCTATGTACGGTGTATACTGCTATGTACAGTGTATACTGCTATGTACGGTGTATACTGCTATGTACGGTGTATACTGCTATGTACGGTGTATACTGCTATGTATGGTGTATACTGCTATGTATGGTGTATACTGCTATGTACGGTGTATACTACTATGTACGGTGTATACTGCTATGTAGGGTGTATACTGCTATGTACGGTGTATACTGCTATGTAGGGTGTATACTGCTATGTACGGTGTATACTGCTATGTACGGTGTATACTGCTATGTACAGTGTATACTGCTATGTACGGTGTATACTGCTATGTACGGTGTATACTGCTATGTACGGTGTATACTGCTATGTACGGTGTATACTACTATGTACGGTGTAAGCTGCTATGTACATTCTCTGCGCATACTGTGAGTTTGTGGTTGTTATTTTAGATAATTTACTGTTTATAATTCCAATGTCGCAACAAATCAATCAGCGTTCTAGAGATGTAGCCCTCTCTCAATTGGCAGTTCATTTCAATGAGCAATCCATCATAACTGATTTGGCTAATTAAACAAAATACCATCATTATGGGGAAAACACTTGGATGAGGAATAATTATCTTACGGAAATTGGGAAATGTTGGCTTTCTGTTTAACCTCACTGGCGAGTATTGTTGGCACAAATAACAAACATTCAGTAACCAGGTAATGGGAGGGTAAACAGGTAATGGGAGGGTAACCAGGTAATGGGAGGGTAACCAGGTAGTGGAAGGGTAACCAGGTAGTGGGAGGGTAACCAGGTAATGGGAGGGTAACCAGGTAATGGGAGGGTAACCAGGTAATGGGAGGGTAACCAGGTAGTGGGAGGGTAACCAGGTAATGGGAGGGTAACCAGGTAATGGGAGGGTAACCAGGTAATGGGAGGGTAACCAGGTAGTGGGAGGGTAACCAGGTAATGGGAGGGTAACCGGGTAATGGGAGGGTAACCGGGTAATGGGAGGGTAACCGGGTAATGGGAGGGTAACCGGGTAATGGGAGGGTAACCGGGTAATGGGAGGGTAACCGGGTAATGGGAGGGTAACCGGGTAATGGGAGGGTAACCGGGTAATGGGAGGGTAACCAGGTAATGGGGGGGTAACCAGGTAGTGGGAGGGTAACCAGGTAATGGGAGGGTAACCAGGTAATGGGAGGGTAACCAGGTAGTGGGAGGGTAACCAGGTAATGGGAGGGTAACCAGGTAAGGGGACAGTAAACACAAATGTAAAAGGTAAGTGATATTAGAACGAGTTACTCGCTACGTACAGCCATGTGGTGGAATACATGGGCACAGATATCCGACTTGTGGCCACAGAATAGACATAGAGCTGTGAGCTGCTGTGATGCCCCGCCATCTCTCTCTTCTAGCCACCCCTCCTCAGCATCACTAATAAAATATAAGGCTATGCTATTTACACCAAATAGTAGTAGTTGTGGTGATGGAGGTGGAAGTGGTAGCAGTAATAGCTGAGGTAACAGTAGTACTACACTGTAAATAGCTATCTACTCTCTATTTCCACCAGATGAGAGAAGTCGTGGTCTATTTACCGCTCCTAATATTGGGAACACCAACCAATAACATGACACTGTACTGCAGGTATACACACAGTATATGACACTGTACATGACACTGTATGTGTACTGTACACACAGTACATGGCACTGTACTGCAGGTATATACACAGCATATGACACTGTACTGCAGGTATACACACAGTATATGACACTGTACTGCAGGTATAGCCAGAGTATATGACACTGTACTGCAGGTATACACACAGTATATGACACTGTACTGCAGGTATAAACAAAGTACATGACACTGTATGTGTACTGTACACACAGTACACATACACACAGTACAACTGACCAATATTACATGGTGTCTAATATGGTTAGACCCTGTAGAATATCAATAGACATGTGTTCTAGGCATGAGAGCTGGAGATGTATAGACCAGAATATATATATAATTATGTGGAGGGAGTGATGAGAGAAAAGGTAAACGTACAGTTAAGGCGGAGAGAGGAAAACCAGGTACAGGTTCAATAGATGTTAGGTGGAATACATTTACTGTCAGTGTGCAAGTATGTGGAAATAATTGAGGATGTTAAATATACTTCCTCTATTGGGCATTGAAGAGAGGAACAGTATCGTTGGCACATGATTGCAAGTGTTGAGTAGCAAAGAATAGCACCTGCACCTACCTGTCATCTTCAGGAGATGTTACGTAAGCCACGACTCCACCTTTACCTCTTCTCTTCACCCTCTTCTTGTGAGTATTACCAGACATCTCTTTGCCCAGTTCCTAATCAATTATATGCATACAACACACATCACACAAGCCAATAATCCTAAGTACATAATACAGCACACATCATAACATAATATAATTATATCATATTATGTGTTGAGAGGCATTTCATACACCTGGTGACGTTGTGATGTTACGTAGAGCCCAAAATCAATGCAATTAGCATTACCTAGACATGCAATTCATTCATATTCAACCAGTTGTTGTGTTCTACTATACAGTATAGCATATAAAACATGAGGTAGTTAATAACCTACCAGGTAATTTAGCAGGTAGCTAATAACCTACCAGCTAGTTTACCAGGTAGCTAATAACCTACCAGGTAGTTTACCAGGTAGCTAATAACCTACCAGCTAGTTTACCAGGTAGCTATTAACTTATCAGGTAGTTTACCATGTAGCTAATAACCTATCAGGTAGTTTAGCAGGTAGCTAATAACCTACCAGGTAGTTTACCAGGTAATTAATAACCTACCAGGTAGTTTACCAAGTAATATTGGTCATATTCTTTATTTTTTGGATTCAATCTTTTATGAACTTTCTTCCTCATGTGTTCTTTCAGAGTGAACTTGTCTTTGAATGTTTTCTCACAATATAAACACAAGAGTCTGGAATAAAGAGATCACGGATCATGGATAGATACAGGCTAAACCCCTCGTTTGAGATGGAATGCATAGACTGGATGAGCAAGGTCGACTTCTACCAAATAAATTACAATTATAGCTCAATTGATGGTAAAGTTGAAACTTGCAGCTTATGTAATAGTGCTTAACTAATTAGCAGAATAATCTTTGATAATTAATTAGAAAGTAAATACTGGTGTTTGATAGCTAAGTGCATACCACTTTACAGTTAGACCATCCCAAACCAGCATTACCAAACTAAATGCCTAAGTTTACCCAAAGGAATTACTTGATGAAGATTGATATATAAGTAATCTTCCAGTAACTGTCAGTCTATCAAATGTTACATGACTGTGTTGTTATAAGACGCTGATATAATACAACTGAAAATATACAAACTCCTGCTTGCTTACTTCTCTAGGTTACTGTGCAATGTCTTCAGCAGGGTTTCTACATTAACTACAAAGAAAATAGTCATGTAGGAGAAGACAAATCCGAATATATGTAACACAACAATGGAGTTAACTGTAGCCATTTAATATTTTCTATGACTGTATTTAAAGTAGTAATTGGTAAAATAATGTACCATCAGCAATTTTAGTAATTTAAAATGAAAGACCAGTAAGAGCTCCGAAAGTGGGCAGTATTGTCAGCCCAAAAGGATTCTCTACTTTTTATGTAGAGGTCTTATGCAAGTCGTAGTTCAGCGACAACACCACCTGTGTAATGAGATTGACCTGGCCGGTATGCATACTTACATGTAAGTAAAGAGATATACATGCATTTACATACCGAGGTTGTCTGGATGACCGATGTTGAAGTTGTGTTCTTCATTCATATGGTTTAGCACCAGAGATCTACATACATAACAAAACATACTTAGTAGCTAACAGACTAATACTATCATGTAATACTCATTTATCATGTCAGCCTCCTCTACCACTAATCCTCTAGTTCAAAATAATATACTTCAAGAGCAAATCTTGAATCATCTAGCCTCAAAACAGTTACTGGTAAGATAGAGATACGCCTACCCTGCCTCCCATTCTCATCCTTACAGTGTCCTTCATACCCCAGTCTATCTAATTGGGATTTGTGATGTCATAGTGCGTTTAGTGATGTTAAACATTATGAGATTAGATGAAAACAAATTATCAAAACATAACAAATTAATCAGAAATTATAAATCACAATGACATGATATGATTAAGGCTTATTAAAAAGATATCAGAGGGCATATCAGAAGAAGCCTGTGAGACACAAATATCCCTGTGTAAGGCATGAGTGTGCAGTTGGTAGACTGTGAACCTCAGAAAAGGTCAGACAGGTGGGACCCCTTTCTATTTTTAAATCTGAGTGTGGAGTTGCCCACTCTTGGAGTGGCATGCATTTGTGTATATTATGACTTATGTAGACTGTACATGTAGATTCATATGCAGCGCTGTCAGATGCAGAGACATATATGAACCAAGGCTTGCAGGGGAGATATAATAGCTTACTATACTGGCATATAAATGTCTATGTAAGAGTGTAGCTAATGCACATCATATAGTTTGGCTACAGACTATCCACCACACTAGAGTGACAATGCAATATCACACAGTTCGTAATACCTATTGTATACCAGAATACATTTCCAAATTTTGTGGCTATCCTTAGATTATACTATAACCAGACATGATAATATGACGATAAAAAACTTTCCAAAATAACTTGAAGCCGATTATAAGCCTTTCCATACAACCACTGGTGTCTGTAATCTAGAGGAGCCGGTGGAATAATATCTTCAAAATAATATGACAGGAGCAGGCTTAGCCAGACCTCAACCTGCCTCACTATAAGATTTACTAAAATATTAGCATAATAATGAGACTATTCCCAGCTCCCTTCTTGTGTTTTCGGTGAAGGTAAAAACAACAAAATACTGTAGGCCTATATCCATTAAGTGGCTACATATCTATATACAACATTTACTATAATGTGTGTCTTTAACAATCAATACTGGTGCTGTGGGGCTGGTATATGGTTAACTGTAGGTTAATTGATAGGTAGAGGAATGGGCAGACCTAAAGGGTTAGGTAGATTGCTATGCCACATGATTACACTAATCAGCTTCCCCCTTTCCAAGCTTAAAACAAAAAACCTCTTGAAGATCTTGGAGAACCACAAATCTGTTTTTTCAAGTGTAAAATTTTCCTTAGTTGTCTATACCATCAAATTACATTTTGGAATATTTCATCTGTTACATGTACATGTACAAGACTTTATTTTCAGAACCTTTCCATAAAAACCGTGTTTGGATCCTGTCAAGACGATATTTGGATTTATCCACTCATGCCACTGCTCTTATTCCTACAGCAGCAGAGTCAAAACACGACGTGGTCAGGTAGTTAAATTTGGAGATATGCCAAAAAGCTAAGATGATTCACCAGGAGATGAATATTATTATTATTCATTAATTATTACTAAAAGTAGTAATTTATGTATGTATGTACGGTTTCTGGCTAGATGGGAGGGGCCAAATGAGAGTATAATGATTTTTTAATAAGATCTCATTGCCTGTTTTTAAGCAAGTGATAGAAAAGCGAGTGTACTGATGTTGGAGGTTGTGAATACTAAGAGGTGAGAAGGAGTAAGTCGAATGCTGTGATAAGTATTACTATAAGGAAACTGATAGCAGAATAATCATTAGCTGGTAATAGCCCTGTGTCAGTATGACAAAATAAATAAAAAAGGAAGTTTGACAATGCCGTGTGGAAATAATCAGCAGAGCAGGCAGATTGCATGAATGTTTTTAATATTTCATAATTCTGTTGGAATTTGAGTCTAGACCAAATATATAACGACTTTAATATTGATTGCAACAAAGTATAATTAGGCATGCCAGTTTTTGTAATCAACTCTAATATCAAGGTGACTGGTAGTATTATCAATATTGAGCCCAAGCTGCTATCATGATACATGTACCTATACAGTAGTGTGGTTACCATGATGCATGTACCCATACAGTAGTGTGATTACCATGATACATGTACCTATGCAGTAGTGTGGTTACCATGACACATGCACCCATACAGTAGTGTGATTACCATGATACATGTACCTATGCAGTAGTGTGGTTACCATGATACATGTACCCATACAGTAGTGTGGTTACCATGATACATGTACCCATACAGTAGTGTGATTACCATGATACATGTACCTATGCAGTAGTGTGGTTACCATGATACATGTACCCATACAGTAGTGTTGTTACCATGATACATGTACCCATACAGTAGTGTGGTTACCATGATGCATGTACCTATGCAGTAGTGTGGTTACCATGATACATGTACCCATACAGTAGTGTGGTTACCATGATGCATGTACCCATACAGTAGCGTGATTACCATGATACATGTACCTATGCAGTAGTGTGGTTACCATGATACATGTACCCATACAGTAGTGTGGTTACCATGATACATGTACCCATACAGTAGTGTGGTTACCATGATACATGTACCCATACAGTAGTGTGGTTACCGGCTCCCCTCCCTAGAGATAGAGAGAGTCTACAAGAAAAGGAAGCCACACCAGACTTGTGGGCTAACTTATTTTCTTCCAGAGCCGAGCAAAAAGTTAGTAGTTACAGTGCTAAGTGAGAAATATGGTGTCTGCAGAGAGGTTTAGGGTGTATTAGAGTGCATAACAGCTGGGGTTATGGTATGTCACAATGTGGGATTTAGTAAACCAGCGGTCAACCCACTGGTCATTTCAACTTTCCCACCTGTTTCCTGTGAATAACTCATTACAGAATAGACATTGCCATGTCTTAGAGTTGTCCTCCCGTTCAGTCTGCTGCTGATGGAGCACCTGTTTGAGCTTGTCCCTCTGCAACACCGATCTGAGCTGTCTATCCTCTGGCAGCACTGAGCACAGCATATAGTAGTACTTGACTTCACCTGTTAACAGAACACTAGTAAGCTATCAAAAGGACTACATACTACATACTATTACTAATCACTAGACTCTAGGATATAGGGAAGGGGGCCAGGTAGACATACCTTAGCTATGGATCATCCATTATGTAACCACAAATAACCCATAAGACATCAACACAGATGTACATGTAAATATTCAAAATTCCTTACTTCTGTGAACATTGGGTACAATATACAATATAATATAATTATAAATTTTATAAGCCTATAATTTGACACTTTATAATAAATGACTCCATTGTGTTGATGTCTTAAGGCAAATAGTTATATTTTGTAAAACTTTAAATAATTTTATATAAACAGGGGAACTTCACATGGTCCAATAGAATAGATGTTGTAGGCCTACTCAGTTTACATATACCAAAAGACTCAAATTGGCACCCATAATTCCTCGAAGCTGTAAAATTAACAACATAGTAAATTATAAAGTACAATTAAAATGCATACAACTGATGTATCTTGATACATCATAAAATTATCAAACACATTCTATGATATCTGTGCACATATAGATACAAGTAACAGTCGAAGTTTAGTAAAACATAAATACAAGTATTCTAATATCATAATATTAAGTTATATACAATACACAAGACAATAGTCTGTGATATAACAGACAGACAAGTTATAATTAATATTACAAATAATTATACATGTACAGCGTAGATAACTATGAGAAGAGTTTTTGATAGTTATTCAATATTCTGACACTAGATACAATGTTACAGCTATTACTGGGTAGGGAGGAGATAGGGAAATGTGGGTAGTTCTATCTCCCTCTCTAATAAACATCAAAGTGGAGATAAATATTGGAAGTGAAACACTTCACTTAATTACACTGATTGAAGTTTGATTGATAATTGAGTAAAATTATGCAAATAAGACAAGAAACAAGCATTAAATTACATAGATAGATTGGAAGCAGACACCTGGAATGTTGGTTTATTACCTCTCATCAATAAGAGTATACAGCTTATTAATAGACTAATCTTGCCATGTTATTGCCTGCTCTGCCAGCTCCAAACTTAATGTAAATATTTAAATGGTTATGTCAGTATATTTAGCATATTTTTAAAATAGAACAAGGTGTGAAAAGATAACAGATTAGTGCAATATATTATTCCAGTGATTTATCTGCTGTATGTATGTAAGTGTTATTCACCTTTGCTCTCCCTTTCAATATTTACAATGTCAATATATCAGTCTAGCAGTCTAAAATGTTTACATTATTTTGTCTTTTTCCTGTAATTTACCTGTTTGAATCTCGCATACCTGTGGTGAAACTTAGTCTATTAAACTATATAATACGTTGCTTTAAATACTTTAAAACTAAAATCCTTAATAAAGTAGAACAAACCTATTAGGAACTAGAATTCAAAGCCCACAACTGGTTGATTAATATATTTTGATTATGTATAGTATCGGCCTCAGGACTGTGTTCGGATAGCACAAGAACACATACAATGTAAGACGAGATGCATTTTTTATATTTTTATGACTCCTAATATTTCGATGTATATC
This sequence comes from Bugulina stolonifera, assembly GCA_935421135.1. NCBI lineage: Eukaryota > Metazoa > Bryozoa > Gymnolaemata > Cheilostomatida > Bugulidae > Bugulina > Bugulina stolonifera. Next base: position 25,855,785 of record OW285188.1, read on the forward strand.
CATACATCATCATCTGATGATGATGTATGGATATACATCGAAATATAAGGAGTCATAAAAATATAAAAAATGCGTTTCGTCTTATTATTCATCATTAAGATACTAGCTCACACCAATATTTTCCAACATAGGCCTACAATGTAATATGGCATCATATCAATTTATGTATACCCACAGGCTATATGTATGTATAAATTTGCGGAACTAATTATAGTACAGTAGACACTGTATGCATACTATAACTAGTCGTTGTGTAGTAGCTACTGTGTGTAATTACCTTCATTTTCATCTTTCATCTTAATACAGATCTTGTCTAAAGTATTCCCATTTAGCCTTGACCCCCAATACTCCACGTACCTAAGAGAATTACTATAACAATGCATTATAATGACACAAGAAATAACATTACATGAGTTTATACCATTATACACGCAAACTTATACACGCAAACATAAATTTACATAACGGTAAGTAAATCGGGAGTTGTTTCCTCTACAATCTGTTGTATGAAAGAGGGCACAACTTTAAATTGCAGGTAATGGTTTTACAACACTGCATTGTACATACATACATGTATTATAATATACATGTAATGTAAATGTACAATCATATAGTACCAGACATGTGCCAAGCAGACAAATACTCAAGTCAAGAGTTAAGTAAGAGTATACATTCCCAATTGATAAAAAGTAATTTAGAGTCAACTCATCGGATGAAGCAAGTCAAAAGTAGAGTAAGAGTAAATAAACAGCCATTTTGAAAAGTAAAGTAAGAGTCAAGCAACTAGTGCCAAAATGCTAGAGTCAGAGTAGAGTCAAAAGTACAGCGGTATGTCAAAGAGAATACCAATGGGAATTTTGTAGAACACAAATTTCTGATGTATACAAGTGTGACAACACACAATAGGTAATACTTAGTGTTAGATCTGATTTTCTGCCAGTTAAAGTAGTTCTGAGGAACAAAGGCTATTTCAAATTTGCACTTATATGACAATGGTATGTCTGTTTATCTATAAGCCTCTCAGCTTCTCTATGGTGGACAAGACTTATTACATAATCACACCAAACCAATAGAGTTATCATTGATAGCTGAGAGATTAGAGTAAAGTAAGAGTCAAGCATCATGCTTTGTAGGAGAGTAGAATTAAAAGTCAATTTCCAGCTTTCACACAATACAAAAGCACAAGTCAATTAAAAGTAATGAAAAGCTGTTGCTCGAGTTAACTTGAGTCGAGTCGAGTAAAATGACTCGAGTGCCCATGTCTGTATAGTACATAGTCGAAAGATTACAAAACGAAATGCTGAGAAAACATTATTATATTTATTATGATTCAACCCAAGACGCCAATCGCACTGTACAGCTAGCTAAGTACCTACCTGTGAATGTATGGCACCTTATCAACATCCGCTATAATTAGACTATGTGACTCTAGTAGGTGACGCAGGAAGTCATCTATGGCTTCTGATAGACTGAACCTGTATACGTACAGACAGACTTATTGACTCACAAATATAATACACGACAGTCTATCAGCCTCAAAACATGGCTAACACAACACAGCAAAGAGAATTAAATAAGAAGGTTAGATTCTATTCATCTAGTACAGCACCAAAATACTCAAAAGTCTTCTGTTATGTTAATCTCACCTCTGCTCACAAAGAAAACACTTCTGGATGTCAGAGCATGCTGTAAGTTCTGCTGATGGCTTGATGCCATAATCAAGCACTAAAGGTTCTACCGGTGAGGCCATGGGATCTAAGAATAAACAAATATTGTGCCTTTAAACATAGATTGGTCAAATATTTTGAGTTTACAGCAGGCCTACATATGGCATACACATTAGGCTACAGCACATTCAAAATATTGCTAGACAAAAAACATAACATGGACTTGTCTATAAATATAAAAATATAAGCTTTTATTTTTATAATATGGTTAAATTACAAAGGCCTAAATGATAAATGTTACATCATTTTTATGATATAGGCTACTAATATGAAATATAAACATGAATTGATTTTGATTTAACGAGTTACATTATAGGCCTACTAAGTAAATTATATAACTTTCAAAAATAATTTAATTCAATTGTTCTATCCAGACTCTGGGTAGGTCTAAACACATGTACTTGCAATCATCAGTGTTGAGTATAGTCTATATGGACATGCGATACTATACTTGCGAAGTGCTCATATTTTGTAAGGACAGTCTCTCCTGAGTCATTTAGGTCGGTGACACCCCCTGGCTTTTTTGTTTGTTGCTAAAATCTTTCAGCCTAGCTGATGCTGTCCTGATTTTTTAACCATAATGTTGATGAGCATTTTTATTTTCATTAGACCTAAAAAACACAACCTAAGTCATTTGTCTGCCGATTTACTTTCCCCTTCGAAGTAAATGCCAAAGCTAAGTAGTTCAAGAATATACTAAAATTGACACTAAATATAAAATAAATAATAATAACAATATAATTATTATAATCAATTGTAAATGATTAAAAAATTGTAGGCCAACTATTGTAAGCTATAGTTATAGTATATAATAATAATTATATTAATTATTATTATAAGTATAGTATAGTATGAGTATAAGAATGCATTACAATAACCATTTTATGATTTTTACTATTAATAATTATTACAACGTGATGATAATTATTGAAATTTAAAATAAATATCATTAAATAACATAACACTATAATTAATTTAAATAATAAATAGTATTAATCCATATTGATATTTAATATTTATTTTATAAGCAGCAAAACTCTGTCCGGGAACTTTAAGCAGACCTTTCTTAATTTTTGTTCCTTGACAAGAATCGGTATGCACTTGTATGTGAATGTGGGATAAATATAGCGAGGAAGTCAGTTTTATATCTATTGCCTAAATTATCTAGGGCTGCCAAAAGCGACATACTACAAAGTACAAACATGTGTTTACTCCATAGAGCTGCTACACCGGGTTTCATATATCTGCAGGACCCTGAAACCTGGTCCTGGATCTAGTGGGTGCGACCCATAAAGTCCAGGACTAGTTTCCTGAATCCGTAGTTTGCCATGCTCATGTGCCAAGTGCCTTCTACTATCTTTGCCAAGTACAAGGATAGTCATGTAAAATAATCATGTTATTGTTAATGTAAAAAGATGTGTAATATGACAACGCATTATAACACTGATATTTTACATCACTCAAGGATGACCGGGGGAGCTAACCATAATCATAAAGATTTCAGGCAAGCACAGTTATACCAATACTAACTAATTAAAATATAAATAAATCTATACTATTAGCTAGGCTACTATACTTTACTACTAATAATAATGTCCTAATACTTAGGCTATACTTTACTATACTATACTTAATTAATGCTAATACTTTTCTTTAGTAAGATAACTTTTATTTTGACTTTTCTAATCTAAAACCTGCTCAAGACCGGAATTATATTTTGATCTTAGATTCAATCCACAGCTCAAGGCTGGTTGTGAATTCAGTCCAGCATACATCATAATAATTATTTTATATATATATATATAATATAATTCCAGTCTTAAGCACCTGACCTTTGGATTAAAAAACCATCATTATTATGATTATGATTATTATTATATTATTATTTATACTATTTTGTATTTAGGCCATAAGCCTAATTATAAAATAATTGATAGAATATAAATATAATCAAGGAGTAATTACTCCTTGATATAATTTAGGATAATAATTATTAAATATTTTTATTTTATTATTTTATATTGTTTATTATTAATATTTATTATGATTATTGTATAAATTATTGTTTATATGCCTACATATAAGTGTAAGTGACTACAAAGTGGAGTTGGTCAGGAAAAATGTAACAAAACTTCAATTGATTGGTAAAACAAGGATATTAGAAAGCAAGCAAAGTGTACATACATTGTATATAAATTATGTAGAGTGTATATACACTTTACTTGCTTTCTAATAACTTCGTTTTAACAAGTGATAAAATTCAATATTCACGTTGACTTACATTGGGATAATAAAGTTGTGTCCGACTGGGTAACTGAGGCGCCTAACATCAAGGGAAAGTCCAATTGAACACAGGGAGAAAAGTATGACAACAACCCCCCTCCCCGTAGTAGCCGTTGAGGTCTGAGTTTGGCAAGACTCTGTGGTGTGGGTGCTACCTCTATAGCTAGGCTGGGCTAGCCGAAGTGGTCTCTGCAAAGCTGTAGGGAATGGTCGGACTGCTGGGTCCTGGTAGCAGTAGTGTAACTGTACCTGGGAAGACCCAATGCCATAGAAAATTGCCTGATACTTTGCTGTTCGCAGTTACCAGTTAGAGACTGTATCATTCAGTACAGTAAGATTACTTTATTGAACAGCAGCCTACAGACAACTGAAGCAAGAAATTGTGCTCCTTATATGTGAATGACACTACAGTTTAGTAGTTTATTTCTCAGTAATCAGCGTTATTACTATAAGAGATTTGCTCTGTTTCCTCTAGGTTCATTTAGGAAACATTATTTTCATGTATTATAGTTGTGTGTTATTATACTGTATGATGTACATGTAAGTCTACATAATATGCAACTCCGTACCATACTATAGCAGTTATTTAGTCACTACACTAATGTCTTTATAGTATTTTATATAAGTCCATGTAGACCTACATGAATCTAAAACAATTAAATTGCATGTAATATAGAATTGTACAAGTACATGTCTTTATTCACTTTATACCCATTTACAGGATGCAATATGTGGGACGGTAAGAGAGTGAAGATTGATAAGGAGAACTACTTTTGCATGGCTCATAGTTTAAAGTTTTTAGACTGCCGACATGGACAAGATCACCATTTAAGATCTAAGGCTATCTACCAAAAGAAGAAAGTATGTATGTTGCATATTTTTAAAAATTTTTTCAAACTTTAAAACTGAATTAGTCGTCAATGTATCATTTTATTTTTAGCCTCAACTCCTTTATGTTGGTAGATTTATATTGTTACTAACTTGTTATTTAAACGTAGCTGCAAAAAAGCTATAAATATTACAATTTTAATACTCAGATTTCCATAAGGTAAAAGTGCGAGACAGAATTTTAATCACTCGGTTCACATAACTTTGTTATAATATTATGTTGATGTGGTTAAAATTGACTTCCTTTTATTTATTCTGCAAATACAGGAGTTGCAGAAGGATGATCGCGCAGTAGTCAGGCAGAGGCAGCTTCTACAACCATCAATCAAAGCCGGGTGCCCAGTGAGAACCAAACTACTTCGATTTACAGATTTTAAGGTATATAGAATTAAACTGCAGGTTTCGTAATGTTAGAGGCACTAGTTGCATGGCTGTGTAGGAGGTGAGTTTTGTGAACGTGAGTTTTGTGTCTACAATGGTATGTATATAAGGAATAGCATTCAATTGTTTTTTACCAGTGTGATGTTGTTGGAAATGAGCAAACTGTTACCATCCTGGTCATCTCTTGAAGATAAATATCAACAATGGCATTGAGTGGATGAATGGAGTGAAAACCTTTTTGGGTGGCAGAATGACAAACAAACTGTCAATGTTTGTCCGGATATTGGTTGAAAGTTTCTGTCCATTCTTATACAGAAAGTAAGTGCTACATCTGTAGATTGCCTTTTTTAGATACTTGCACTGTATATTTTGTTACTGGATACTCTGTCTATCACACAAACAAAGATATTTGTAAAATGTTCTTGTGGATTTCATCTTATGTTTTATGATATCAGGTTGAACCTCTTTGCTCAATTTCCACAATAATAATATATTATACAATGCATAATATAATATGTTCTCATTTGCTCGATGTTTTCTTGGATGGTGGGTAACGTTTATGTTCTGTATGCTTTTTTTCTAAATGCCTCTAAAAACAGATATGTACGCTGCACTCGTTTCTTGCATTAGATTTTCATCATTCTAAAATCGAATCAACCATGATTAATCTTACAGATATGCACATCTGAACATCACAATATCTTCACTTTCTCGATCTTATGATCTCAAGATTCCCAAGTTCCTCCAAGACCGACTACCAGCGTTGATGAAGAGGTGCTTAGATAACATTGAGTATAATTGGAGATTCAGCCAGTGAGTTTAAAATAAGAATATCAGGTCAGAATGCAGTGACTCTAGATATGCGTGTTCCCTATTGCCCTTGTTTTTCATGGCACATGTTTTCAGTGATGCATCTTTGTAATTCTGAGGTTCTCAATACATATTTAGACTCACAGTGGAACAAAATAACTCTGGACTTCCTGTACCACTACCTGGAAATAATATCGATATGGATGTCTCACAGTCCACGGACAATCATGTTTTCCCAAATAAAGATACATGTATTACCAAGGATCTGTCTCACACAAAGGTTACACCAAGCTTGCTACCATATGTTCAGCAGAACCGGAAGATCCTAAGCAGTGTATCTCAATTAATACCGTCTCAGCCAGACCTTGTCATCTCTCAGTGATGACATTGTGCAAATCATCAAGAGGTATGAAGGGACTTTGTGCAGCAGAATGATCTGGTAGTCAATAAGGTGAGTGTAGAAATATAAATGTACTTCCTTTTAAATTATGTAGAAAACCTTGACCTGATTACCTTACCACCTCCTTTCAATCATCTGCGATATTTCAGGGAGTTGAACGTACGAGGAATTTTAGTATATGGGTTGCTAATGGCTTTCTTTGCAATTCAATATTCCTTGTACATGTAAATATTAGGACGCTAATCAGTTCACTTGCTTCATGTAAACCAAAGACCTCTGAACCTGCCAGTACCCGAGATATTCAATGTCAAAAATCACCTGCAAGATATTATTTTTATACCGTGACTATGATATACAGTAAATGAGTGGAAATAAATTACATGTAACTGCTGACTACAATGAGCTTGCATATAGTGCTTTCCATTACCACATTCACAGTGTTACATGTATATACATGTACAATACATTCAAATATTTTATACAGGGGGAAAAAGGAGAAAGCAGTAAAGAGGCAACTATCTTCTATCTCAGTGTCTACGAAGTAGCGTAACTTCTTTCTCAAAGGCTATGAGTCTAAACGTACGAGTACATAGTACATTTGAGAGTATGGAGTAGCAAATGTAATTCAATACAACATGACACTGGGTCGAAACTTTTTGGACAACATTGTATTTGCTCTAAGGTCTCAGATTGAGGCATTTTCTTAGAACAGCTGATGAGTGTTTGCTAACATAGTGCAACAATTGCTCTCTAAAATTTTGACCTGCTAAATTGACTTCTAGATTTTTTTTGCAATAATTTCTAAGTTGTATAGATGTTCTGCATTTGTTATCATTTATGAACATAGGATGTTTTCATACTTTATAATTGGCGTACCTTCCTATAGGGAAGAGTGACATTCAAGCTATTTATTTTATTTTATTTTATTCTTCAATTCAATAAGTTTACAGTTTTCATGTACCCATTTGAATTGTTTTTATGGTTCAAGAGCAATAAAACTGAAGAATCTTTTTGGATTTGTGACCTCCATGAAATCACAAGACTGTTTTTGATGTTTTGTATTTTACCAAGAAGTTTATCAGTCGTTATATTTTCCTGTTTTAGTGTAGGTCAAAGCTATAATTATTACCTGATATAAATGATTACACTGTTTTGCTATCTAATGACTTGATGTTCAGAATTTGTTGTTAACATGAATAGCAGGTTTTAATAAATTGTTTTACATCATCCACTATTTTGTTCTTGTTACTGAATAATAATCACAATGTACTGTGACTGGTAATGGTCAGTGCAGGTTAGATAATAATAAAGTGATAAAACTAGAGGGTGCAACCTAGAAGTGAATTGCTGTAGACTATTATTCAGAATAAAAAATTCCACTTTCTGCTATTCCACTGCTTTGGTGAGTGTCGAATGCACAAAGCCAATCTGATGCTGCTTTATAATAATACACGTTGATAACACTGCATAGTGGTACATAAACTTGCACCACAAAAATATAGCAAGGTAATAGTATCCCATCCTACATTTGAATATGTGAGTTGAAATACATGTATAATAATATTATCATGTATTGCTTTTATACTTGTACGTAGTATTAGAATAGGAAAAATGCGCTTTAGCCTTTTAAATAGGATATACGTCACGCTGGTTCGATCAATCGCATCTACCAGGTCTAGGACCAGGACCAGGTTTCAGGGTCCTGCAGATATATGAAACCGCTACACACCGATCCATCCATTTGATGGAACCAATGATAATATATTATCATTGATGGAACGCTAACACTAACAGTCCGGCACACTTGCCTTGTGTGTAGTAATAAGTGCCATTACTATATTTTAAATTGCTTACCTGCATTTAGTCACACACCAGCCAGGTTTACGTTTTTCGCATGACATATTCTATTCTATTCTATTCTACTAAAGTTGTCGCAACTTGTTGGCATACATTGGAAAACAACTCCCATTAATATGTAACAGACGCATGCATATGTAGTACATACTATATTTTACCACCGTTCATGCTGTTACACAAACAAAAGGAGGTGAACAAATAAGGAGAGGAGAATAAACAGGGCTAGCAGCAGATCTAATGTTGATGCTGACTGTGTAGTGTGAACAGAGCAAAAATCTCAAGTTCTAAAAGAAAACTTGCTATGTAACCAAATATACACAACATATGATATACATACATGTAGGCCTATATGCCCTCTGTATCTTTTTAGCCAAATGAAGACTATAATTATGGGCATGGGACTTTCCCTGCTCTACTGTTGCCACATGTTTCATTTTGCTTCCTTTTTTCAAATTCTGATGGAGACAAATATTTCTTGTACAACTTATCTTTATTTGTAGCAGGCACTGACTAGATTGGCAGTAATATACATAGGATTTTCTGTAAAAAGGAAATTTTATTTGTGAACATGTAGGCTATACAATAAAAGTGCTATTTTGCCAAAAAAACTCGAACATCTGAGTGACTGAGTGCCAACAAGTTTGTTGAATTTTTACACACCTCTTGGAGATCAAAACCTTTTTCTATTTGGAGTTGCTCCACCTTAGTGAAGAGTGGTTACTTATGATAATACCTGGCAGAATAAATGCGATTTGTTTGATAAGACTTTACACTCCGCCTAATATGATATAATAATATATAACATGGATCTAAAGCACATTAATACAAACAAATGTACATGTAGCCTACAATAATATCCCAACCAGTGAACACATTGTTACAACTAATAACAGTACTATGGTTTTTATTCTAGCATAAAAAGCAAGTCCATTGTGTAATATATACATGTAGCAACAAGGTCTCCATTATTGCTACAACAGCATTTCAATACTCCTTTTTAAACCATTCAATTCAATGAACTTGTTTAGATTAGAAACAGTGGTTGGTTACTAACTTGTCTTAGACATTGGAACCTCTACTGCCACTAGTTACTGAGCAAGGAACAAGTGAGCTTGTACATCATCTACATAATTACATTGGGTAAGTTTTAAGAGGTAGAACTGAGTTTTACAACTTTCACACAGTCATAGCACTGTACAATTAGTCAAAACAAACTAATCACCACAGTGTGCTCTGATTAATATTAGACATGCAATAAGTCTACATTTTATCTAATACACTAAGCACATGGTGTACTATATGCATGTACAACACAAAGCATTATATTCCTATATTATTGTATTAATACATCCATGTATATTAATATGCATGTAAAGCACAGGTTAACAAACTTGCATGACCCCATGGAATCAATAACAATCATATTCCATTACTACAAGAAATGGAAGAGCTCACTTTTCAATGACAGTACCTACATGTACATATTGTATAATGTTTGTGTCAGTATAATACCACCCTGATCTGTGTAAAACCAGCTTGCTAGTCAGCAGAAATGAGTTTTATACTAGTCAGTCCATAACACTCCATAGTGGTGTTTATATAGATATACTGTAAGGAGAGCTGAAGATGATTAAAGCTAAGCACGGAGCACAGTCTCACCCTTCGGCCAGCACCCAGAGGAGCCATCCACATGAATACGGTGGAGGACAGCAGGGTAAGCATGGGGCGCAGTATGAGAACACATATAAGTTAGAGCCCGATGACACGTTCCCCAGTGCTCCTATTAAGAAGATCATTAATGAGATACTACAGGTACGTTACATGTCACATTGGGTTAACTGTAGCTTCAAAACCATAGACTTAGCAAGATAAAACTTGTGTTAATTGTGAATTGAGCCTTATGACCTTGAAAACATGACTGCGTTGACGAAGACTTGCATCTGAACTGAAAAATTACACCAACCGCTAAGGTGATGTAAATTTGTGAATGTGACACAAATTTCTAATATAATAGATGGTACCTTATTATCATTCTCGTTTCACAAATCAATTAGAAAGACACATGGGCAGTATTATAAAAGAGGGTAGGGTACAATAACTTGGGATTCTCAAATAGTTCTATGATTTAGAGCCTTAGGTTGCTTTACCGAGTATAAATATGCTAACTTGATTACAATGGCAGGACCAGCTAGAGAACAAGGTCTACAGCCCTGAGCTAGCCACACAGAAGTGCAAGGAGTTGGCTGATATGATAAAGCAAAGGGTAAAGTCAGAAGGTTACAGGAGACATAAACTCGTGTCACTGGTTACGATCATAGAGAATAAGAACACAGCGTTGTCCATGGGCAGCAGATGTGTGTGGAACGACAAGTTTGATAACTATGCTGACGGTTCATTTAAAAACAATAGTTTATATGCAGTTGGCTGTCTATATGGGCTGTATGCAGAGTAGAGTATAGAATAGTATGCAGTCATACAGCCATACTCTACTTCCACTTCATCTAATTAAAACAGCAACCAAATTACATTGTTTTTTAATATTCATAACATATATAAATCTTGGTTTGGGATAATATGAATAATTTTATAATTATTTCACTAAACTGTTACATTGTAGTAAGAAGTCACTAGTGACTATACACGTCTGATAAAAGTTATATAGATGAATACTTTCAAGTCATGCTTTCTCATCAGTAAATAAACATGACTAGAGTGATTGAATAAGAAGTCTCGTCATAAAAAGGAGCATTTTATACACACACCTTGTATATTATATACAATGTAGGCTACTGCATATATACATGTACATACAATGTACACTATATATGCATGTATGTACATGTACTGCAGCGGTCCCATAGACCTACATATAGACAGTCCCAATATAAGTTAACTACTAGCTCAGCGCTCTTCTCATTGAGTGTTCATATACTGCACAAGCTCATCTAGCCAATAGAAAACCTAAAAAAGTTTAATATTTACTGACCATGATATTTTGCAAATACAAGATAGTGTAGTTCAAAGTAAGACTTGTAGTTATTATCTGCCCTTTTTCTTCTTGCCCCCTTTAGTTACGGTAGTCCAGCCGTCATCCTCAGCTGACCTGTCATTGTCATCACAGGAAGTGCTGCTAGTGTGGTCTAGTGGTGATTCAGTGGACTGAGCTGTAGAGTCATCGCTCATGTTGGCAGCAGATCTACTCAGCTCTAGTGCATTCATATGACTCATTACATTCTCTTCCCCCAAATCCTGTAAACAAACAGACAGACAGAGTGGAGATAATTCCTCACTAGAGATGTACAATATATACATGTATATACATATACACTGTGTAGGTAGAGACAACTATCACAAATGAATAACATATTCAATAGACAGTATGTAATTATGATAGTTTCTGGTCCAGAGACATCTACAAGCTCACTATTAATATTTCTACAGAAACTTCTGTAAACGTGCCAGGCTAGTACTATGATTACTGATTACTTATATACAATGCGTATAGTAAGCCATTATAATGAGCACTCAAAAGATGTTGTCCTTCCCCCCCCCCCCCCCCAATTCATTTTGGCTGATCAACAATTTTTGTCTCCTGTAGCTTTGAGGTGCAAAGTGATCAGCCTTCACTGGGTTCTGAAAATCAGAATTTGTTTGAAAATGGGAACTGCTCACAGTTTCTAGATTCACCAGTTCAAACATTCTGTTTATAGGCTATTGGGTACACTTAATGACCAAAACATACCATATCCTCTCCCTCCTCATCATCACTGCTCTCTTCTTGTTGCCTCTGACTGGATGAGACACCCGCTGACTTTCTCAATGAGCTCACCATAGTATTCACCTCCTCAGTCTTACCTTGCTGCATGAGCTGGTATATCCTACATACCTTAGTAGCCACCTACACCATCGTAAGCATTATTGTATATTAGCAATAAAAATATGAACATTCTAGACAGGGAGCTGTCATAGACAATTGGAAAGATGAGCCGATGAGTTTGTGCTAGGCAAAATGGCTGAATCAGTAATTTATTTCTCAGTAGCTACTATAAAACAATAACAACTGCAAGTAACATAGTACTACTGCAGTTATTTGTGTTATTACAGTGAAGTGTAGAAACATAGTATGGCTTTTGTATGATATGATACATACAGTGTACATATATAACTGTAGTATAGCACATACCTCTGCTAAGCTGTTGTCATCAACTACTGTGTTAAATTCAGACGACATTATCTCAGCTAGAAATTCTTCCAGTTCATATGAATCAACATCACCTGTACAATCATAACTATTTAAAGTGCTAAACTACTAGTACATTATCCTCCATCGATATGTTGGGAGTAAGTGGAATCATAAACAGAGAGAACAAGTCGAGAAAAGTCGACAATGATGCTACCAGCAGGCCTGCAAGTTTAAGACTACGTTGTTAAAAGATGAGTAACTAGTAGGCAGTAGCCTACGTCTATATTACTCTTTACACAAACATGATAGGCCTACACATAAGACTAAAATGTACCAGAGTTAGACTGTATTTAGGTCAACTAAAACGTACTATTTTCTTGCAGCCATTGTTCTGTTGCTCCAACCAACCAATCAGCTTTAGCTTTCGAGTGTACCCCTCCAAATGAATGAGTAACTGCCAGCTGCAATAGTGGTTATCAGTAGATAAGTTGAAGTTGATACAAACTTTTACCAACGTGAGGTTACGGACAATAAGAGCCTTAATGGCTTAATGGTTCTTATTGTAACAATAAAATCAGATGTTATAATATTAATATACATGTACATGTAGGTATAGGCTATAGGCATTGTGTTCAAAAATAATACTTATACATTACATATGTATTAATTATATTTATTACTATAGATTATAATTTTTAATTTATTAATTATTAATTTTTAATAATTGAATAACAATTTTTTAATTATATTATTTTATAATTAATATTTATATATAATATAATAACAATATTATATTTATAAAATAATGATTAATGATAATGTTTAATATTTTTCGATGCTTTGACATGATTGTGATATTTCTAGACTCACTAGTCTAGGTTTGCAAACTTCATTTGCCCACAACAAAGTCAATAATTGATTTTAACTGAGAATGAGACTTGATTACACCACCTTCCTTTCAGCTCACCTGTAGTGCGGTCCATCCTTTGAAAACAGCTTCTATTGCAGATTGAAATTGTGTGGAAGTCATAGCAATGTTTTTTCTAGAAAGATGAATGTGAGTTGTTGGGCTAAAATGTCAAATTGAAACTATAAATAAATTAATTTTGCATTTGATCATATGATTATAGTCATGATATTGCCAAAGTTGATAGAATTTATCTAGGAACTTTGATATTTATTGCTAAAAAGGTTTTAGTCGCTTAGCTTTTTAAAGCGTTTCCGTTTCACATGGCTTTAGACCGACTGTGTTTGTACAGGTATATTTTATCACAGTGCTTTTTCTCTTTCGGACTACACAACTTTAACTTTTGCGAGGTTGTCTTCTCTCAACAAAAGAAGACAACTCTAAGACATATTGTTCACTCAGATGCTATAAACATAAACAAGTTTGACCTAAGAATGGGTGCACCGTGCACATTGCCTTTCAGACAATGTTCCAGCTACCATTACTGCATGGCAGCTTCTAGGATGCATACAAATCCATGTGCCATGAGTGCTGTTGAACTGTGTGTATCTGCGGCTATTGTGGAACTATTTACTGTTATAATATGATATTGCTCTATTTCAAATGACAAGCATAAAAAAGTATAAAAAATCCATTAACTAACTTAACATGGTTGAAATGCAAAAAAAACTATAAAATATAAAAATATAGCGATACGAGAGAGAACTTCAGCAGTAAATATCAACCTAATGGCAAGATACTCAACTCGACACTTATAAACATTATACAGTGAAGTCCCAGAGCAGAACCTTTTTATCATAAGAACCAGATACTATTTTGGTATCACTGAATTGAAGGCAGGTTATGCCGTAACCATGGGAACGAAGTGTCACTAGCCTCTCTCCTGTTTCTATATCCCACACCTTAATAGTCTTGTCATCAGAACCACTGAGAAATCTTTGCTCATCTGCTTGTAAGCACCTATGGTAATAAATATTCATAAAAATCATAAACTACAGTGTTAGGCACTAGGAATAATCACAATAAGAAGTTGTCCTCTCCCAAGGGCTTTTCCTTAAGAGAGAACGACTTCTTCCGACTGCGTCAGATATACATGTACATGTACATGTGGCTAGCATTTTATGTAAGCCACTTCAAACACCAACCTGACTATTCTATTATGGCCTTCCGACGTCCTCCAATCAATAGTACGGATATGCTCTCCAGTGTTTACATCCCACACTCTGATTGTCCAATCAAATGAGCCGCTAATAATTCGTTTAGAATCAAACTGCAGACAAGCTACCGAGTCTTTGTGTCCATTGAGTGTCTGCAGGCAGTTCCCGTCATAGTCCCATATCTACATTGAATACGGAATATTTCAACATTTCAACAACTTTAAATTTGGTGCTGCAACTAGAAAAGGTCTACAGCATGTACAGTGATGAAAACTAGCATTGTCTTACAGTTCACATACCTTAATGCATTTGTCTGCTGAGCCAGATACAATCTTCTCATCGTTTGATTGGACACATAGTATGTGGGCAGTATGGCCTCTAAAGCAACGACAGATAAGTACAGCATACATATATGGATGTTATACATAGACCATTGTTTAGTTACTGTTGCAGATGTACATGTATATGCAAACATACACATGTACATGTACATCCAAGTCAATATCAGTCTCGGATAGGATAGTTTGTATACACTTAGGAAAATGAAACCATTTTACAGACAGTTTCTCTACTACATAAAAGGAAAGATAACTCTCAATTATCATGCTATACCACGATATAGCAGATAGTGATACATATATGCTGCAAAATATGTTCAGCGCATAGCATACCAAATTGTTTAAAGAAGTATGAACTGATAACTTGTAGACTGGGAAAGGTCACATTCTGGAAGGGTTAGTACAATGTACATGTAAGTAGGAAGTATGAGAGGCTGCTTCTACACCAGTAAACTTTGCACTCACCCAAGAGTTTTGAGACACGCCCCTGTCTTTATATCCCAGATCTTAATCAGCTGATCATAGGAGCCACTGATGACACGATCTCCATTGACATCTACACTTCTAACTGTATCTGTATGACCAATCATTGTAGCTTTACAAGCAATACTCGACCAATTAGCCTTCTTCTCCATCTCCCACACCTGTTATAATGTACAATATTATAATAGAGTTGAAACAACGGCCAAACAATAGGATATATTAGCAAACAATTTATGTATGGAATAATTGTGTTTTCATAACTGAAATATGCCTCAGAAACCTGTGTAGCAATGAAGCAACGACAAGGGGGATAAAAGGAGAGGGGAGCTGATTAACACAAGAACTGAGCCTACCTTGAGTGTACAGTCCTTTGAGCCACTGACTAGTCTGTTACCAGATAAATGAAGACATCTCACAGTTTTGGAATGACCGGTTAATGTTTGAGCCAATAATATTGAGTTTGATCCAATGTTCCATACCTGAAAAAATGCAGAAACAAAAAAGCAGCAATGAATATCTAAATAAATAAAACTTTAACACAAAAAGTACAGTAAATAACAATGTGCACCTTGTTAAATCACAGCACTACATTAACATTGTTTGTATGTAAATACAATGTAGAACTACAATGTATAACCTACATGTATATTATTTATGAAGCTGTGTAGAGTTGTATCCTCTTGATTACAGGTATTTTTGAAGGGAGGACAACTCCAAAGTGAGTCTATAGGAGCCATATACATGTACATTATTTGTATTATTCCGGAGTCTCTACCTTTATAGTGGTATCAAATGAGCCGGATACTATTCGTTTGTCATCAAACTGGACACAAGAGATGCCCTCAGAGTGTCCACTAAACTCTTTAATGAAGCATCGTCCCTTCTTCCAGTTGTTTGAGATTCTGTATTGTTCAGAGAACACCCTCCTCCACTATAAGTACAACAGATACACTCCATATGTACTGTAGGGGTACAATACATCAACATACTGTTTATTGTACAAGTCCAAAAGAGTGACACTATGACTTGCAAAGGTAAATCAGTACATTTGTGTCTCTCCACTGGAGTAGTTACCATCATTTGTATCTCCTTCATGACTTGCTGTTTGAACACAATACTAATTTATATGACTGATAGTTTAATTAAAAGTGAATTCATGCTAGTTACAAACTTACAAAATAATATTACACAGCAGTTTTACTAAAACTGCTTAGTACAGGCAGATGATATACTCGATATACTCACTGCAATTACTCCAGAATCAGTATGAGTGTATTTACTGGCTATAGACTTGAGCAGAGTAGGACTAAACATATAGGGTTTACGGCAGCTGAGTGACTTCCACAGACATGGGTCTATTGAGAGCTCGTACCAGCTATAGCAGCAGCAGGACGCCCGACACAGACTGACTGTAATGTAGTACAGTAACACCAGTAGTACAGTAACACCAGTAGTACAGTAACACCAGTGGTACAGTAACACCAGTAGTACAGTAACACCAGTGGTACAGTAACACCAGTAGTACAGTAACACCAGTAGTACAGTAACACCAGTAGTACAGTAACACCAGTAGCACAGTAACACCAGTGGTACAGTAACACCAGTAGTACAGTAACACCAGTAGTACAGTAACACTATGAATATAAAGCATATAATATTATGTCAAGTATACTTGCAGTACAATCACACCTGGGTCTAGATATGAGAATATTTTGAGGGCAATAGTTTCAGGAAGCCATGATATCCAGTCCTTACAGTTAGGTGGACACTCCTTGTGTAGGTTTTCTTCTAATCTTATGGAAAGGAGATGCATCTGTGGTAAGTTACACATATCCTAGAAAATTATGTAACTTGGATAACAGTAAGCAACCAGATGTATATTGAAATATAATTGGGAGTTGTTTTATCTTTAATATACAAGTATCAGTATCTTAGGACTACATCAACATGACTGTAGACGTTGAGATCAGAGGTTATGGTAAGTGGAAGGTAATACTTACTAACAACTCTGTGAGCATGAGATTTCTCTGCACTTCACTGTATTTACTAAACCATTCAACAACACGCTGTAAACAACATAAATACTCTCAGTTGCAATGTTTTACTGCCATCAACAAACAAACTCGATCAATCCGAATGCATGGCACAGAAACTTTAGCAGTATGGTTGTTACTTACCTGCTTCTGAACTTTAAACTCTGAGGGTGATACACAAGTGGTTGTATCATCATTTCTACCAAACTCTTGCCGCCAGTTCTTTGGCAAACTGGATGGTCTGCGATGAAAACGAACTGGGTTGCTACTAAGCTCTTCACTTGTCGACAGGTCTGGTGATGCATCGTTGGACATGCAGAATCGGTCTTCACTTATTTGCCTATAATGTATTTATATATGTTCACAATAGCATTAATATCATGCAACTGATAGAAAAGGTCACTTTGACAGAGCGAGGTAGTGGGTATTGTGATGTAATTGCTAGCTGTTACAATCATTTATCACTACTGATACAAAGAGTAATGGACATTATAATAATACTACAATAAACAAATGAATGTTAAATAGTTAGTAGGCCTACCTTTGACTGTTTATCTTCCGCAACCTTACGCCATGATGAGAATCAAATATCTTCTTTGCATCACTAGGTTTTATATTGTGATCGGTGTCAGCATTGCTTGATGGAGAACCATTGTGCATATTACATTTATCTGTGAATTTGAATAGAGAACTAGAACATACCCTCAGTAAGCAGGTTGTTAAATACAGTTGACTAATCTTATTGGTTTCCCGAATTAAATTAAGAACAGCTAAAGAAACTGAAAAATTATGTGATAAACTACAAAAGACTAAGTCCCGATACAAATGTGTAAGACCAGTCACTAACTCAGGGGTAGTATAGGGGCAAAAGTTTGAGGGGCAATGGCTTGAGAGGCAATAGCTTAAGGGACGGTCGAACAAGGGTAGCCCAAATCAACTTCTGTGGACATCAGATGTGATTTGAGTTAATTAAAACAATTTTGAAAATCTTGGTCTAGAAACTCCCACTTATTTCTCTTTAGAAAGAACTAAAGTGTAAGCTAGCTACTAGTTAATACAAGTACAGAGGCCAATGTATTTGTTTGCGAAATTTCATAGACTATAAATATATGCTCTAAGCATTGAGTAGACCTACTTTATGCTAAAAGCAAATAGATATTTAAAGAACAATAGAAGTAAAGTTAATATTCAAAAATCGGAATTAGACTGAAGGTATATAATGGAATTCATTCTTTATACTGGGCTCATAAATCTGATATGAAAACTTCTGTCCACGACCTAAGACAGGTAATTCAAGTAACAAGGTAAAAAAGCATTTACAATAATATATAAATGCAAAAGGAGTAACACTACTGTCCTCAGGTTTCAGAATATTCAGCTACAGACTAGAATCAGAGGTGGTAGCTAATATAACTATGTAGGTATAAACAACCAACATAGGACTGTGCCGGAATATTATTCAGGCCTATGAGTATGAACAAAGCTATAGCCAGGCCAGCCAGGGTGAGTGGGTGAATATAGCGATTAAGACATGCACTGACAGCAAAAGCATATAAAAAGCGATTGAATTCCTCATTTGGTTTTGTAAACCTCCATTCATACACATAAAACGTATTGAGTCTTGGAAGTATTTTTAATCCAATGAATCTAAATCTAATGCAATAATGATTATTAATGTTAACCTTTTTTAATTTATTAATTGTATTTATTCATTTGCAGAAATGGCATGCTGTAAAATTATACTGTGAGAGAATTTGTCGAAGGAGTGTAGCCTTAAAATTTTAAATTGGCTGTATTTCCCCGCATTTGTAAAAGTAGACCAACAGTCACCTCTTCTATTCAACCACAAACGGTTCGTTATTCCACAATAGGTTTCTGCCGCGAACCACGAACCAGACAAATAATTATGCAACATACACTGCCAACAATGCCAATACATAAAAACAGGGCCGTCACAGGACCTGTGCTGAGGTCACTACAGCATAAAAATTGACATTTAATCATATTATATTTAGCAAAAAACTAACACAAATTTTAATACTACAGTTTCCTCAAATGAGGCACGTCCCTTCCACTCGCCCTAGTGGTCTAACGTGATGACTACTCTAAGTATGCTAAGTATGCAAAATTAGTTCGGAAGCTTTCAAAATTTGGCTTGAACTGCCAATCATTTTTAACCCAAATTCTGAACGAGGCTGGAGCTAAGTAAGGAATTCTGGGTGATTCTTGTGCAACTATAATTTAGCATGTTGGCTGTGCGCTACCCACAGTCGGATATTACAATAACAATACAATACAATAAATAATAATATAAATTTTTGTATAGCCAATAGGCCCTACATTCAACATTGCAATATCAGCATTGTGTTGTTCTGTTCTCATAGATATCAAAACTTTGCATGATTTTCATGCTGTGGCACAGATGAAAAGGAAAAGAGCTAAACCGCAAGAAATAGAGAGAAAAATAATATTAAATATAATTATAATATAATACGAATTAAAATAAAAATAACTGACAGGTCCAGAAGAAAAGAAACACCCTTTGGCTTCTACTCCTTGATGTACTTATACCAAGCATAGCATACAATGCTGCTTTCAGACAAAAGGAAAGAAGATCCCAATTATTAAAGCAAACTGACAGTTTCATCTCACCATCAGCATTGGTTAAAAGTTAAAACCCAAAGTCGGAAATCGGTAGAGTAACCACGATAAAATCCAAAATTCCCAAATTAACTGTGGCGAGGTGATAGCAGACGTTGTTCTGTTTGAAAAGTCAGCTCCAGTTCCTAAATAATAGGAAAAAGGAAAGCATAGAATCCCACAAAAAGAAGTTTGTGCGATCATGAGTGGACTACTCCCAACACGGCGACGATTAAGGAGTTGCTTTCTCTCCTATTGCTTGGTCGCAGACATCGGCAAGTTTTAGCAACATCCTCCATACGTACAGAGCACAGACCACAGACAAAATGTGCTTGTACATATTGTCAGCATGAATTTCTTGCAACTAAATAGTACTTCTAGACAAACAGATCATTTTATGGCATTGTGTAGGCCTAAAGATACTGCAACAGCATAATCATTACTATTTTGGGTTGGCTCTTTCTATTCCTGATTACGATTTGTCATTTGATAATGACTTGTAGTATGAAACTGCTCAATGAAAACCATTGTGTGTATTTACACATAAAAGGAATACCAAACAAAGTATACAGGTATTTTAGCCATTACTTACATAGGCCTATAGCTTTCTTACAGAGCAAAGTTGAAGCAGGAGATATAACATTGTATTAGCTTGCAATATTTACAAGAAGAGTATGGAAATTATGTACATACTGAAACAAATACACAAACAACTAATCAGCAGATTGTATAAAGGGGTTAGCAATAGGCTCCATGCCATCATGGGGGCATATAAGCACAACACTAGTACCACGGCACACCACTAGTCCCAACTGTCTTTCATCATCAGTAAGCTTAAAGTTATCATCAGGGTCCCTCACATACTCAATACAACCGTCCAATACAAGATTGAGAAGAGGGTCAAATCCTTTTAGCATCCCGCTTACTTCTCTTCCACCAGAAAACTTTACTCTAATTGCTTTATCGATATACTTGGAAAGATCTAGTATGCTTTCCTTCTTTGGTTTGGCCTGGGAGCCTGATCCAAGATCTTTTGTCTGCTGTGCCATCCTTGCTCTTCTTTACTTCACGCTTAGAGGCTACAAGAAACAAAACCGGATGTAGAATGCAATAGTCATTTAGCAGTTATACAACACAGTATAGCCCTACAAAGAAGAACACTCTAGAATAAATCTAAAAATCAAATCTAATATACCACACTAGTCTCAATACCAGGCTCATCAAGTTCCACCGATGAAAATCAGGTAGTTTAGCATTTGGGTGGTGTACCAAAGTTTGAACTGAAAACCAGGGAGTTCATTACCCAACGTTGCAAGCTCTCGTAAATGTCGTGTGGCTTCATGGTCAGCGAAAAATTAAAATTTTCACACCCTTGATGTAAGCTATTTTTTCCTTCCCACTCTCCCCTCCCTGTTGGTAAGCCCAGCAAGGCACAATATTCTATATTACCACGATTTTATTTGGTGCAACCGGTTGTGGGCAGACTAATATATTTCCCTCCCTTGCCTAACTTGACCGAGTAAACACGGTGCAATATTACCGATATATGATATTATTTTATCTTGAGCCACTCTTCGGTGTATAATACTAGCCACAGGGGCAACTTTTGCCATTAGACTGTAATTACCCTTGTAGCCTACCGACTTGGGATCCCCGAGGTTTGAACCAACCCAGCCGAAAAATGCAACTCCTATAAAAACGCTAATTAAACATTAACTACTTACGGTGTTCTATGCATATAGATGTAATACTACACCCATAGATACAACACATGTAGGTTGTAAACATTGGGCTACTTGTATTCTCAATATTCTATGTACATTATAATAGCATGTCAGATAGGACCTAACTAATAGCTGGAGCAGTAACCTACCATCTTGATGTGTTCTTAAATTATTGTATCTTATTGATATTGTAAACTCTTGCATTGTTTCGATATTGTACATTTTGCACTATCAAAGCTTTTTATATTTTGATGTTACAACATGAACTATTTTATGCCTGAGTCCGCCCAGACTCGGCTGCAGTATTGGAACAGAATAAATTTAGCATAAAAAGAGCTCCAATATTATTTACTATTTGATTGCTTATGCGCTTCAAATAAAGTAACATCTCTTGAAGTCCTATCTTTGTTATTGCCAACATATAAATGACAAGTTTTCTCCATCGGGCGTGGGTCCTTGCTAATGCTACTAGGATCCACTTTCCCAACACATAACCAGCACTGCACCTGTTACCTTGGCCAAGCCTGTCTATACCTTCAGTAGCCAGCCCATGCATCTCTCGATCTAGCAAGGCATTCTAATCTACAAGCAGGCTAGCTGGGACACCGCCCTTCATCCTTGATGTTGGCGACGACCCGTTGGTGGCTAACCCATACATCAGCTAGGTCACCTAGTAGTCATCGGCATCTGGCCGACCGGTACAGCATTTCTGTCCGGTTCCGTTTGGTGTAGAACCCCTCGACTTCAGAGGAAGTTGGGACCAATAGTTTGGTGTGATGAAATTATAGACTCAGATTAAACTTTTGTCTTAGCTCTCGGGTAGTCCTCGGCAGGAAACTATGGAAGGAATTGTTAGTGCTACATATAAAAGCTACAGGGATAGAGTGGGACTCGGACCTAGTGTCATACTGTGAAGACAATGCAAGTTTATTTGACTTGTTAGAAAAAAGTTGTTGTAAATAGGGAATGGTTAATAATTTTAGTAGTAGTATCTTAGCTTTCTTCTGTTTTCTAAAGCTTCCATTTTTTAAGCTATCATGTACCTCTGATAGACTGCTGATTCCTTGAGCTGGTTACTACTCTTCTGGTACATAGGCTATTGTCCGGCTGTGCCCGTGTTACCTAGCCGAACACAAAAGTTAACCTACTCGATTCGGTAAGTTACTCAAACTGTAACTCTAAATACTAGAAAATAGATTATTCATAGGAAGAATTATAACAGCTATAAAATAATATAATAATGATTGTTGTCGTTGCAGTTACTAACTAACTAACTAACTAACCAACTATTCATAAAATAATTATTTTATTATTTTATTATAATATTTCTTAACTTTTACTTCAAAATTTAATTCATTAATAAACAATCCAATGAAGAACAAATATATATTATGATGTGTTTTTAGCAAGGAAATTATCTTTGAGCAATCAGACACTTGTTTCAAATCCATGAAAAAAATACATCATATTATAGGCCTATATAAAAATAGCCAAACCCCCTAACAAAATATAATATATATTTAACATCAATAATTATTATTAAACTATTATATTATTAAACTATTACAAAAACAAATATCTAGAATTAATAAATAAGAATACAACAACGAACATGAACATAAATATTGTATTTTGTTTATCTATTGTGTTGAGTGTTCACAGATATAAAACAATGACTTATTAATAATTATATTATTTATTATTTTATAATTATAATTATAATAAGTCAAGTGTGATCTGTGAAGTGATGTATGGCTAATAGGCCTAATATAATATATAGACTAAGACTATTATAGGCTACATGTATATTTATATTAATTAACATTGAATAATAATATGTTTATTAGAGTTATTACTAATATCAAAATTCAATTATTATAATCAGGCCATACTCATTGGCTCCTATTATAGTTTTTAATGAAATTAATAATTTAGAAGCCATGATGATCATTCCATGTTTTCTTTTTTCCTTTCTTTACAGTGTAAAAAAATATTGGAGTGGTCTTCTCTGCGATTCACTTTCTTTGGTATCCGGAGGCAACATCTGGAGCTTCCGGCCTTCCACCGCTTCTGTTTATATAAATCCGCAGCAACAGTTAACACTTTACTTTTTAATTCCAAAGCGTAAAACAGTCACATTATAGCAATAACTATTACTAAACTTAAAATTCAATAGCGTAATATATGCTTACTTTTAGCAATACTTAAAAAATTTTATCCTAGAAAACACTAAAGGAAAATTTATATGTAGGTCAAAGTAGTTCGGTATCGCAGTAACCAATAAACAAAAATAGAATAGAACTCTAATTATAATAATTAGATGATAATATCTCAACTAAAAATATAGAATGTGAATATACTATTGTTTCACACTAATATAAATCAGTTTGGATCTATGAACTAATTGAGCTAGCATGTGACTTACTGCCTATTATAATATTGAGCAAGTGAAAATATATTTTACATAGCATGCTCAACATAACATAAACACCCGAAATGAAAGGGGGAAAGAGCAATAGGATTATTCCTGAAGAACAAACAAAAGATGGACGTGAAGCTGAATCTCAATGGGTAAATAGG
Source organism: Bugulina stolonifera (assembly GCA_935421135.1). Classification (NCBI taxonomy): domain Eukaryota; kingdom Metazoa; phylum Bryozoa; class Gymnolaemata; order Cheilostomatida; family Bugulidae; genus Bugulina; species Bugulina stolonifera. The sequence continues at coordinate 25,880,236 of OW285188.1, forward strand.
AAACACAAGCTATTTGATAATTTAACAAAGTTAGTGATATCTGGAGAGTAGTAAAGTTGATAGACACAGAGGACTTACACAACCAATTTGAATTTAGAAAATTTCACAAGGCTACGTTGTTGGTTAAAAGATGTTGGTTAAAATTACAAAGTTTAGTCACACACTTATCTCGGTGAACTGGACAGTGAAATAGTAGATGCCTTGCGGGCAAGGCTGCAATTGCTGTGCCAGTTTTGCTCTCAGTTTGCAGGCAGGTTGGAGTACACCTGTGGCACAAAGGCCCAGTAGTCAGTAGTTGTATCTAAGAAAAAGCTGCCATGTTAACTTTTAAATTTCCAAATTATTTTACTTATGCAATTATACAAAGCTTGTCATTAATTGTTTGAAAAATGGCTAAACACTTAATTTTTGATAATTACATGTGGTGTCTTCACGACCTTTTGGACTGGTCTGCATCGCCAATGAAATCCCAAGATGGATATTGACCTAGTACGAAAGGGCTATCGACCTGGGATTTTGCTTTGCCAGAAAAAACCATCATTAACTCATGAGCACACAGATTTCTTGCCCGAAAATAATGATCTTGCTTTTGGCTCAAGCACATGTGTTCTCAACCTTGTGACAGAAAATGGCCAGAAAATTCTTGAGCAACTTGGTTTGTGCCTGGAAATTAGGTTGCAAAGACACTAAATTTCTTGACCAATATTGAAACTGTTTTGAACACTAGACAATAAGGTCTGTATTGTAAGACCCAATTTTGTGCTACACATCATGAAGTCCGCAATTAGACTTTATGTCTCATACTAAGCTTATTCATAAACTACAGAAATTTGCTTTGTTAGACAGTTGCAATTACATACTCAGTTGGGTTTACATTTAGGATATACTGATTGGTGATTTAAGGTAAATTTTCCAATTTATTAAACAGCTAGTTTCCAACTGTCATTTTGAAAATGAAATATGTGGTTGTAAGCGACAATACATCCCGTAAATGAACTGTTGTTATAGCAGAGGGTAGCACTCTGCTATAAGTTGTATGACCCCTGGTCTGGTATGTTTCCAGGCACTAGGTCTTTAGCATTTAGCACGAATCACATGTGCAGTTAGGTGTTCAAGTCAGCCTGGTCTGATGATTTCATGCTAGACAGGGGTGGCTACAAACATGGACTCATGGTCTGCGAGTAGCCTGCGCCTGTGTGCTACAATTCTAGTGACTCCCAAGTCCGGTTGCTGGTCTTCTAAGTAAATGGAGAGTATGAAGACTAACTAACAATATGACTCCAGGCTGCTCCTTTATGCCCAAATCTTTTTATAGTAGTGCTGCCATCATCTAAAAAGCATAGTCAGGCCATGTTGGCCAGTGATCCACTTCAGACTGGTTACATAACATACATGTATAAGAAAGTATCACATCATGAAAGATAAAGGCACTAGATAAGTTACAGATAATACTCAATCTGCATACAGTGTACTGTTTCGGTGCTTAACACCTCATCAGTACAACTCATAGATCTCCTTAGGTGCACAGCTTGGCAATACTGTATACTTAAAGCAAAGTATGTGCTGAACCGGAGTTCTCACACTCATATACAATGTACATGTATATATATATACTATATATGCACATGTATAGGGTATTTAATTAATTCTCATATATTGGCATCCGGTTGGGACATCATATACACAGCACTATCCCACTCTCTCCAGTTGAATGTTGCTGTATGAGTTATATTGCATATAGGTGTTACTGTTCCTGGCAATATTAGTGGTACTTGTTGCTTGCAGGTAACTACAAAATCTGATGTAAGGCTGAGAATTCGCTACCTGAGACCCAATAACCCTGATAAGTCTGAAACCAAAGCTCTCATATTTATACATGGAGTTGGTGGAAGCAGCGATGTATGGAATTCCCAGTTGAAGTACTTCTCAAAGAAGGGATATCACGTCATAGCACCTGACCTGATTGGTCACGGCTTTAGCAGTGCTCCTGATAAGCCCAGCCTCTATACATTTGAAAGTATTAGGCAGCACTGTATAGATGTATTTGATCAAATGAGTAAAGAAGACAATGTGATCATTGGTCATTCTTATGGGTGAGTGGCAGTTACTCTATATCATAGTTCTAATTAGTCAGGCTATGTAATAATTATATTTTGATATACTATTTATATTGTACTATATATCATAATAACTCTATTACAGGCTTTTATCAACTGTAACAATACTAATATATCATTGTATTAAACATATTATCTAAATCATGCGAGTATAGTATTAATTTACAGATATTGCTATTGTCATCTTATTTTTCATGAAGGACTTCGTTTGCTGCATACCTTGCACACCACAGACGAGAGAAGGTTTCTAAATTGGTGCTGATGAGTGGAGGTGCTCCTGTAGCCCTGGGTCCACAAACTGGTGTTCTCTCCCTTCCTTCATTTCTTCTATCCTGTTTCCGACTGGCTTTGAGTAGACTCTTTTATCGGTAAGCTAAGTACATATACAATGTATTTTACTTCGAACATCTTGCATTTTTGTAATACAAAGTTAACTTACCTTGAAACACCAGCAGAATTTTTCATCATGGTTTCACGCTCTACTGTGTTATTAAGTATCTGGAGCCTTGTTCATACAAATCCCAGCATTCAGTAGTGATACTAGTAACTCTGTAGAATCTAGTAAACCAACAAAAAGAGTTTCAGATTAGTTTAAAATACATTGTTACAGAACAGGTTCTCTGTCATTCCTGTTACAGAAATGCGTTTCACAAGAAGAGCAAAAGCTTGCCTAACAAAGAAATAGCATTTGATGTACCACTAAATGTTCTAAGGTTAGTGTAGTCTTGAGTGCTACATCTTTTGTATATAAGTGTGATGTGCTCAGCGAGCTACTGCATGTATATAACTATGTGTGGTACAGTATTGTGGGAGTAAATAGAAATTGCGATTATTGTTCAGAAGTTGTAAAAATCTCTGTCATCCAAGTATATGAACTGCAATTCTTATGGATGCTTCAAGAGTATTCACTTTATTCTGGAGATGAATATCCATTTAGTTTTGCTAGTGTAGAGTTACCCCTCCTTGTTACTATGTCAACTTGCTATTTAGTGTACATGCATACATGTATTATAGTGCATGCACAGAATATTTTTTCATGATCAATGGGGGCTGTAAGGACCATGGAAGTTTGATGTCACATACATGTATTACAATTATGTAAGTCAATGCTCATTGACTGCTGAGGTTTAGGTTTTATGTATGATACAATATTATATTTCACACGGATTAATTTTATTTGTCTTGTAGATACACAATGAAAGGTCAGCACTGGGCGGGAGGAGATGTACAGTTTCATAGCGGTCTTTCACAGCCAACTCTTCTCTTACACGGAGTTGATGATAAACTGGAGGCAGCTTCAGCAACACTTGAGATGCATGAGGTATGACATGGATTTGCCTCATATGACCATCCCATTATGGCTGTAGAGTCAAATAGATTGGTGTGCCATAAGTGGGAGTGGCACGCTGGTAGTCGCTTGGTAATGCTGGGGACACGGTTTGGTAAACAGCTCCATGTTATTATTGAAATTTGAAAATTGTAAACTGAATTGTAGGTGATGGATGCTGAAGTTTGTGCTTCTTTGTACTACTCATTACTAGACAAGGCAGTAACTATATATCCATGTATTAACTGTAGTAATGTATTAATATGTTGCTTATGCAATGTTATTTTATGCTAGGATTTTCAATTTCATTACATTTGTATTTATACTTTAGGCTCTCACAACATCCAATATGTACTTTATAACCGATGCTAGTCACATGATCATGATGGAGCAGCCTGTCATTGTAAACAAGCTGTTGGAGAACTTCCTCTCTGATAGCATAGCAACTGAAAACATGGTAGAAAGAGGGCGGTCACCTTCAGCAGCCCCCAAACCATCTCAAACTAACTTAACCAAGAGCCAACCTAATTTACGTGGAGTTACTCTTACCAATAGTTAATGTCACTGTGTATAGGGCAGACATTTGTTAGAATCTCCAAGATAGAATTATATTTTAAACTGGCGTGTTGCAACTATATTTTTTTATCCTTTTTACCAAAGCAGATACTTTTATTTTTATTATGTTTTATTTATTGTATATTTGTATATAGAACAAGATGGTCTCACTCTCAGGATTGGTGAAGTGTTCAACTTGATATTTTATTTGTAGCAATATTCTCTCATACCCATTACAAAGTGTACTTTGTATTTCAGGTTTACTGTATAATGACAGTCTATTGTAGGGTGCAGAACAAAATAATCAAATTCTTTGCTCTACTCAAAACTATAAACAGTATAACAATTTGAAAATAATGAAACAATACTATTTCGATTAGCTTTCAGTATAATATACTTATACAGTGTAAAAATATAATCATTGATATTCATATATAGGTAAAGCACCAGTTTGACCTAGCTTAGTGACTATATAGAGTGGAGACCAATCAGTGTGTACATGTATATTAAATTATTAACATAAATATCTCAACATGGAAGACACCAGAACATACATATATAACTATAACTTAATTTCAATGTTTTAGCTGTACATTAACATTGGTATAGATAACATGAGAGAATATTTGGTTATCAGACCAAATTTTATAGATTTGTGCAATAAAACAATGTATGAAAGACTCGAGTACAAATAAAAAAATAAAAATATATTATGAGTTAGAGCTAGATGTAAGGCGTACAATTAACATGCATATACTCCATGCATGATAATATTACTACTACTAGTACTACAGAATATATATGTACTACAGAGCATACTGTACATGTAGTATATATGGCAAACTATGGTGTGTCAGAGAATCAGTTGTCTGCTGTAATCAAAAGTATGACTCAAAATATTGCATTGATTAGAATTATAAATACCATTTACATGTACAGTGAGTATATGGTGCATATATACTATACATTGTACTTGCACATTGTATGTGTGAGATATACATTGTAATACTAAGTAGTATTTCAAAATATGGAATTATTAGGCTCAAGTCATAGCTTCTAGGTATTCCCAAATAATGGTCTATTGGAATTACCCATGAAGCAGCAGAGCACACGGGTGAAATACCTATTCATGACCATGAGCTTGTAGATGTTGAGGAGACAACTTCTAAATTACATCCCACTGCATGCTTACATGTACTTGGTCTGTTGGTAGACTCTCTCAACTGCGTATTACAAGTTAGCCTAGATGCATGTGCTGGTCAACTGTTCTTGTGCTTCTCACAACACGATTGGTTGACATCAATTTTCAGAGAATGTATGACATCATCACCTATCTAGAAGTGAATGCATGCAGGGATACATTAACATATTTACACACTACGTGTTAGCCTATTATATAGCATAGATACGAACATGTCTATGCATCATTTTGGTTAGACTGGTACATGACCCTATAGTGCGGTATCTCCTAATGGCAGAAACAGGTACATGTACATGTATGTTCGCATGGGATGTGCTAGCAATATAGTACAGGAATAATATTATTATAGCCTCAGTTCTGAGTCTTTCATTGAGCTTGCCTATTTAGCTTTGAACAAGTAGCAAGATCCTGAGGACCTGGGATGGGGGCATAGCCTAAAACCCGGCATTAAAGTTCTAGTACCATTTAGTGCAGGGATGCACCTATATGTACATGTAGGTACCCTTGTAATCTATGAGCAACTTAATATTCTCATACCAGGCAATCAGACACCTGAGGCTTAAGGGAAACACACACACTGCTGTGTTTTTAAATTTGTGCATATACGTGTACGCAGTACATACACATACAAAAACGTAGTTGAATTAGTTTTTTGCCTTTTGGTTACTATCGGGGCATTAGCCATCCTGTTTAACAGACCTCAGAAGCTGAAGCTGGTTAAGAGAGGTAGGAGCTGGGCTCAGAGTAGAAGAGCTCACTGTTATGACAGGCGTGAGTAGGACATGAACCTGTGACTCTAAGGTCTATAGACCAGCAAGTTAACCACTACACCACACAGCACTACATGAAAACAGTTATATGAAGAAACAAGTGTACTTCTTTGACCAGTAAACTGTCAATTTAATATTTCCCAATGACGTCTACAGTACATTCAGTACATCGGAATAACAACTTTCATGTGCTATTATATTACTAGAGTTGAACACCCAACTGCAACATTGAAGCAGTAGTGATACATACATATACTTATCTACTGACCTTGTCAAATGGTGTCTCCTGGAAGAGTTCCTGAATGAATTTACGTGCCGGCAGATGAAAACTGTAGTTAGAGAGTATAGCAGAGACTTCTGAGTACAGACAGAGGTCATTGAATATATCGGGGAACTGCTCCTTCAGCCTACATAGAATATAACAGTGGTGTGCAGCTGTAATATCGTACTGTATAAGATACTATACAGTGGCGCACACATGTAACAATGTACTGTATAATATACCATACAGTGGTGTGCAGCTATAACACCGTACTGTATAAGATACTATACAGTGGTGTACAGTTGTAATATCGTACTGTATAAAATACCATACAGTGGTGTGCAGCTATAACACCGTACTGTATAAGATACCACACTGGCAAGTAAACAGAGTACATCCATCACACTATTATGATATCGTTATTAGCATATAGCATATAGCATGTACAGATAACTGATAATGTCATACATGACTGTATATTAACATAGTAACCACAAGTTTAGTACCTTAGAAGACCCTCTTCTGCTGCGTTCACTCCTATGGAGCTGCAGATTGTAGTAATAAACTTGATACACTCTTTCCTTAGTAGGGACCGACCTACAGGCGTCCTCTCCGACACTATAATAACATATCAATATATTCTCATAACAATACATCACACCAACATGAGCACAAATACACGTTCAGTAACATATTTTAGATATGCTGCTATCCAAGTTATATATTGTATGCTGTACCTTTACCATCTATATAATGGTTAATATGGGCAGGCAGTGTAGTAGGAGACACTGTTTGGATTAAATCCAGTTTAACGCTAGTATCGGTGACATCACTCGCAGTTTGTACGGCATGTGGCTGCTCATTGGACAGAGGCATCAGACAAGACAAACAGTTGGTAGACGAGTGGAGTTCCAAACCCTCGACTCCCTGACTAATTGGTTTTAAATCATCTACTTCTCCGAAAGCTCTGTTCTCACAGTAACTGAGATCTTGTTCATCGTCCGGAGAGTAGGGGAGCTGTTCAGGCGAAATGTTAATACGTACATGTATAGTGAAAGTAACACACTATTCAAGAAACGGACACTATGCATGTTGAAAATAAATATGACAAGGAAGTCATGCTGAAAATAACTGAACTACTGGTAGGTGACCTTCAAGCCATTCTGAATCAATCAGGTTCCTCTTGTCTTGTCATACTAAGGATATCTATGAAAGACAATCTACTAACCTCAAACAAACTGAGTACGTCCAAAGGCAGTGCCAGTCCTATGTACTTAACCGAAAAGGACGCCGGATGATCGATATCTGACAGCTTTCTTATGTCAGAGAGGGATTCAATATCTCCCTGGGCACTTAGTGTTCTGTTAACAGAAGATATACTATTACCTATTATTGTACGGAGGAAGGAATGAGCTGCATGTGTACAACGTACACCAGACTGTTATACTGATATACTGATAAAATTAACTAACCTGATAACTCTACTGAATTTAGAAGTTATCTTAGGAGTGGCTGGGTTACTGTGTGTAGATGCACAGTGTGAGTCGGTTGAGGAAGCTGAGGATGCTTGTCTTCTCATGGCCCTTACCACTGCCTGGCCCAATTCATCCATGTGTGCTATGTACACCCCCTGGTATGTATAGCAGTGCAATAAAATGTAGTAATATGCTATGTACAAATCAAATTATGAGAAGCAAAAAAATTCTCTAAACAGACTAAAAGAAGACAGGTATGAATTATTGTAAAGCGCCGGAATGTCACTACTAACTGATGTGATGCACTAACTGATGTGATGCACTAACTGATGTGATGCACTAACTGATGTGATGCACTAACTGATGCACTAACTGATGTGATGTACTAACTGATGTGATGCACTAACTTATGTGATGTACTAACTGATGTGATGCACTAACTGATGTGATGCACTAACTGATGTGATACACTAACTGATGTGATGCACTAACTGATGTGATGCACTAACTGATGTGATGCACTAACTGATGTGATGCACTAACTGATGTGATACACTAACTGATGTGATGCACTAACTTATGTGATGTACTAACTGATGTGATGCACTAACTGATGTGATGTACTAACTGATGTGATGCACTAACTTATGTGATGTACTAACTGATGTGATGTACTAACTGATGTGATGCACTAACTGATGTGATACACTAACTGATGTGATGCACTAACTTATGTGATGTACTAACTGATGTGATGCACTAACTGATGTGATGCACTAACTGATGTGATACACTAACTGATGTGATGCACTAACTGATGTGATGCACTAACTGATGTGATGCACTAACTGATGTGATGCACTAACTGATGTGATGCACTAACTGATGTGATGTACTAACTGATGTGATGCACTAACTGATGTGATACACTAACTGATGTGATGCACTAACTGATGTGATACACTAACTGATGTGATACACTAACTGATGTGATGCACTAACTGATGTGATGTACTAACTGATGTGATGTACTAACTGATGTGATGCACTAACTGATGTGATTCACTAACTGATGTGATTCACTAACTGATGTGATGCACTAACTGATGTGATGTACTAATTGATGTGATGCACTAACTGATGTGATAGACTAACTGATGTGATGCACTAACTGATGTGATGCACTAACTGATGTGATGTACTAACTGATGTGATACACTAACTGATGTGATGTACTAACTGATGTGATGTACTAACTGATGTGATGCACTAACTGATGCACTAACTGATGTGATGCACTAACTGATGTGATGCACTAACTGATGTGATACACTAACTGATGTGATGTACTAACTGATGTGATGTACTAACTGATGTGATGCACTAACTGATGTGATGCACTAACTGATGTGATGTACTAACTGATGTGATGCACTAACTGATGTGATGCACTAACTGATGTGATGTACTAATTGATGTGATACACTAACTGATGTGATGCACTAACTGATGTAATGCACTAACTGATGTAATGCACTAACTGATGTGATGCACTAACTGATGTGATGCACTAACTGATGTGATGCACTAACTGATGTGATGCACTAACTGATGTGATGCACTAACTGATGTGATACACTAACTGATGCACTAACTGATGTGATACACTAACTGATGTGATGTACTAACTGATGTGATGCACTAACTGATGTGATGCACTAACTGATGTGATGTACTAATTGATGTGATGCACTAACTGATGTGATAGACTAACTGATGTGATGCACTAACTGATGTGATGCACTAACTGATGTGATGTACTAACTGATGTGATACACTAACTGATGTGATGTACTAACTGATGTGATGTACTAACTGATGTGATGCACTAACTGATGCACTAACTGATGTGATGCACTAACTGGTGTGATGCACTAACTGATGTGATACACTAACTGATGTGATGTACTAACTGATGTGATGTACTAACTGATGTGATGCACTAACTGATGTGATGCACTAACTGATGTGATGTACTAACTGATGTGATGCACTAACTGATGTGATGCACTAACTGATGTGATGTACTAATTGATGTGATACACTAACTGATGTGATGCACTAACTGATGTAATGCACTAACTGATGTGATGCACTAACTGATGTGATGCACTAACTGATGTGATGCACTAACTGATGTGATGCACTAACTGATGTGATGCACTAACTGATGTGATACACTAACTGATGCACTAACTGATGTGATACACTAACTGATGTGATGTACTAACTGATGTGATGCACTAACTGATGTGATTCACTAACTGATGTGATGCACTAACTGATGTGATGCACTAACTGATGTGATGTACTAACTGATGTGATGCACTAACTGATGTGATGCACTAACTGATGTGATGTACTAACTGATGTGATGCACTAACTGATGTGATGCACTAACTGATGTGATGTACTAATTGATGTGATACACTAACTGATGTGATGCACTAACTGATGTAATGCACTAACTGATGTGATGCACTAACTGATGTGATGCACTAACTGATGTGATGCACTAACTGATGTGATGCACTAACTGATGTGATGCACTAACTGATGTGATACACTAACTGATGCACTAACTGATGTGATGCACTAACTGATGTGATGTACTAACTGATGTGATGCACTAACTGATGTGATGCACTAACTGATGTGATGTACTAACTGATGTGATGCACTAACTGATGTGATGTACTAATTGATGTGATACACTAACTGATGTGATGCACTAACTGATGTAATGCACTAACTGATGTGATGCACTAACTGATGTGATGCACTAACTGATGTGATGCACCAACTGATGTGATGCACTAACTGATGTGATACACTAACTGATGCACTAACTGATATGATACACTAACTGATGTGATGTACTAACTGATGTGATGCACTAACTGATGTGATTCACTAACTGATGTGATGCACTAACTGATGTGATGCACTAACTGATGTGATGTACTAACTGATGTGATACACTAACTGATGTGATGCACTAACTGATGTAATGCACTAACTGATGTGATGCACTAACTGATGTGATGCACTAACTGATGTGATGTACTAACTGATGTGATGTACTAACTGATGTGATGCACTAACTGATGTGATACACTAACTGATGTGATTCACTAACTGATGTGATGCACTAACTGATGTGATGTACTAACTGATGTGATTCACTAACTGATGTGATGCACTAACTGATGTGATGTACTAACTGATGTGATGTACTAACTGATGTGGTACACTAACTGATGTGATGTACTAACTGATGCACTAACTGATGTGATGCACTAACTGATATGATGCACTAACTGATGTGATGCACTAACTGGTGTGATACACTAACTGATGTGATGCACTAACTGATGTGATGCACCTACCCGAGGTAGACTATCGTATTTATTCACAGGATTCTGAAGACTGGAAAACCTCATTTTCCTCTTGGCAGGTTTCCCTTTGAGCTTCCGAGTTAATGACATTGTGTGCTGAGCTGTATGGGCCTTGTCCGTGTCTATAGGTGAAATAGATGTCTGTGATATAGCTGAGTCAGCCGAGCTCACCTGACTGCTGAATGACTCCGTATGTAAATGGTGCTTTATATTAGTCACACTACTACTGGATGGTGTGGCTGTTTCTCGCACATCACTACGCCAACTGAGAGATCTAGATTTAGTAGTAGTAGTCATGGGTTCAGTGCCCATATCTATGAGTGATTTACTAGCCTTGTGTTTAATGGCTGACTTGAATGGTACAGCAGTACGAGTGTCATCTGAGGTGCTGGTGGTATGAATTACAGTAACGCTCCCATTCCTCATGTCAACAGGGTTACTACCAGCACTGTTTCCAGCAGTGAGGGGTAAACCACTAGCAAAGTGATCATCCTAACAACAAACATTGAATATAATTCATAAGATACAATATATGGAGGAGGTACTATGGGTGAGCCTGTGACACAGGTTAGATTAGCTGACAGACGTCTGTCTCCTGCGATGTGCATGTAACAAGGATAAGGTGTACCAGCTGATGGTGGAGCTCACCTCAATCACTATAGGCGACAGAGCTCCCACCTTCCATGTGTTGAAGGAATCTGAGGAGCAACGTCTGTGCTGCATAGCTTCAGTTCTTCTCTTAGCCAGTTCACTAGTGCTGTGTGACTTACTGTCCCTTACAGGTGGTAACAGGTGCTCTGTGGAATCCTGTCAAGTTAATGACAGCACATGTCATGTGACTATTACAACCAAAAGTTAGTGTATCCGCTGGGATGGTTTAATACTATATACTAGATCTGGAGAGAGTGTCCAGATGGGTTGGCATCAATTAGTAAGTACCTAGTTATTAGATGCTAGTAAAATAACAGCACATCAAATAACATGTTAGCACAGATAGTAGAAATAGGAGACCCCTCACTATGGCACCCAACTCGTACCACTACAAGTTACACCTATCATATTCATGTATACATTATATACAAGTAATCAGCTCAAGATATGTTTATGTTGATTATAGTTGAACTACAATGTAGATAGCAGTGGATACCTTGTCTTGCTACTTACTTGGCATATGTCTTCATTGAGATCTGTTCTCATCTTGTCATGTATGTCATCAGTGCTAGCTCTAGACCTCGCTACTTCATCCAAATCAAACCGAGTAAAGCTACTTGTGTCCGTAGCGTCTGAAGGACTAGAAAACCAGTAATGTACAACAGTAATGTACAACAGTACTAATTCAACAATTATGTCACCAACTGGTTTATTACTTCCCTGGATTGCAACCCACAAGACATTTCTGATAAATTATAATTCATATAACAAGACAGTAGTTAGTGAGACATTACCACATGCAGAATAACCGATTTACAGAGTCAGGAGTAGGCCAGTCAGAAAGATAATATCACAGTCGAATAACATGTAAAGAGTAGTGAATGGTATATACAACATGATGTAGTATACTAGTTAATAGCGAGTCAGCTGACATACTTGCCACTGCTGCTGCTTTGGCTGATTGAGCTAGCTTGAGAGAATGACCTAATTTCTCTCACGGTATCTGGGTCAGAGTAAAGTAGCTGGTCACTAAGTAGAGGCCAATCATCAGCCCTGGTACTCATTACAGACCTCCAGCCCAGCTGGGCGAGTCGATTGACACCCGCCTGTGTGGTGGCAATCAGACCGAGTGCATAGAACGCTATCCTACAAGGTAGTGACACATAAGTTAGTTACATTGAAATACCTACACACTGGTGGAGCTAAATGTACCGATTGACGAACCAGGAGATTTGCAATCAGCTACAATGTACTAGTGGACAGGAAGTACATGTAGGTGAATACATGTACTAGTGGACAGGAAATAAGTGAATAAATGTACTAATGGACAGGAAGTAGGTAAATACATGTACTAATGGACAGGAAGTAGGTGAATACATGTACTAATGGACAGGAAATAGGTGAATACATGTACTAATGGACAGGAAGTAGGTGAATACATGTACTAATGGACAGGAAATAGGTGAATACATGTACTAATGGACAGGAAGTAGGTGAATACATGTACTACTGGACAGGAAGTTGGCGACTATTAAATAGCTGTGTTAGTACTCACCCTCGCAGTGTAAGAATCTGACAGCTCTGTGCGATCCATATTAATGATGATATCACTTCCTGCTTACTCAGCAGCTCCAGACCAAATATGGAGGATCCTATGTGACCCTGTAACATGCATGTAGCCTAATGTAGTACAGATATCTAACTGTAGCCTAGTGTGGCAGGAAGAGCTACATGTATGCATAATATGCGAATAAGACTACAATGTTGGAGACTTACAGCGACCCACAGAGCAGCTTTGTGTTGTTTGATGTCTATATCTTCATCACACAGATTTTGACCCCTTACAATGTCAAAATACTCCGACAAATATGGTAGATTTGCTACTGTCTCTGCGCCTTCGCTATGCTGAATGAGCTGTCCATACAGATGTGGCGGTATGTACACGCTTTTTCCTAGTTGTCTAAAAACGATTGAGTACATCTGATTTAACAAAACAAGATGACCACTCTTTGGGTAATTAAAGAAAGAAAAACAGATTTACACATTTGAGCGTAGTGCCATGTGATTGAACACGTAAGTATAATAGCAGAACCAATTTCAACATGTCTCAATGCTTACTGTATTTAACTCAAGGTTGATTTGTCAAGGACATGCAGTTACCAGCATATGATTGGCTGAATAGCTACTAACCGAGTTGAACTACTTCTCCTCTGTACTTCATCGTCATAACTTTTCTCATAGCTTGAGAGACTCTCGGCTAATAACTCATCTACCATGTCTGCATACTGAATGTTGAAACTCTGTATGAATATAATTAATACACTACAACACATGCAAATGACACAGCCAGAGTATACAGACTTAACTACTACTTAGAATCATAGATGTACGTACATGGTGCCATCTGTCTAATTCATTGGTGAGGTAGCTGGATTGGCTGAGGAACTTATATCCCTCTTGCAGGGATAAGTATCGGGTGACCAGGAGTGCCCCCATCTCCCCTAAATGTAATACTGAGGGTCTGATAGCTATCAGTGACAGTAGATTAGCCTGCAACCAGTACAACATTAACATCATATATCTTAGTGAAGGACATGCGTGTCCACATTGATCATCATACGCTATACTTCTGACTCCACAACGATGTGCAGCCCCATAATCACACAAAACACCATAAACACGTAGGATTATTTACCCTACATGTATATGTACTTACCTTATATGATTATTTACTTCATCAATTTTAAGAATAGATAAACAAACAAACAAACAAGCAGACAGACAGACAGACAGACAGACAGACAGACAGACAGACAGACAGACAGACAGACAGACAGACAGAGATATATAAGTATCTATGCTGGTGTAACCTTGCATAGAGTAATGACTCGTACCTGGTTCTCACACGCCTCGTTGATAACACTGAGGGACCTCATGGATACGTTCTTACTCTGGTCATACAGCTGTTTGATGAGCAACTCCATACACCAGTTACTAAAGAATGGAACTCCCAGTCTAAGCAGAGCTCTCATGAAGTCTGCAGTGTACAGACGTGCATTCTAAAACAAGAATATGACAATGTCTACCAGTGACACTTGGATGTGTATATATCACAGCAAACAAAGTTGATTTGTATGGTGATATAGGATATAGAGTAGACACTGATATTAATAGAGGCACCTCTGAGGTAGCGGTGAGGGCTTTAGATAGGATGATCCTGCATATTCCTTCCTTGGTGTAGTCCAGGCTGGACACAGTTAACTTTACATAAACATCTTGACCAGTTATAGTGACCAGGTCCAGTAATCTAAGAAACAATTATGTATCGGGTAGAGCAGAAAAACATTACATGGATAACTAATGTTAGGGACAGCTGTTGATGTGAACACAACTATAACAACACAATGTTCTTCTACTTCCAAGTTGCCCAGTTACCTATCCCAGGTATATACTTACTCTATCCCAGGCACACATACATACACTTACTCTATCCCAGGCACACATACATACACTTACTCTATCCCCAGCATACAGAAATATACTTACTCTATCCCAGACATACAGATATACACTTACTCTATCCCAGACACACATATATATACTTACTCTATTCCAGGCACACATACATACACTTACTCTATCCCAGGCACACATACATACACTTATTCTATCCTAGACACTCAGACATACACTTACCCTATCCTAGGCACATATACATATACTTACTGCTGCATGATGCCTGTAGACTCCAACAGTACCATCCCCTCTGAGCTCTGCGACAGCTTCCCGATAAACAGGAAGTAGTTCTGACAGCAGTACGAGTAGATGTAGTTCAGACCAAGTTTAGCTTCCTGAACAGGCACTTCTTGCCTAAGCTATAACATACACTGTATATATGTATATATGCTGGGTAGAAAAATATCAATATTGAGGCTATTTTGGACTTGTTATGTCTCCGCAGTTAGAATGCTGATATTTCAACAGAGATAAGTTGAGAGTTCAATGATGGCCTGGGCCTGGGTCTCTAGTGACGTCAGTGAAGGAGGTGCCCATTTTTTCTGCCCCTAACTGGGATCAAAACCTTTAGTAAGGGGAGTGGGTGGGGAGGTAAGGGCGCATAACCTCAAAGTTAAATTAAACAGTGAAATTAAAGCAATAATGAAATACGTTGACGGACAGCTATACATGTGTACTAACCTCATAGAGACAATGACAGGTACTTACCTCAGAGAGACAATGACAGGTACTTACCTCAGACAGACAATGACAGGTACTTACCTCAGAGAGACAATGACAGGTACTTACCTCAGACAGACAATGACAGATACTTACCTCAGACAGACAATGACAGATATCCAGGAGGAGAGATTTCAGATGTCTGTTTGACTCATCTGCATTTATCAGAAGTATTTTCTCCAAGAGCAAGAGGCCAATCGAGGTGTAGAGACGAGCTTTACCATCATCTAGCTTCACTGTACAGAACCCATTCTCCACACTTGGGTTATAGAAGTGTAACAGCTTGCTTAAAAATCTACAGGTAGATGTGTGTGCTACTGAGCAATATATATGTATAATATAACTATAGGTGCTGATTTGTGTTCATCTACTTTCACCGTAACCAAAGCTGAAAATAACATTTACAGAAAAAGGGGTTTGATTGTACATAATTATACACTAGAGCTGATGTGCATAAACATGTATATTAACATAAGCCATTTATGAGTAGCAGCCCAACAAAATAATCACAACCATGTCCTGACTACACTTCAAGGTAAACAATTCTAGTATGCTATAGAGTATAGACATATATGACCAACTACACCCAACATAGCATGATAAAGACCTATATGACCCACCACAGCCTACATAGCATGATACAGACACACCTGTATATGACCCACTACACCCTACATGGTATGCTACAGCAGTGACCGGTGGACTCTTTCACTCACCTGTGCAGTGTAAAGTCCTCCACTTTCCTTAACATCAACTCATGACCCTTCAGTATAGTCTTGATTGTCAGCCATCGCCATTGATGTGGGTTCAGTTCCACCAATACATGACTCTCTCTGATTAGCTGTAACAAGCTTTCTTCACTTTCCTGTGAGATATACATGTATATGACCAGTATTTATAAACACTGTACTATAATTTATAGTAAAAACTGCAATGGGCTTGACTAATTGTTTATAGGTCAATATACAATATGTTGTGTATTATATTTTACACACTATACGCACATATACTTTAGTACATAATGATAGTTATACAGGGATACACTTGTATCTATTATAGAGACATGGCATAGAGGGTAAGGTTTAGCTATATCACCCAACCTGAGGTAGATAAGGCTCCAGTTTTTCTTTAGTTGACTTATGCTTGTGGGACCCAATCAGGGTCTGTGATTCAGTGTCAGGAATAAAAGATATTAGAAGTTCTAAGTGGAGGGAGAATGCCATTTTTCCTCTTTTCTTCAAAGAGTGCAATCGGTCTAGATATCCAACAGCTTGATGTGCTTGCCTATAAGGTAGGAAAAGCATATCATACTCACCGTACACTGTAATTACACCATAGGTGGATCACTAGAAGATGAGAACACATAATAGTACTAGCAAGTCCCACACACAAGATTAACTACTGATGTCCAACAAGATGTCAAAACCAAAGCAATAATTTGACAGGAAATTGTGAGAGTACTAGTGTACTAATAATTTCAGAGTGTTATATTCAAGTGCCCTGTAGTTTGCTAGTAGCCTATTGGAACTCCTATATACTCACATTCTTTGCTCCCTGGTGTTGGTGTCAGAGTTGACAGCGGTGACAAGCACAGGCAAGTAGTGCGTCTGCTCACTGTCACACCATGGCAAGAGAGAATAACTCTACAAGTATAAAGAAAATACTAGACAGGGCAAACAAATTCATGTTCTCTCTCTTACACTCACTGATAATTGATTGACTAAGAGAATATAACTTCAAACCACTGCACAAGACGACAGCTGCTGGAATATTGAGAACAAAAGCAGGTAGTAGCATAGTGGACGGTGCACACTGCATAGCACACACTGCTAGCCGTCAGACAACTTACCATATGTAGCAGTTCTCCCAGCAGTATTGTAGCCCAAATAGAGTTGCTACTATCTGACTGTATTACTACACCACACAGTGCCTATAGAATAAGACAACAATTCAACTTGACAAAAGTACACTACATAACTAATGTATTATGCAGACACTAATTTAAACCAATACTATTAGTTTCAAATACATGTCATAATATAAAACATATTGAACAAATACAACATACAGTTAGTTGTACAAAACCAAGGTAGAAGAGATATATAATTGGCAATTGCTCAAGTACTGCTGTAATACCTCCAGCATGCCGTAAGATATAAAGGATGAAAGAAGGAGGGCTAAATGGCTGTCAATGAGGTTGGGTCGGCTGCAGTTCTCTTTGTATAGACTGAGGCACTCCGAAGCTACAAATCCTTCCTGCAGTATCCATGATCTATTAGAGTTACACGGATCTGTAACAGTCAAATGGTATTAAACCGATACTGTAGCAGGTCAAGAGATATCAAAGGAAAGTATTAAAAGGCAATAGCAAAGAGTTTTAGCCTAGAGAAATAGTTATAGATACTGTTCAATGGTAGTCTAATTGAGTCTCTATGAATAAATAGCAGCTACATTTGGATCAGCATAAGATAATATCACCATACCTTATACATGAATATATGATAACATCACCATATTATCTTATACATGAATATATGGTGACATCACCATATTTTCTTATACATGAATATATAGTAACATCACCGTATTATCTTATACATGAATATATGACCACAACACCATATTATCTTATACATGAATATATGACCACAACACCATATTATCTTATACATGAATATATGACCACAACACCATATTATCTTATACATGAATATATGATAACAACACCATATTATCTTATACATGAATATATGGTGACAACACCATATTACCTTATACATGAATATATGACCACAACACCATATTATCTTATACATGAATATATGACCACAACACCATATTATCTTATACATGAATATATGACCACAACACCATACCATAGACATGCATAGATAACAACAACAACAACAAGAGCAAACTCACCGCAGCTATATAACGCCTCGTCAAAATCTGTGGTGTACTTTGGGAGACGGAGATGGAATATGTTATACACTAGCTGTAAGATTATCTTCTGAGTTTCATGAGTGGACAAGTGCAGAGCATTGACTAGAGATGATAAGGCCGTGTTATGGGGACTACAAAGGCTGACTAGACCAGGCCAGGTATGAAGGGCACACAACAATGCTTGGGAACAGGCTTTACAACGCAACAATCTTTCCTCTTGAAACCTCGCAGCTTTCTGCTCTGCCCTACACCACAATGAAAAACACAATTGAAAATATGAAAAACGGCAATGCTATGACAAAAGCACCAATTCCTAAAAATTGGTCAAGTAGGCACCATCATTTAATAACAAGATAAGATAACTTCAGGGGTCCCAAATAAGCCCAAAACAAGACACAGTCTATGAGTATTAAGTATATGCTATGCACCTATGGAAACTAATAAAACACATCTTATTTTTACAAAACCTAAAATAAAAAACATTTACGTTAATCTTAATTTGCTAACTTACACACACTGAAACTACTGACCGTTCAGAGGCGTTGTCACTACTGTCCAGTATATGTCTATAGTGGCTGTCAGTAAATGGAGCCAGAAGTTGCTGAAATAGACAATAAATTTCTCTCAGAAATAACGGAGAAACAAATAGGGTGAGCTTTGCGCTGCAATGACACATCACAAAATATAGAAATATTTATCAAAGAGGTATTCAATTCAGACTTCGATTAGGCAAATTTGAGCCGCTTCAGGGAGTGGATAGCATACATCAATGAGTAACCCTCAGGGAGTGGATAGCATACATCAATGAGTAACCCATTAGTCAGTCGGTATGGCCTAGGGGTTAAGATGCTTGCCTCTAGTCCAGACAGCCTGGGTTCGATTCCCTGGCGGTGACAAGCTGTTCAGGCCTAGGCTGACCACTCAGTAGCTGCGGATCACGATTTAAAATAATGGAGGTACCCTGTGTGTATTTCATCTGCATGCAGGATAAAGATCCACCTCTGCCTTCTTCGATACAAGAGCAGCCACATCACGGCGGGGCAGGCGAAAAACGGCAGCACCAGCACTGTCTGTTCCGGCCTTGTAGCACTGCTTCACGCTGGGTTCATAACAGGCAGTGACTGAAGAGTAGTGGTGAGAACTTGGTAAGCTCACGCACCACTATAAAATAAGACACACCTAACCGTGGTATAAAATACCACCGACATACTCAGAATTGAGGGTCTGCCATTATAGTTGATCAATGTTGAGCAACACTTGGAATATAAAGATAGAATACTTACATCAATATCTGAGGAGGGCAAACCCTTAACCCTAGATTGAGGATTGTTCAACATGTAGACCACAGTCTGTAAGAGCGCCTCATTAACCCGAGGGTTATCGTGGCACTGCATAATATGCTGGAGTATAACCTGTACCCCTCCACACCTGGCCAACAGGGCAGAGTTCTTGTAGGCTAGAAAAAGCAACATTTTAATGCCTGTTAGATTAACCATCACTGGGAGCCTTACTATCCATATTGGAAACATATACAACATACTGTAATTCCTATGAGTTGCGTGCACATGCAAATAATACTTTGGAGACAATTCCGTATCAGCCTATTATCCAACAAATATATGAGGTCCGTAAAATCTGGTGCCAACATTTAGAAATGGAGGTAAAGGCGGAGATGAAATATTCCTACAAAACTAAAGAAGAAATAAAATGTATTACTAAACATTGATACATACATGTAATACTAAATGTTGATACGCATACATGTATGCAATACTAAACGTTGATACATCGGCATGATACTAAACGTTGGCACATCGGTGTAATACTAAACGTTGATACGCATACATGTATGCAATACTAAACGTTGACACATCGGTGTAATACTAAACGTTGATACATCGGTGTAATACTAAACATTGATACATACATGTAATACTAAACGTTGATATACACATGTAACACTAAACGTTGATATACACATGTAATACTAAACGTTGATACATACATGTAATACTAAACGTTGATATACACATGTAATACAACATTTGTGATCTCACTGTATCGCTTACCCAGCTCACAGAGATACTCTAGAGATATTAGCACCATTCTCTCATTAGACTTGGACCCATCACTCGCTAGAGCAATAAAAGGAAGCACTATGGAGGGCTGTAGCACTTGAGGGTTTAGCTGTACCAGATGTCTGCATAGTCTAATAGCCTGTGTTCTCTCCACATCATAAGACATATGAAGGTCCAAGGATCTGCACCGTAGAACAAATAGCAATAGCTGAATATAAATACTGCCAGCCATCAAAGAGCAATATATCAGGTAATCACAGTATTATAAATCTGCAGGATATATCTTACGTTGTGCACAACTTTATTACATTAGTAGTAGACTGTATAACTATTTTACCACATGCATTAAGTAAAAGCTATCTGTAGTAGCCTACTGCTTGTTGCACATTATAGCAGATTCTATATAGAATGCTCACCTAACAACACACCAGTCCAACTTGAGATCAAAGAATAATTTCACTTTACAATCTGAATCAATGAAGTAGCGCAGACAACGAAATGCTGCAGCCCGCACCACAGAGTATCTGTGGAGCATACAGCTCCTAAGGCTACAAAATCAAAAGATTCTGAGCTAATAGAAAAAGACATTTCATTAGATTTAAGTAACACAGGGAGGTAGACCTATTCACATATATAAATATTATATGCATATGAAGTTGTCTTTTCTTACATGATCAATTGAACAAGAGAAGACAATATCCATATCCAACACATGTAAATTATCAAAGTTATTACTAACATCATTTTGTATTCTAATCATCATCTCAATTACAAGTATTATCACATAGGAATGTAGGACTATTACATGCACACCTATAAGTGAGTAGAACTACCAGACAATCCTATAACTACACTTGTACATAGAGACATAAGTTACATGTATGAAACACATACCAATATATAACATGGTCGTCTGTGTAACCAATGTCAGTACCATGTGATATCTCCTTGTAGTATCTAACAAAGGCATTCATGTAAGCTAACTTCCTAGTCTTGTTTACGCAGTCATTCCTTACCAGGTGAACAAGTACATCCTCAATGTTTACCTTTACATCTACAGATACAAGTATTATTAGTGTGTAGGACTAGGCATAGATATAGAGTAGGCCAACACATGGCTACAGTCAAACTATGTACAAGTATTTTATGGCAGATATTTCAGCCTGTTGTACTGAAGACATACCTACAATCATGTACATACAATTCAATGGTGAAGACATTGGTGTTTGTAGCTTATGCATTCGCATTTGAATACATGTTCTATTGCTAGGCCTAAATATCCGGTTGTACTACATTACGGGGCCGGGGTTTGCCGGGGTGACTCAAATTTGATCAAAATGTAATGAAAATAATTTATTTTAATTAAATTCAATAAATAGAAGTGTATTTATTATATTTAAACTCACCTAGTCATCAAACAAACAAAAGTGATTGCTTCACCGAAACTGATAGGAGTATTGGACTAGTCGACCGCTGTTGATAGTTATTAAAGAAATACCGGCCGCAACAATCTTGGCCTACAAAGTACTGGCCACTAGACAATTTGCCCTATTGGTTTCTTCATTGAGACTGTGTAGACAACTTCATAGTATCATCACTTATGTAATCTGGCACTGTATTGTATAAATATAACATGAATTTCCAAACACCCAATGTTGACCTGTGCACATCAATATGAGATCATACAGTACAACTGAGAGGTGATTACCAACTTCGTACTCATTCAGTAAATAGCTGGGGGGGGGGGGGGGGGGGGATGCTTAGAACTATGGATTGATTTGAGGGAAAATAAACACACCAGGAGTATCCTAGTCAGAACAGGATTCAGACACATGTATCATTTCCTGCCTTATCACACTTCCTGTGTTGGCAATTCTGATACATTAATAATCAAATTTATTAGGCTAATTAATACAACACAAAATAATACAGATAGACTTTATATTGTATGCACTACAACAGATTTATTAGTATTTCAAAAAACATTATTAATTCAATTTTGAACAAATATTTAGATTTATTTCTTAGGTTTAAACATATAATAATATTAGTCCATATAACCGTAATGTGCATAAAAAGTCTGTACTAATTTCCTGTTCTTGGTTAAATGTTTAATTCCAATAACAACATGCATAGGATGTGCAATGAATGAAGTCGTAAGCTATAAATAGTTAAAACTTGCACAACCAGTATACCAACATACAAATGAACTGCGCATGGAAAACGATATTTATACACATAAAATAATATGCAAAACAGAACAGCTAGACCTCAGTTGAACAACAGTAATAATACATGCATTATATTATATATAAAGAAGAGCAAAGTGTTGAGCTGCTACAGCATGACCACTTCGCAACTCTCAAAAATTAAGCTTCAACAACCGCATGTATAGTGGAAATCAACCCATACAGTGTGGTGAAACTGTCCAGCAGTGTGTGTAGGCTGATTGTCACTATACATGCATTTTTTACGTTGCTGAGGTGGCTATGATGGTAGCAGTCTCTTCACATGCCTGCCAGAGTGCAGGAGATTGGTCGTAATAGGGCGTCTTCTTCTCGATGCTGATTTCCTGGGTCGTCGTACCAGTTCGGCCATAACTGTAATAACATTAATATCATCAGATCGCATTGGACCTACATGCATGTGTAAAAAGGCAGGATTTTATTATGCTATTATAGGTAAGTAGAATTCGCGAATGTTCGAGAAAGACAGCTCGAAACAGAAAGTTTCGAACCTGGATGTTTGAAAAACTGCTAGTTCGAAACTCTACACCCCAATCCCCAACTCTCAGACTTCAACAAATTTGGGACAGTTCGAAACCCCTAACCCCAACCCCCAGATTTCAACCAATTTTTAATATTATTTTTTCATTTAAACAACTAAATAAATTAATTTATCTGTGAGTTGCATTCTTCTAAATGTAATCTACACAGTTTAGAACTGTCCGGTTTCGAACTATCCGGTTGTGAAACGTCCTGTTTCGATTTGTCTTTTTCAAGATGTCCTTTACCAATTTCAACTAACTTTTATTTTTAATAGCATTCTTTGTTTTACTACTAGTAACTTGTAGAACACTAAATAATTAATTCCCGGTGAGTTATGTTCCTCTAACTATAATCTACACAGTTTCGAAGTGGTTGTATACCAAACGCCCGGTTTAGAAATGTCCTATTTCAAACTGTATTTTTCAAAATTTCCCTTTACCAGGTGAGTATGACCAAAGTATATAAGTCATATTTCAGCTGATGAATGCATTGAAACTTTTCTTTGATTTTAATTATCATTTTGATTTTGTCATTTTAACTATTTTAAATACTTTACTAATTCTAAAAAATAATTAGGCCACTTGCAATAATTATATATCATTTTATTCTTATTTAAAATAATTAAATAATATTATCTCTAATGATGTAAATAATAATTTAATATTAAATATAACAATATAATCCAATGAATAAGATAGAATGTTTTATGTTTTGTTACTCACTGGGCAAGATCATTCAGCAGGCAACAGCTCTGTTAACAATGATGCTAAACCTTTACTCTCTATTCATATATAGATGAAAACTTCACTAACCAGTGCTGCAGTTCATAATGAATATGATACAATATCAATACAGTAGAAATATTCAAAAAGTACATGTAGAATGAGAATATTTCAGCAAGCACATTGTTGAGACAGGAAGTAGAGACTGTTGTCATAGGCAACAAAAGCATTCGGGAAACGTTAAAATTAGTTTGCACAAAGGTGTTAGGCGAACGGCTGGCGAGATTGTCGAGGTCTACTTAACTCGATTATCTTGTCTACGAACAATTTTTATTTGGCCGGTTTGTCTTCAAAAATGCCGTTCGTTCAGTGAGTCACTTTTGGTGACTAGGTGAGTTAAAATTAAATAAATACGTTAGTATTGACTCATTTTAATTTAAAAAAATTATTTTTATTAAATTTTAATCAAATTTGATTCACCCCGCCACCGGACCCCGGCAAACCCCGGCCCCGTAATGTAGTACAACCGCTAAATATCAGGGCATATGGAGGATGCAGGCTTTTTTTTGGGGGGGGGGAAAGGAACAGATGAGGTAGGTACGCAGCACCTGCGATTCTACAGCAATTCCTATTATAAAGTATAGGCTGGAATTTTGAGGTACATAAATTATACATGTATATACAACCTCGTTTCTAAAACTGTTTTGGTATCTTTCCAGGAACTACAGTATATGTAGGCTCCTATGCACATAAGTTATAAGTTACAAAGTTTTAAGTAACATGATAGTAACACTATGGCTTATCAATGGCATAATAGCCCACTTACTACCAAGTAGTGACTATCTTTATCAATGCAGATAATAAAAGGGTATAACTCACAGCTGTATCTAAAACTACGGTCTTTCCTTCAAGAGTTAATATACAGTGTACATGTGTAAACTAAGGGGTAAAGGGTTAAATGAGATAAGAGACTCAAGAGAGTAATAATTACATCTGCTATAACTGGTCAGTGGTACATGCAGACACTTGCTATACCTGGTGAGTGATACATGCAGACACTTGCTATACCTGGTCAGTGGTACATGCAGACACTTGCTACACCTGGTCAGTGGTACATGCAGACACTTGCTATACCTGGTCAGTGATACATGCAGACAATTGCTATACCTGGTCAGTGGTACATGCAGACACTGGCTATACCTGGCCAGTGGTACATGCAGACACTTGCTATGCCTAGTCAGTAGTACATGCAGACACTTGATATACCTGGTCAGTGGTACACACTGACACTTGCTATAACTGGTCAGTGGTACACACAGACACTTGCTATAACTAGTCAGTGGTACATGCAGACACTTGCTATACCTAGTCAGTGGTACATGCAGAGACTTGCTATAACTAGTCAGTGGTACATGCAGACACTTGCTATACCTAGTCAGTGGTACATACAAACACTTGCTATGCCTGGTCAGTGATACATGCAGACACTTGCTATACCTAGTCAGTGGTACATGCACACACTTGCTATACCTAGTCAGTGGTACATGTAGACACTTGCTATACCTAGTCAGTGGTACATACAAACACTTGCTATGCCTGGTCAGTGGTACATGCAGACACTTGATATACCTGGTCAGTGGTACACACAGACACTTGCTATAACTGGTCAGTGGTACATGCAGACACCACCCTACTGGCACACGCTATAGAAATACTAAGGTATAAAACACTGTCGGAATAATCTAATGACAAGTAGCAATGATCTACAGGCTGACAATTACACTGTAATTTATGATTGTTGATTGGTTTATGATGCAAGCACATGAATGTCACCATCATTTTCTCTATGGACTCACTTATGTGACAATAATTGCATTTTATCATTAGGAAAGGTTTCCTTGAACTCTAGTGGGGTTGCTCAAAGAGAAGTATGAGATCTTGGGCTACACAAGTACAAAAGTACCTACATATTATACATTACATATATATGCGTCTCTTTATATAGTATTACATGTATGTTCATTACTCTATTAGGTAAACCAATGCAAACTAACACACCTACTATATAGTATGAATGGTGAATAATAATAGTATGAGATGCATTTCGTTTAAAATGTTGTATCCCTTACATTTCTACAACAATCCTGTTGTTACCTTTAGTGGAAACATATGATAGAATTACATAAGGACTACTCATTTGTCTTCCCTGAAGTTGACAACAAGATCGCGCTTGAACACAACACAAAAATTTGTCTTATACTAAAATTTACTATTAAAATTCTAACCGATATAACAAATTCATACGTTATAGTATGACGGTACAAGACTTGCTACAATATCATTATAACTAAGCTTACCCCGAGACTATTTAACGTGCTTGGGAACTGGTTTGGAGATTAACTGATAACATGAGTAACTAGGGTGTCACTCTTGGAATTAACCATTGTAGAAAATGTAGCATTGAGCATTGTTAACATGGAGGTATAATACGACTAATACAGGAACATTATATTATCCAACCTCAAAGCATTCAGAACGATAAAGATATTACCCTATGCTTGTGCTGACTTCAGAAAATGTAGCTTATTAACTGTACATACATGTATATTTTTATAAACAAACAGCGCATTCTAGGATTATACAAATCTTCATTAAAAGCATGTCAATAAATACGTTTACTCGTGTTAAAGATTTCCAGAATAGAATGAACTAAAATTTATTTGGTAGACTGAAATTAAATGTACATGCAGCACATACGTGTAGATGTTGAGCCTATATGGTGTAGGCCTAACATCTACACATATATGCTGCAAGTACATATGCGAGTATGTTGTTATTAACTTACCGTTATTGGAATCCAATTCCACCACTTCCTCATCAACACTGGATTTTTCTAAAACAAAAGAGTTGGATTACAGCTGTCAACATGTGCAACATATTGCGGTGGTAGTTCAGTTTTAATTCACATGTAATGCCCTGACCAATGCCCAACACAGCACCTTTTTTCCAGTAAGAAGCACCAACAAACTAGCAGTGACAGGTTTGTAGCACTGTTGGCCAGAGTCGAACGGCCATATTGACACAATTTTGTTTTTAATACCAGTTTACTGTAAACTAGAGTCAGCTGATGTTAATTGATAATCAATTGTATCGGGACATGGCTACACTTATCAGCACTATAAAATAGTAAAATATTGATTTATAGCCTATTTGGCTTGCAAAACTAATAACTCAAAGTAGGATCTGTGGTATAAGGATATAGTGCTCATTCTGTGATCAAAAAGCAATTGCAGACCAACCGAAATTGTAGGATTTTGTTTGAGAAGTTGTATCTTTGGCAAATGATTTTACTCAAGATTTGCATGAATTGACTGTTGTGGCTGTTAAATTGTGGCAAGTTAAATTTGCAGGTGAGAGTGGATCTCTGAGTGCAGTAAAATTTATTATTACTAAGATTACAATAAAGGTTAGTACAGTAAGCCATTAGGCACATGCTAAATAGTCATCAACCGCTTAACTTTACAGCTTTACACAAAACCTAAAACAGTGTCAAGTTCCTTTAATAGCTCATATCATTTGCATACTTGCCAAAGAGCGAGAGGAAAAAATCTGGTCTCGGCTGCTCAAAATCCCCAAGAAATTATTACAATATAGGCCTATTAGTAAAATAGACAAGAAGGAAATACAATACTGTACTGAAATGGAACTGAATTTTACTTACGCCTTCGGATATAACGATTAGAGATTGCGTTAGGGTGCATGTAACTACGGGGGCGTCTGCTAAATCCAGCCATTTCCAACAATTCTCAGCCATTGACTGAAAGACTAAGAAGGTTATCGAAAGGTATTAGCGCAGCAATGTGTAGGCACACTGCAAAGGATCAGTGGCGGTATGAGTACAGTATGATATCACACAAACTAAACTCGTACTAGCAACTCGCTCAGGCTGGAGTGTAACTCATTACTCAAGAAAAAAAATCACAAATGTCGTTTCCCAAATAAAAGTAGATTTTTAGCTTTCTACTAATTAACAATGAAACATTTATTTCATTTAGTGAGTTTTCAATATATCTTGTTATAAAACTAACACATTAGATACTCAAAACCTCACAGGACTCTCTTTACCATCTATCAAAATTATATTATTGTGAGAATTACATAGCAAGTACCATAACAACCGGAAGTAAGACTGAGAATAGAAAACTCCAAACCTTACTTTTGCACGTAATACCATGCCTTTCCTCTTACGAGAAGTGTGTGTGCGTAACCCGGGATTATTGGGACTATTTTTAAATCAGCAAAGAGATTTCTACGACAGGGGAGCACAACCCTGCACCCACTTGTGACAAAATAATGATTTTATGTAGCTCTCACCTAAGCTAACAATAACAGAATACGTACTTGTCTTAAACTCTCACAGCCAGGAAACTATGAAAGACAAACTTGCAACGTTTCCTTGAGAACATGAAGCATATTCATCTGAGTGGGAGTACGAAAGTTTGATTGAATATCAGGGAGTTTTCTGCCAGAATAAATATAATATTGGAGAAGCGGAATTTAATGGTCCTTTTATTATTAAAATAGCATTGTATTGTTTTATAATAGTATATACATGTACATAATATATAATTCCTATTGCACAACAGCATACCGGTAGGCTCTGGATGTTAACAATATTCTTGTCTAAAGAATTTCAAGGCTAGCTGTACATACCAATACCATAATGTAAAAATAACAGATGAAGTAAATGAATTAAAATTAAACATTTTAAAACAAAGCAAATGGTCAATGATGACACAGTGGTTTTTGGAATACAAATATGACTAGAACAAAAGAGATTGACACTGTTTAACACACAAAAATTCTAAAATAATTTACAATCGCATAGACCTAGCAACTACTCTTAAGCAAGGGCAGCAGTTAAAATACACAGTAGTCTAATCTTCCAACTGCACAGTTGCATAACTAATGTAACAAAACGGGCTATAATAAGTGTGATATTAACACCAAATAGTAATCTACAATAAAACACAACATCAAAAATGATACATATAGACAATTTTGGAGGAAACATCCAGTAAAAACAACTTATTTTAATAGGCACTACTACATGCATTTCAATGTGATACATATACTGCTATACCCTTGTTCCTTATATACATGGGTACCATCTTTAAATAGAAAACTATATGGACACTTACCACAGATAATTTAAAGAAATAAATAAATAGCAACGAATATCATGATGGAGTTGATAGAATAATATCCCATTGTATATGTATGACCAGCAGGTTAACATGGATCCAAATCTACGGAGAGACTTGTTAGTGTTCTAGCATTCCTACTCTCATTCACCGCCTGGGTCGTCTCCTCAACCTGAGGTATATCAATACACAACATCAAATCTAACATACTAGCCTTCCATATTATATTTTAAACGTAGAAAGCAAATAAATATCCATAGTGATAGCGTGTAGCATAATGCAACGCACATATTATTATATAATAAGTAGAAGTGAGTAAGCGTATTGAGCTAGTTGAACCCGAGTTGGATTTATCTTATCCATGCTGACTTAGCATCAGATTACCAATATGTTACATTTCATATCAACAGTTGACTTGATGCACCAATGTGTCAATGTATATTATATGATTTGTGTACATACACTGAGTCTCTTGCAGATGGCATCATATGCTCCACAGGATATCTCCTCACACAAAGTACCTTGTAGCTCAAAGTCATGCCGCAACCTCTGCAATTTGTATATGAGGAATTATCGACCCTTATCATCATTGTCCATGATGCTATGACAGATAATCAAATGTAGATGGGGAACATGGGGAGAAATGCTATGACCTAATACGCTATATATTACATACAGTAAGGTACTAAATATACTGTACCCTGTGGCTATGCTACGGCATGCTATGCTATACAATTACTGTAAGGATATACTGCGCCCTGCTGCTATCCTATGGCATGCTATGCTATACAATTACTGTAAGGAAATATACTGTGCCCTGCTGCTATGCTAAATGATTTGCATGTATAACACACAGTACATGTGTATACACTGCACTGGAATATACTGTACTCTGCTAAAACAGGTCATACTATGCTACTACTGTATCTACTGGATACCTTGATAATATGTATAAGACATGTTAGTTGATATGGATGCAGGGCCATCTCTATCCGTTCTGCCAACCATTTGTTCATCAACTCAACTTGCTGACTGTACCACATCTGTAATATATGTAATGCAAGTACATAATTCGTAATAAAATCCAACATCTCTACTACATACATGTATTACTAGTCAACAAATATAAAGCATGTGTTACTATTCAGCAGCTGCAATACAGTTGTAATACAATCATGCATCATACAGTTGCTTTGAGACTATATGCCTCCCTTATGATCTTGTAATATGTTTAATTCTTGGTAGATACAAGACTCTACTCACATCTAGTAAGGTGCTGGCAAAGAATCCGTCGTCAGAGATCTTATTGCATATCATATCCATGTTACCAAAGACAAAGATGATATACTCTTTGCCGAGTTCGTCCGTAGGTTTCTACGAGCAGACAAAGAGTCATATTATAGTATTATGATAGAGACTGACTACAGAGGAGACCTTTGTAATAGTAAAGTAATAGTAAATATTGACAATTTCATTTAAAAGTATGTTTAATTGAGCAATTTAGCTGTATAATTATTCTTCCCTTTGAAGCTAACACGGAGAATGATGCAAGTACAAGAGACACAAACCCGTGCAGACAGCACATGTACTTGTTAGCCAATACTCATTTAGTATACTAGAGTAATACACACAATACACCCAAACAACACTATAGGCTGCTGTATGGTAAGTTGTAGGCAAACTGTACTAACAGTAAGAGAGAGGAAGGATTTGAGGAATGAACCCTCATCGTATCTCTTCAGTTTTTGGAGAGTGTTGTCAAGGATGAGTATGAATCTCTCTAACAGCGAGTCCAGTATATGTTTGATAGCTTTCTCCAGGAAGTCCTCTATATGTGTGTGGTACTGGTGAGTTGATTCACCGGACATGATGCACAATTTGAGTGCCTACAGCACATATGATAAGAATCTGAATGTTGTACATTGGTCAGATAGTCGGCATACATGGGTAAACTCTCATCTAATATAACATCATTAACTGCATAATTAGGCTGCTTGAAGCCGGAAACCACATGGTGTGGTAAATACTCTACTTGAGTAGGGCTACATTCAGCTACTGCTAGCTGGTGTGGTAAATACTCTACTTGAGTAGGGCTACATTCAGCTACTGCTAGCTGGTGTGGTAAATACTCTACTTGAGTAGGGCTACATTCAGCTACTGCTAGCTGGTGTGGTAAATACTCTACTTGAGTAGGGCTACATTCACCCACTGCTAGCTAGTGTGGTAAATACTCTACTTGAGTAGGGCTACATTCAGCTACTGCTAGCTGGTGTAGTAAATACTCTACTTGAGTAGGGCCTACATTCAGCTACTGCTAGCTGGAAATCGACTCACCTGAGTCTTGCAGTCAGAGAGTGTGTTTATCATAACACATATCTCGGAAGGTATGACAAAGTCAAGTCCTTTAACACACTTTTGCAGCAGACTATCAAATGCTAGGAGTGTCCTGAAACAAGGTAATGTTGATTCATGTGAGATCAATCAATCTACTTAACACCTTTCTAATAAAAATCAGATTGATGTGTAATAAGAATATACATTGTACATGTAAGTATTACAGAGCACATGACAGCACATAGCACAACGTGTCACACGCTACATGTCATCACATAGTGTGATGTGTCACACAGTATATGTCACACAGCATGTGACAGCATATAGTATGAGGTGTCACATAGCGCACAGTGCGAGGTGTCACATAGTACATGTCACATAGCAAGTAACAACTGTCATATTACATGCATATACACTGTACTCGTATATATGTTACAAAGTGCACTATTACTAGTACCTGTTACCCATAGCTTCAATCATATCACTAGCCATAAGCTTGAGCCTGCCCTCCAGGTGCTCAGCAAACACTTCGTCAGGCCACTGTAACTCTTTGATAAACGTCTGCAAAGCATCCAACTTCCACAAGACGTCATAAGAGGTCGCACAGCCAGATCCTTTGGGCTCCCACTTCTCTTTTGCTGTGAAGCCTGAAAACGGTAGCAGTATTGTTACATATGAATGCTTAGCAGAGGAACTGATCATCTTGAAGTTGTGTATTCAGTTTGTTAGGAGTATAACAAGTGACCTAAACATAACTAGGTAAATGTCTGACCTTTGTGGACTGACTGTGCTATAGACAGCTGCATTAGGTCTACATATCTCACGACCTGAGGGGCGAATATCTCCTTGAGGTGATTGTGGAACTCACCATGCACCAGGTTCTCTACAACAGAAGGTAATATTGTTGTTGGTCTACTACATACAAGTAGGCTACTATTACACTTGTATGTGCGGGGTAGTAATAATTGACTAGCTAGATCAAGCTAAAATTACAACACAAAGTATTCATGAGAACAGACTGTCACAAAATTGTTTTAATTTGACTTTTCAAAAACAATTGTAAAACTTCTGTTGTGTAAAGAAAAACAACTCCAAAATAGAAATCCTTTCGAAGATGACGTTTGAAACAAAATGCCTTGCGAGAATAAAGCTGATAAAAAGTGTAAAAATATCAACTAGCAGGTACGCCAATGGTATGGTTAATTAAGTAGTGTAAACTAACTGTCTGTCAGCAGGTAGCTATTAAGGAGGCTGAAGAGAGAGAATATCTCCCAGTTTTCAGAGTGCTGAGTCTCCAGACAGGAGTCCATGTCTACTGTAAACAGTGACCAGAACATCTCGTTGTGTTCTAGCAGAACGTCAGCGAACCATGTGAATGCCTACAATACAGTAAACAGTAGATTGTGCTAGAGAAATACATATTATTTGAGACACAAAGAGGAAAAAAATGATTTAAACTTTGGAAAACATTTATATACATGTATATAACTTTTCTTCTGATGGTGATGATACTAGGGCTAGTATCGAAATATATAGGAATAAAATCCAATTGCATCTAGTACTATTGTATACCAGTAAACTCTTCACCCGCATCAACATCTTTAAATATCATATAATAATGAAAACAAAATAATGATTGTACAAAGAAATGTGTAGAAAAACTGACCCAATTTAAAACTTAACAATGATACATAGCAATGCACGAGATGATCAGAAATAAAGTATACAATATCATCATGTAATACACTGCTGTAACTTGTGCAGGAATTAATCACACCTCTGGGTTAGCCTTAGAAACCATGTGCTACTCATCCCACAATCTATATTTTAAGTATGTAAATTAGTCATAAATCAAGTAAATTATGGAACCCAGGCTTCTTTACCAATGCAGACTGTGAAGACAACTCCAGTCAACGGAAGGAAGCAATAAAACTAACACGATCTATACACATTTAGAAATTAGTGTGTTTAATTGCACAAGAATACCAAAACAATTGTGCAGTACTCACTAATAGCGTGGCATGACTTACCTTCCTGCATTCCTAACATAAAACAATGTACATGTATTTAGACACCACTAGTAACACAGCAAAGATGCTCAGAGCTAATATTATAGTCACATGGTTTGGACAAAACTTAGGGACCCAGTCTAAGCAAAGATTCAATTGTGTTTGGAGAGTTGGAAGAGCTAAACAATCTACATATGTATATTATGTTGATCACCAAGGCATTTCTTATCAAACTTTACTTTGTAATACTTCGAATTGAAATGAGGTCCACAACTAGATAATTTGTTATAGATACTGTAAAAGTAAGAACGGCCGAAGAGATCAACATGCGTATGCTGTCCCACAAGATGACGAAATAACAGCTTAAGAGATACAATAACCTGCAGGTTTAGTACATGCACATAGATATTGGGTTACCTGGCTCTTACATATCTTCCGTAATAAACACAAAATAATATCTCATATTATTACAAGCACAGCATTGTGGGTATTCCGTAGTGCAATTAGAATAATAACATCATACCATGACATTGCAGTGTGATAGTAGGATGACAGGATCATGATTAATTAGTAGAAACGATGAGAAATGTGTTTCCCATAATATAATATGTACATATCTATCATATTGAACAGCAAGACCACTCTTCTACACGCTGGGATGACTCTAAATATTACATGAGAGGATGATTACTCCTACTGTTACATGGTGAGGTAACTCCTACTGTTACATGGTGGGGTAACTCCTACTGTTACATGGTGGGGTAACTCCTACTGTTACATGGTGGGGTAACTCCTACTGTTACATGGTGGGGTAACTCCTACTGTTACATGGTGGGGTAACTCCTACTGTTACATGGTGAGGTAACTCCTACTGTTACATGGTGGAGTAACTCCTACTGTTGCATGGTGGGGGGGGGGGGGTAACTCTAACTATTACACGGTAGAATACCCCTATACATCAGTCAGTATTATAATCTATTAAATAGTGGTATATACCTCTGAGTGATGTTCCTCATTCTGTTGCAGTACTTCTATGCACAGTCCAGCCAAGTGTATGATGTCTTCCAGTCTGTCTGCTGGATCCTGAACAGATGCTTCTAGTGATAAAAATAGTAATTATTACTGTAACTAAAATAAGAATATATACAAGTACATGTACATATACAATGCTATGGTAATGTACATGTACACATTGTAATGTCCACATATTATATTATGCTATATCTTTGTACAATTACTAAACTAGCACATTATACAACTGTGTAGAATAACTGTGTGAAATAGCAATTCTACATGTCCAATCTCTCCTCAGTCTTTTATAGCAAACTGGAGCCTCTAGTAAACACAATGATGTGAAGAGGGGACAGGTGAGAGCATGCAGTCTTCCACCATGCTATTTTGTGAACCAGCACCTGACTATAATACAGTGTAATACTCTAACAGGTTTGGATGGAGACATACCAGAGTGGACACTGCCACACCGACAGAGCAATGTGGCCAGAAGACGGGTGCTAAATTAGTCAACACATAAACAGAGCAGGCAATGTACCAGAGGGTAGGAAAGGCAGTAGAGAGATATACAATGTAGTAATGGAATAGTAGTGCATGATATACTGCATTTGATAGCTTCATCCGCATATATACATTTGAATAATGGAGAGCAAGGAAAGTCGTGTGGTCGAGCAAAGTGATGAGACATACAGAAGTCAGGTGACATAAGATGAGGTCATGTGACTCAGGACAAAAGTCTGGTGACATAACAGAGAGGAGGTGATGTGTGACAGCTGTCTTACTGGTTATAAGTTGTGAATACTGCAAGGAAGGCATTCGTTCCGCAGTAAGTACAAATTCATCGTGTACATCAACGTTAGCTGGGAAATAGAGTACAGTATTACACAGTATTGTAATGATACAACTGTACTACAGGTACAATGTATATACCAAATCATACAAGGGCAAACTTTCATATCAAATAGGCTTCTGTTCCACCATGGTAATAGAAGGTATCTGGTGACTTCACTACTATAATTATAATACTAATGATGAGGATATTATTATAATTATGTAGGATACTGTGTAGGACATGTGTAGTTTAATTAGACATTGAAGTACTACAGGTGTATTCCATCTAATAGTATGGGCACAACTTGGTATTTCATCTAATTATCATGTAATTAGATGAGCAAATTACAGCTAGTATGTATAGATTATATGATGTACATATAATAGTAATAAACAGCACATAAATATAAGTAAAGTCATATAATTAAAAGCAATATTACTATATTAAACAATCATTACGTAAATCTCATATTATAATTATGTTGAATAAATGAAGTAGCTCATAACATATCTATATGTATGTAACATGTGAGGTGCTAGAGCTGTCACCATATGCACTGCTGCAGCTGTTACACTATACTTTAGATGTCAATGACCACAACCGTTTAACAGAATGCACCACATTGATCTCTTGACAGCCTCTTCAACTTACCTTCAATCTTAGCAAACTCTGATATCCTTGTGTAATTAACAAGGGCAGCATCTTTCAAGCACTTGGTAATGACGCTACGTACTTCTTCAACGGACATATTGGATGTCTGTTCCTTCATTAGCACCTATAAGCACCATGTCAGATGAACTAGCATTAGAAAATATGCATATATTCAGCTCAGCACTACATAACAAGAATAATGCTGACAAGCTGGTGCTCGGATGCTCTGCTCTCTTTACCTTTGCTTTATAAAAACAATAAGGTTGATGTCTTCAATCAAATCAGTGTTTAGACAAACGGGAGCCCCCTACATGTTGAATATAAAATGGAATGCATGATGGTGACACCAGTCAACTGTGTATCTGTACATACATTGTATGTCTAAAGTAAGTCATATGGACACATGAAATGCAGATGTGGAGTATGTACAACAATAGTGTTGCCAACAGGTTTTTGGAAAAGGTCTAAAGATATTTGGGTGGGCTGGGGGTATGGTACGAGCACCCTAGCCCAAGACATGGGCAGTGAAAAATTCTAGATCTTATCTTTCATAAATTAAAATTTAGATATACATGTACATGTACATGGTATCTCGGACTGTCAAAACAGAAATATTATCCTGTTCATCATCTTATCAATTATTACTATTTTTGTACAAAAAAATCATTCTAATTAATGAAATATCTTTATTGAAAAAGTCCCATACAAATAATCCAATACAGCCCAAACCCCACACCTGGTAATCTCCCAATTATGACTGAGAGATGTCCACCTTGTAAGTGCTCACTCCTTCATAAAACAATGTCCTAAACATTTCACAAAGAAACATGCTCTCCCACTGCCCTTCACTCTCCAAAGCTTATAATTGAACATAAATCTGAATATTTCTCAATATAAGAAAACTTGGAATTTTTAAACCAATCAGGTGAAACCTCTGCTGACTCACTTAAACTTTTTAATCAATGAATTTACTTGAAATATTTCCGAATAATGAAAATAGACTTGGAAACTGTTAAAAACTCCTCACAAAGCATTTGGATTTTCCAACTATTAGTACCTTGATCTCTTGTTATTCTTCACTAATATTATGAGCAGCTCTGACATTGATCTCTTTAATATCTGTTAGTATTTGTAAACCCCAAGGGAAGATAACTCTAAGCTAGTGGAAAAGGTGCGTTTAGTAAAAGGCCGCTCTCTTAGGTGGAGATACGAGTAAATCATAAATAAACGATGTAGATCATAGAGTTGGCAACACTGTACAATCAACTCAGAGACTACATACTAACATGACATAATATACATAATACTGTGCAATGCACTGTATACATGCATTATACTGTATATTACACAATATGTTATACTAGATGTATTTATTACACAGTATACTACATGACTGTATATTACACAGTATATTACACAGCATATTACACAGCATATTACACGTACATTGCATATATTAGACAGTAAATATGTTACAAACCTTCTCAAGGAGTGACAATGTGGCCTTGAGAGCTCCATCAGGCCGTCCAAATGGAAAGCAATACCTAAAATACATCCAAAAAACATGCTGTACATGTATATACTGTATGTGTAAAAATATAACATAGTACAATGTATATGTACATGTACATGTAGTCTACTGGGCTACTGCACAACGTTATACACCCAAGGCTACACTAACATACCTGAAATGTGTAATCTGATGCTCCAGGAGGGCCCTTAGTCTGGATTTGATCTCATCAAATTTCTGTTTCTCTGCTAATGTTATTGTACCCAGTCCATCTGGCCTATAATGTTCAGTATAAACTGCAAGTAACAGGCCTCAAACAATATTATGGTAGAGTATGTACCATATCAACACTTGTCTGTAGACCTTCATTAAACATTCCTTTGCCGTTGGTGAGGGTGATATAACGGTAACTAAGCCACTACACCGTTGTAATTAACTTACTTGTTGCCATGCACGTGAGCAGCGCAGAAGGCAAAACTGTAGTGGATTATATTAGGATCAATCATCAGTCCGTTCTCTGCTTTATCCAGGAGATCCGACATGTAACACAGGTACCGGTGGCACCCCCTCACACAGTACCGGGCCACATACTCGTCAAGGATAAAAGTCTGTCCTGGACTAAACCATCCCTAACAAACAAGTCTGGCAAATTAGACACCAATTATATCGAAAAAAAGTTGTTAGTGAATTCTTTGTGATATTCTACACAAACTGATCAGCATTTTTGAATTTTAGAGTTAAGTTTGTTCTATGTAGACGAGATGTTGTATCAATAAAAGGTAAGAGATGAACTAGTTTAGCTATATAAGTACATATAGAACTCAAGCCGTACACAAAGAATGTAGATTTACCAAACAAGTATAGGCGTCGTTCATTCTGTACTCAAGGGTGAGGTTCAGTAGGCATTGGAAGAGCTCAGCATGGTTAAACTCACAAGGGTCAGCAGATACGTACTCGTCTAGACCGAGTTTCCTAGCTCTGTCTATTTCTACAAACACCACACAATACTCTCTCTTCTCACACATGTAATAATAATACTCGCTATGAGAGGACAACTCCTATACTGCACAATTATATACCATTATCACCATAATATACTAGTAAACTGTACATGCAGACAAATTCCCCGGTAGTGAGGACTCTACAGATACCATGCATTAGTAACACATAGTACTAGTACTTACAGATACCATGCATTAGTAACACATAGTACTAGTACTTACAGATACCATGCATTAGTAACACATAGTACTAGTACTTGTGATATAGTTATCAGTGAGGAGCTGTGAAATATCATCTATGACATTTGAATCTAAAAATCTTGGTAACATTTTCTACTTGGTACTAATTATATTTAACTAGGCTAAAAGTGCTTACTAGGTTTGTCTTAAGCGCCTGCCCTAATCTAAAAGTCCGGTAGGCCTTAGGCTAACTTTGTAGAGCTCAACCATTAGATTACAGGTAAAGTGAGACAGATATGGTCTGGTATATGGAATGAGTAGCTTTATGTATGTGGAATGTAGGACTGATATACAGGACTATTATGTTGCCATACATAAGGGAGCACATTATGGCTTATTTACCATAATAGAATGGTTTGACAGTTACAGCACTGATAGACCTAGTAGGTTATACTGTGTGGTAGTGCATGGTAGAGCTAGATACATCATATACCTGTAGTACATGTAGACTTACTTATTATACATGATGTACGTTCTATAACAGTAGGTATAGCACATACGTACAATATGGATACATAGATACTGGCTGTCAGAGTGCATAGAGCTATGTAAGTACCACAATCAATATTACAGAGCTTAATTGGGAGATACTAGTGAGTACTATATTGTATCTGCATGTGCTACGTCATGAAATAGGCAATACATACTTAGCTGAGTAACTTGGTTGTATAACATGTATGCTAACATAAAATTTTGCAAGTATAAATGTACATGTACAAGCACTGAGCCACATACAACCTATTTGATTTCAGATAGTGCATGATTATGTATGAGAGCAGTCCATGAAATCGATATTACAGAAATGAATTGCACTATTAATTAGCTAATTATTCAACAATAATTAAACAAAGAATTAATTGAAAATAAAATGAAAGTAATTAAGCACGTGTGTGTATGCAAGTATCCTCTCACACAATGCACTGGCCACTTACAACTGTCACCGACTTCCATGCAACAAATATTAACATATTATTCATTAATGTTGTCAATTGACTATATTGCAACATTGGTATTACATGATACAATCTATGGTATATCTACATGCACATATACATGTACATGTAGGTGTAGGTGTATATATCCTATTCCATAACACACTCTTTCCATATAGGGATAGCCACACACATTTTTTCACAAACATGTAGGTTTACATAGGGAGGATAGTTATGTGCATGCATGTACACCTATCGACATGCATGTACATGTACACCAATATATATGGTAAGTATACACACGTGCTCATGAGTAGATGTCAACATTGAGGCATATTGTGCTAACAAGTACAAACCTGATCATACTGTATATACTTGTATGTACATGTACATGCATACTCATCTACTTTCACTTGCAAATACATAAGAGATGTAACGTAGCTGGCCTAACCTCCTTGTACTTTGGGTATGTTTGGCAGGTTAGGGGTGTGGCTTCCATTAGACATCACTGTCATCACTGGTTGTGTTGGTTTGTGGGATTGGCCTGTAGCTCTGTACAGGGCCTGTACCCAGCACTGTCTCTCATGCTCGTCGCTGGTGGCAAAGGTGACGCTGTCGCCTTCTTTGACAGCGTTGAAGTAATACTGGGCACCACCACAATCCATCTCTAAGAGTGAATAATAAGACACTTTACTAATTAGACACGTCTGCAGCCATAGAATGCACATCATCACTCACACTTAGTATAATACACTTATGTGCAACTCCAGTGTTGATTCTTATCCTTCAAACACTATTGACACAACGATTCTAAATATTAATCACTTTAATTGAGTATCATTAACTATTGGAAAATAATGTATCAAGATAGAAAGTACGATAGCTAGAGGGGAGATAGAAAGTACGATAGCTAGAGAGGGTGGGATAGAAATACATAATACATAAAAACAAGTGTAGTTGTGTATAAACCAATAGAAATGTATGTATCAGTGAGTTATATCCATGTAATAATTTAAATTAAAACTATGAAACAACGTGTTTTAGGCTCCAATTAAAATTAATCACTTTTATTCATGTACAATGTAGTCATATATGTTTTATTCAACCCCATACCATTTCTACAAGCTAATCATGGTGTTACATGTAGAATACAACACTTTGGAGTTGAGTCTATTATCCTTAGATATGGTTGAAGGTCAGTGGATACGCTAGGTATAAACAGCTGTGATATAACAGTGCCTACCAATATACCACTAGTCGACTGACTGACTGACTGACTGACTGACTGACTGACTGACTTACCTCGTTGAGCTTCACAGTAATCCACAGTGAAGCCCTTCAGCTGCAACATCTCAATAGGCTCGGCCTTTCTCTCTCTGTAGCTACACACAGCAAATGTATATTGAGAGACTTGTACCAGCACAAAGTACCTTCTCTTGCATGCCTTCCATATCTTCTTACCCATAGCATACAGGTACCTGTAGTAAAAGAGTAATAGTAATACAAGGTACCGTCATAGCATAGCAATGAGCATAGCATGAGTGGGGGATATCAAACAGTACAATTGTGTCCTCCTAAATTAGTTGATGGACATGTACCACACACACACTGTACATGTACCACACACACACTGTACATGTACCACACACACACTGTACAATCATGTACCACACACACACACTGTACATGTACCACATACACACTGTACATGTACCGCACACTGTACATGTACCACACACACACTGTACATGTACCACACACACACTGTACATGTACCACACACACACTGTACATGTACCACACACACACTGTACATGTACCACACACACACTGTACATGTACCACACACACACTGTACATGTACCACACACACACACTGTACATGTACCGCACACTGTACATGTACCGCACACACACTGTACATGTACCGCACACTGTACATGTACCACACACACACTGTACATGTACCACACACACACTGTACATGTACTCCACAGACACACTGTATATGGTATTGATCCTATCAGGTGGATCTACGCACGGAAGGAGACAGCTAACATGTCATAATGACAGAGTCCGCAAAGCTGACCCATTCCCCAGGGGAAATATACAACACATAGTAGTAAAACTACTAACATATGACCCACATCCATGTATTTAATATCAGCACACTATAGTGTAGGTACACAGATAGATCTACTATTAGAGGGTGAACATTTCCTATCTAAGACTGCTGCGCATAGTTACATACATACATACATTTACGTAGTAACCACAAGTGGTGTTGACAGTGCTCATTTACGGTATTTTCTGCTATTATCTGCACATTACCCACTACCCTGTATGTGAGAACCACCCTGATGTAGAAATGAACTATTTATATCGGTGATACTCGCTGAAGTCAGTAGCTGCTGCACCAGATGGTGCCAGACGCTGCACCAAATGGTACCAGCTGTATGATCTGCCCCAGCTGTTTTATGTATTGTATTCCTGTTAGTTATACCACTCACAGCTATTCCTGGTAAGTAAGTAGACTGTAACTGTAAGTACACTTTCAGGATTTAACTCTTTAAATAGAACTTTAATAATTGTCACTCATGATCTATCTAAATTAGAAGGCCTATATTGTTATGTAGTATGAATAAGACAAGTACTTTAAAGTTATTCAGCATGATTGTTCTGCAATCAATATACTCACAGGCCGGAGGTCAATGGCTTTAATCACAGAAGCTTTTTGAAGCCAGAGTACGCCCTGCAATGTGGGTGTAAACCATACTCCAGGGATGCTAGGCACTACCCAGTGACCTTACCGACTTGTTGGTTTACCGAGTGTATGGTGAAATGCTGTCTTAACGGGACTGGATTCTGGTCACTGACTCAGTGAACAGAGATTTACACGTACAGCGCATGTATTTAGTAGACCGTAGATCACACGGCTATGTGGTATATGAAAAATGGGTACAGTAATCTACAAACTGCAAGCCTACCATCTGATAGCAAATCTCAGCGAGTACCAGCATATGTCCACTAAATAGCCTATATCTAGATCCCATGCTGAAAGAATGAGGGACGGGCAATCACCTACCCGCAGTATTTCATGTTTTGTGGTTTATCCATCCGAACTATAACCTTTAGCTGAAGTTCTTCCTGAATCTTCTTGTCTGTCGTCAGTGTATAACTTTGAGCGAGTTTGGAGCTGGTAGCTGTCGGCTTCAACGTCACCTTCAAAGAAACACTAAACACGGTGACCGTCAGTAAGCTTCACACTACTTCCATTTTATGTAAAGAATTATCAATTATGTAATATAAATAGTGCCCGTTGGTTGTGGAAATTCTAATTAGAAGATCATTAGACCATCAAGATTTGACCAGATCGTCTGGGCCTGAGGGAGTTGCTCTGTAACTATGACCAGTGAGTGAGTAGTCAATACACATTGATGTACAGCAATAGTACAATACAGATAATCACATAAATGTAGCTGCAGGGTGTCCAACATTATCAGTATCTACACTGCTAATAGAGTCTAAAATTAGCTTGGCAAGGTCTTGTTCGCTGCCCGTACATGTAGATGGATAGCTAAAAGCAGCTACTCTATCCTCTCGTCCCCAATT
Source organism: Bugulina stolonifera (assembly GCA_935421135.1). Classification (NCBI taxonomy): domain Eukaryota; kingdom Metazoa; phylum Bryozoa; class Gymnolaemata; order Cheilostomatida; family Bugulidae; genus Bugulina; species Bugulina stolonifera. The sequence continues at coordinate 25,924,135 of OW285188.1, forward strand.
GACAGCTATACTAATCTACATCCATAACTGTAATTCCCAATTAATCAATTTTTCATGCCAACACATGGCACAATTCTTCTGGGCCATGAGCCACACGGCATAACATTACATAATCATTATATCAAAGAGAACTAAAACTAAATAATTATATAAGATAATTATGCTGTTCAGTTATTGAACAGCGGGCTAACATTACCACTACATTTACCTATTACACACCTTACACTGCTGTTCTCTTCTGTTCCTTAATTTTACTTTCCATGTCACAGAAAATTAAAAAGTGTGTCATAACCATGTTGGTAGATCTACAGCTTCCATGTTAACCAGAGCTACATTGGTTAATATGACATAACCATATATGTATATGATGTATATGAGGAAGGGGGGGGGGGGAGGATCTTAGGCTATCTCATAACCATAGCATATTATACTAGCCATACTAACCTTACCCAGGTCCTTGTCCTCTATACTTAACATACCACTGCTCTCCATACATAGTTTGATTTTAATATTTGGCAAGGGTTGAGTGGTGGTGAAGTCACCCTGAGTGCCCCAACTGGGTTTAGATGCAGGAGTTAGACCTGGAAACCAAATACATAATACAGCATACATGGTCTACATAGTACAGTGTACACCTACGGTCTACATGGTACCTACATAGTCTAGCTTTCTGGGAAGTGATGACACTTTCTCTATTTCAGGGAATGGCTGCCAACATGAATAATCATATAAAATAATATTTTCTTGTTTACTAACCACAGTGTTTATCCGAGAAGTGTGCGAACCAATTACTGAATATTTAACGAACTTGGTTTATCGTACACATTCTAGGAAGGCTAATCCATTCATATTACACACATAGCATAGCTTATATGAGCCTAGTCGTACAGTAGTCCTAACTCAACAAACCTGTTTGCAACTTTACTCCTTCCATTTCCATGGTACAGTATATATTCTTGCTGGGGGGTAGCTTTAAGCCCTTCAGTTCAACTATAACAACCTACAAGTAACACCAAGGCTGTGGCTTACATAAAGAGTACTGTAAACGGCATGTTTTAAGCACCTCTCTTGGAGCCCCACTGAGTTTTATATGTATCCAAACTAGGCCATTTTCAAAATCAGTATGTAGCCATTGCGCATACACTGACACTCACAGCATACACTGACACTCACCGCATACACTAATACTCACAGCATACACTGACACTCACAGCATACACTGACACTCACAGCATACACTGATACTCACAGCATACACTGACACTCACCGCATACACTGACACTCACCGCATACACTGACACTCACAGCATACACTGATACTCACAGCATACACTGATACTCACAGCATACACTGATACTCACAGCATACACTGATACTCACCGCATACACTGATACTCACAGCATACACTGATACTCACAGCATACACTGACACTCACAGCATACACTGATACTCACAGCATACACTGACACTCACAGCATACATTGACACTCACAGCATACACTGACACTCACAGCATACACTGATACTCACAGCATACACTGATACTCACAGCATACACTGATACTCACAGCATACACTGACATTCACCGCATACACTGATACTCACCGCATACACTGATACTCACCGCATACACTGATACTCACAGCATACACTGACACTCACAGCATACACTGATACTCACAGCATACACTGATACTCACAGCATACACTGATACTCACAGCATACACTGATACTCACAGCATACACTGATACTCACAGCATACACTGATATTCACCGCATACACTGATACTCACCGCATACACTGATACTCACAGCATACACTGATACTCACAGCATACACTGATACTCATAGGATACACTGATACTCACAGCATACACTGATATTCACCGCATACACTGATACTCACCGCATACACTGATACTCACAGCATACACTGATACTCACAGCATACACTGATACTCACAGCATACACTGATACTCACCGCATACACTGATACTCACCGAGAAAGTAACTTGAAAGATACTTTCTTAGTGTCTCGGTGGCCCATCAGCCAAAAAGATTTCGGAGTTTAGGATAAAAATTTGATTTTTGTTGTAGCAATATTTTATTTTAAAATTCTATTCTATATTTGCAATAATAAGTCAATTAATACTAATAAAGAAATCTTTCAAATTTATCCTTAGAATGTCATCAAATCTTGGTAACATGGTCATACTATGACACAGGATGCAGCATTACAATTCGTGGCAACATTGGCATAATATAAACTGGCCACTGAGATCTGGGTGGGTCACCGGGAAGCGCATAGGCCTAAATGTGCCTTAAGAAAGTCAATCCCCATATTGGATGGTAAAGGGAAGTTTACACTAGGCACATCCCGCCTTTCGAATCAACATGCTCCGATGGACCAGGTTTTCTAACTACGTTCCAAAATATATGACCATCGTGCAATCAGAGAATAGTTGTGCAGGCTGTACCTATTATTAATGCGACGCGTTCTGTAATTTGAATCTGTCTGTATTTTCCACACTCCCAACACAAATTACTTGGATCTGTCGTAATTAAGTAAAACTTAATTATGTCAAAGATGGACCCAGCGAAAATTTGTCTTGTGTATGAATCAGTCCACAACATCTAACCAATCAGAGTAGTGTTTCAGTGCCGCTCACCTCAATTGTAAATGACAAGACGACGTCCATCTTGCTCAAAGTTTGCTCACTCTCCTCAACTACATCAATCTTGGACATGGCGTTAGGCTGACGGCTAAAACCACAACACAAATAGGATCTCAGATAATATAACAAACTGGACACAGTTGGACAGAACTGGACTTAGCTGGACACAGAATTATTTAGATGTCAGCATGGTAGGACAATAGGCTACTATTTTTCCATTCCTCACTTGTAATTTTAGGTAAAAGACAACCAGGACAACATATAGCGGTAAACAAGGGGTTGGACGGACTAATTACATAATGTTCTCAGTTGATCATCATGGCATATGGTCAGCATACAAGTCAGCGATATTGTAAGCAGCTGCAGCCTTCTGAACCTTACGTGACAGATAAAATAATCAGATCAATCTGTCTATTACTGTAGATTGCCTTAGATAGCATTATTGAAATGAGAACAAGTGCAAACATAATGGCTGTATACTAATTTATAAAAAAACAGAAAGACATCAGTAGAGTGTATGTATATAACAATACCAGTGATGGTTAACAACACTATTCAAATATGTACAGTAGCAATAACCATGATAAATCAATAGCAAGTAATAGTTGACAAACAGTATTAACTGCTAAATCTATTTGAAACCCTTGCACACTATTATAATATAGTGATTACCTTTCCTTGTAAACTCACACCTATGATACTGGGAGGTGAACAGAAAGTATTGGATAGCAAATTACAGATTGTCTCTCCTTTGTTTTACTCACACCCCAATTTGGCCAATAATGTCAAGTGTGAGATAATGGAACAGACTGAACAACCATTTTAAGTCAATTGAAGACGATTCCTAATGCAAAAGAACTGAAAAAATACTGCTTCAAAAAGTTTAATAATATTTACACAGCCTTATTGTGTAATAGGGCCATAAACATAATCAATCACATCATTTGAAATGCATTGAGGTTATTTTCTCAGAATAATAGCCTTAGTAGTTAGCTAACATACTTGGGTTTTTTAGGGTGTTTCTGTATGGAGCCCCCTTTAACCGGCACACTCTCTAAGTTGGCCTTTAGCTGAAGTATCTGTGCATTCAGCTCCTCGACGTTCATTAGCTCCATTTCCTTGACTATGAACCTGGGTTTCCAAGGCTTCTACAGTGTAATATACAGTGTAATATAGTACAATGGGTTTAAGTGTTTCTATTAATTCCAATGCCCTGGGGACACATAGCTGATGAACGAAACAGTGCCATCCAAATGACTGCAGGTTAGGATATAAATGAATATTATTAACTTGTTGCAATCATCTATAATTTAAAAATTAATGAATAGTTTAGACATTAATAATATATCTAATAACCTCTATGAATGATGTCAAAACAAACTACATCATTTGAATCAAAAACCACTCAGTGTCCAACTACAGAGTAGGTAGATGCTGTAATGCTGTTTGTACATGACTTGGCTGATAACTGAAATGAGAAGCAGTGTGGTGGGCTCCTAATAATTTGGGTGGTGGGCTCCCATAATACTTTATTGGGAGATGTTTCGACAGTTATATTTTCTTCAGTAATCAATCGGTCAGCATACAAACTCATGCAGAGCATACGGTTTATACATAAGATTAGCTGCTGCAATTCCCACATGTAATTCCGAAGGTCTATCAGACATATCATAATAAGTGTACTATTTGATTTTTCATTCTCTCCTACAATATATGTACTGGTCCGTGCCATTTACCATACAACAATAATCTAGCAAGTAAACTGGAGGCAGGTTATGTCCCCTGTGTCCCTGCGTTCTAGAATCTACATAAATATGCTGGTTGGCAGAGTTTGAGCTGTCAAAGTTTCGTAAGAGTAGTGAGCACCGGCCTAATTCTAACTAATGCGATGCACACCTACAGGACATCACCAGCAATGCTAGTGTTCCTGAGTGTAACACAGACACACAGACCACAGACACACGTACCATTTTGAAAGCTCCTGAATCCATCTGTTGTTGTCGACTTGCCAACTCTCGCCGCACCTGGGCTGCCTGTTCATCCAAGTTATCCAGCTAGAACACAAACCACAGTCATACTATCTACTTGTTTCATTATTACTTACTTATAAAATAAATACAGCAGTAGAATAGACCAGAGTCAGCCATACAGCCAACTAGGGTACTGGCAGTAGTTGCCTACGAGTGAATACTCTTCCAGCCAATCAGGAACCAGGCACTCACTCTTACGCAGGAAAGCTTGAACCTGTGACTTGGTGGTGTATGCATCATCATACCTAAACCCTTGCCTGTGGATGCAGGGATCTAACTTATGTTTATGATGGCAGTAACAACATTACACAAAGCAGAAAGCACATGTGAGCCCACAGTTTTCCATGTTTCAAAAGTAACAGAGTACAGTAACGATGTTAGATCTTGTTTTGGTCTATTAAGCCTATTGAGCAACAACATATAAATGTTTTTGTCACATGGAATTAAGACAGAAAGCACTCAATAGTGAATCAAGGGCTAAGGTAGGTGTGAGCAAGAATAAATACGTGAGAGTAAGTACTGTATAATAATGAATCCTAGCTAAACACTATTGATATGGGATTATTGATTATTCCTATTAACATTATGCCATCTGCAAGTGTCTGTCAACAACAAAACATTATTCCAGGAGGGTAGGCACAGCCTTTAGATGTGTGTGTTTAGTACTTGTACAGTCAATGGTACTAATGGCAGCACTTATCATACCACCACATATCATATTATTGTATGCTGCCTGCCAGCATGCATTCCTATCCTAGAATCACTGTCTCTTGTAGGATTGTCTGAACTCCAACTAAAAGCTGAGGTGATTCATCTCTCCCATTGCTCTTCTTGGCATATTAAAAATATATATGCTTCAGTATAAAACTGTGTTTACTATTCTACCAGTTTTAATGCTTAGCAAATAATATGCCATTATACAGTTAGTACAAGGATATATTCTGGGCTATTATCTCAAATTTCTATAAGTTTCAAATGCAAACAGCACTGAATGTATCTGTAATTAATATTTTAATAATTTATTGCCACATTTAAGATGTCAACAATGATAGGGACTACAGTGAAGCTACAATGTTATCTGTTGATGGCCACATCAGGAACTTTCTATGCTGGGGGATCAAATTTTGTCATGACTTGTGTATTTACATGAAGGGTACATTGTGTTATAACTGTTATCACTGTAACCAACACCAGTATTAACCATAAATCATAATAGTATCTACCTTGGCCAGAAATGTCAACAATAAAGTACAATAAGTGACATATGAAATACCACAATCACTTCCTTAGCAGCCATTTTATGTAAATTAGCTGTGGGGTTGTAATAAAATTTGCCAAATTTAATAAATTCTGCATACTTGGTAGCCTACCTCAATTGGGTATTTTAAATTTATAATAATGTCAATAAATTGTTGTTATACTAATGTTGTAGGGCGATTTGTTTCTTCTGAGGCTTATCATGCATGCAACATTAGCCATAGATGTACATGTACCTTGATGAAATGTAGGCCTTGGTTGACAAGCACAGTGCAGTAGTTGAAGTTAATATATGCATATATACATATAGTAGGCTCAAAACTTTTTGAAAAATTTATGAAATAAATATAATAATGTATGCTCAATTGTAGGGCTGATGCACTGATGAACTGTGTAGGCTTATACTTCCAATTACATTTGGAGAGTTGCACTTGGTACTTATACTGACTACATACTACATATACTTGTGTATTTTAACATAGTGAGACAGCAGGCCCCACCTATATTATTTATATTTCTGGCCAGATACCAATTCAGACCTTTAGTCTACAGTAAGCTGTACTGTAAGTAAGGCCACAGCTAAGATGAGAGCTGTTAATGAGTTACAGTGTAGCTACAGTTGATATTATTGTACATGACGTTCATGTCCTAATATTACTTGTATTCATATACTTTGTCAATATTTATAGTTTTAATTTGGAATTACAACTGTACTTACACACTTTACTAGTATTTGGTGATTTAACTTGTACTTGTACCCATACTTGCTCTCAATGTGGACAAATTATTTGTAGCCTACTTCTCAGTGCCGGTCTTAGTACTTTACATGTATTTGTACTTGGCTCAATTCTTAGAACAACAGCTTTGCCCAATTGCACCAAACTCTGCTAAAAACTCAATGCAATGTGATCATATTTGATAAATTGCTAACTTTAGCAAAATACAAGTTGAGAATATTATGTAGCATCACTGTCACTAAACTAGCTGTTCAACTGCTATGCATTCATTCCATCACAGCAACATCATCATATACATGTAGGCCGACATCCGTTGTCATAGATATTCAGCCAACACAGCCATGTAGCTTGTCAACCTATTTGCTCATACATGTAGTGTATAGGCCTACGTATAATAGTTATATAGATACATGCATGCCCTACGCAGTAAGTAAATGTGGGTACAATCCCACTTACCTGCAGAGCATTGAAGAGTATTAGGTGGTCATAATTCTTTATGTTGAAAATGTTTTGAAACATTTCATATAACTGATCCTTGCTTAGTATAAGCTCATTTGTCGCGGTTGATGACCTTTGGGTTCTTCTGTCACTATCATTCCCTCGATAAATTGTATCATATTTTGTCATCCAAGAACTTAAAACAGTTTCTTTAGCTAAACCATCAATTTCTGGTAGACAGCGAACACGTTTTTCAATGTTATTTTTGAATACCTCTCGGAAATCATTGGCAGAACAAGCACCACTACGCACCATACTCGTCACCCTTTCACTCTTCAAGAAAACTTCGTAGTAGCTCTGAACAGCATTCTTGAACGCTTCATCTGCCATTATTTGCATTTCCCCATTTAGAAAGGCATAGAAATTATCTTTAATTTTTGAAAGCTCTTGCTTGTTGATTTTAGCTTGCCGTTTTTGCATGTCATGTTGTGGAGGCTTTTGTTTAGCATTAAACGGAAAAGCTATACACCTCAAGACAAATACATAGATTTGGAAGCGCCTGCGCTTTTCTTCCTCTTCTAGATTTATTCGCTCAAGATCTTCTCTTTCTCTTTCACTAATTACACTGGAGGTCGGACTCCCATTCCGTCTCATAGGCATAGGACTCCTATCCGCTCCTCTCAAACTGGGGTGCCTCTCATGTCTGGGAGTACTATGAATGCTACCATCGTACGACCTTGCATCATAGCTAGAAGGAGGAACACTCAGCCCACTCCCAATACTCACTGTATCAAATGATGAGCCTGCATTTGTATGTTTAGTATTCTCAAAACTAGGGGCTCTGCTAGTACTAGCAGGGCTGCCACTGCTCCCACTGTTATTACTCTTAGTTGACCCATAATGGTGATGCCCACCAAATCCACCACTGTCTCTTGCACCCAAAGGAGGCTGGTGTGGATGACTGTTAGCTTGACTGTGGCTTGGAACGGTAACTGTTACTCCTGCTGGTGAGTCGATACAGTCCTTTCGATTTTTGTAATCGTATGGTGACTGTTCAATGATATGTGGTTTACTATAGTCATAATGATAATCATCCTGATCATCATTATCCTCACTACTTGAAGAATGTAGAGACATCAGGGACTCACCGAAAGCTTCCTTAACTAAAGACTGCAGAGAAAAATATGTTCATATTGATATTCACACGCAACTGTAACCACTCATTCAGTCACTGACCGACACTTGCTGTCTTATAATCATGTTACTAAAACTTATATGTAACTCTCAAAACTAACATTCACGTAGCAGCATATTTTCTTTTTTGCGATGTAATGACATTTATTTGATTGGTTTACAAATAATAAAAATTACTAGTTTAAAATGCACAAATATGTAATAAAAGCAATTTTTATTAAGTTTTGTGCAAGAAAGCTTTGAGGCGATAAATAAAAATAGTTTTGGGGTAGCACAACTCCTGTTATTTCACGCTAATGCGCTCCATATATTATTATTCTTTTGTAATCCATCAAGGAGTTGCAACTCCCTGAGTCCACGGATGATGACCTGCACAATGCTCTGCTCACAGCCCTAATAGTTCTATCTATGGTTCAGTTCACTACTCAAAAACACTAAGCACTTGTACAATGTAGTCATATTATAATATGTGCAATGTAGGTAATAAATTATTTGCATGATTTTAATGATTAACTCATTCACCAAAATGGTTGCTTGCTCATTAGTCACTTCTTATTACCACTGCTAGTATTCTGCTGCAGATAGAAAACAAACATTTGCTTCTTCATTCCAAATCATTTCATCCATGTAATTATTGGGGCCAGGAATGTTCTCAAATGTCCTAACATATTATATCTAACATAGCATTTTAACCTAGATATGGATGAATTACAAGTGTGAAGCAAAAGAGCCAAATAGAGAAGTTGAATGATCTAAATTTATTAGAGTAAATTATAAAAGCATAGCTATGTATAACAAATAATATTATAGGTACATATTATATTGATGAGTTTTATGCTAAAAGTGCTACAGTTTTCAATATTTGTCAGCCATCATAACAGTGACCAAAGCTGACCAACCAGTAAATGGATGACAGCCTTTCCCTTGACCAGTCATATCATCATATTGCTCCCAAATATAGCCTGTCCTCCTGTACTCTTTCTCCACATTGTTAATAATATTATCCCGAAGTTCATCATGCAGACTAGCAGCCAGTTGCTGATGTGGACCATCTACAAGGCTATAGTGGTACAGTGATCTAACAGCTAGATAGTTGATGTTAATCCAGATAGCACCTCTCCAGTACGGAGGGTCATGCTCCGTATTGTGTTTCTGGTACAATGGAGAGCTCTTACTCAGGGACCTCAGGCCATACTTGGTCCACAGCAACTTGTCATCCTTCAACTGACGTAAGATATGACCCAGTTGTTTGCTCTGTGGCTCTAATATCTGTGTGAGCAATGGAAAAAGAGAAACGTAGCCATAGTAGGAGGTCACCAGTTTATTTGTGGGCTGCTTGGTCACCACCCTCTCTAAGTCCCTATGAGGTATCGGTTGCCCAGGCTGTAGATGCTGGGGAGGGGGAGGTCTCTTTAGCTTTGTAGCATCTGTGTGCAGTCCATAGTCAGCGTACCGCTTGAGTGGTTCCGACCAGTGCAGCTCATTAAGTAGGGAGTTGTCTGACAACGTCTCATATGTCAGCTGGTAATCTCTCCAATCCTCGTTTAGATTTCTGGCTATGTTTGCCATTACCTGGCAAAAAAAAGAGTTACTATATAGCTAAGACACCCTTTAATCAATGCATATTAGAACTACTCACCAGCACTGCTGAGTATGTGTGTCTATTGTACATATACACAGCAGTGTCTGACTGTACATATACACACCACACTATACTGACTGTACATATACACACCACACTATACTGACTGTACATATACACACCATACTACACTGACTGTACATATACACACCACACTATACTGACTGTACATATACACACCATACTATACTGACTGTACATATACACACCACACTATACTGACTGCCCATATACCTTAGATGCCAGAGCGATCCAACACCTCAGGTCTAGATGTCTCTCGTCATTGGTTGGGTGCGAGGCACGGGGATAGTCATCCAACCCGGATGTAAGTGTTTTTGGGTTTATCTCCTTAACAGCATCAGGATTCCTGCCTTTCCATCTGGATATGCAATGTATACTTAATAGTTTACTTGACACAGATATGCGAATACCAACCTATGTAATGTAATAGAATCTGACAGCGAATATGCATGTCCTATTACCACATGTATATCCCCTGTCACCTGCATAGTTATACCTAATGATATACGAGGGAACCTGTATAGTTATACCTTATGTCATACAAGGGAACCTGTATAGTTATACCTAATGTTATACAAGGGAACCTGTATAGTTATACTGCAGTATAGGGAAGATTCCCACACCATATAGGCAACACGGTTACAGATTGTCTACAATGAAGAGGGATACCTATAAGTGGTGGGCAGATCCCCAGCCTGAGTTTTATTGTACCAGTTGTACCAGATCTTCAGTCTAGGATACAGATGCTTCAGATATTGATGAGAGGAGGAGGAGTTCTGCTTTATCAGTGACTACAAGGATGGATACACAAAATTATGTGTAGTTTGTCCGATATATATTATAGCAAATGATAAACATCTCCATGAATTATGATACGCTATGATATGATATGCTATAATATGGCATGCTATGATATGCTATAACATGGTGTGCTATGATATGCTATGCTATGATATGCTATGATAAGCCATGATATGGTATCCTATGATATGCTATGATATGGTATGCTATAACATGGTATGCTATGATATGCTATGATAAGCTATGTTATGGTATGCTATGATATGGTTTGCTATGACATGATATAATATGATATGCTATGATGTAGTATGATATGACATGATGTGGTGTGATATACTATAAGATGCTATGCTATGCTATGGTACGATATGCTATGGTGTATAACACACAGTACAGACCTCTATGATAGATTCCAGAGGCAGGAAGAAGGTGGGAGGGTTGGCGTTTTCATTACGTTGAACTACAAATTCCTCAGGAACCTTTGCCCTTGCTTCTTCCCCAAGTATCTGTTCACGTGGTATCCACCTGTAACATATGTAGTAAGTATCCTTCTATAATACTATTCCTTTATTATAACACCAGGAACTTTTATGAGTCAAAAAAGACTTGATTACAATACATATGGGTACATATATTATGGCGCATACTGCGGTGGATACTGTAATGTAGACTGTGGTGTATACTGTTGTGCATACTTTCTCCATTAGATATCACATAAATATATAAACATAACGCATACAATATGAGCCCTTTAGGCGTGATATACTGCGTACCCTTCAGAGTTCATGAGATCCATCCAATGACCTATAATCTCCATAGACAGTTCCTCATCCCACTCTTTTATTAACATGTTGTGGAACCCCTCGTCCCACAGGAAACCTCTGGGAAAGAATGATCTAGAAGGTACGGCTGAGAAGAGCGCAGTGTCCCAGTAGTTGACGGGTTTATCATTATATACTGACTGGACTTTAGATGAGCCAAAGAAGAAGCCTACACCACCTGGGAACCACACAAACAAACAGAAGTAAACATACATTCATATCAACTAAATATCACTGACATGGTTGGATACTTGTCTTGCATGCATAATATCTATCAAAACTATATCTGTATAGGTATTCCATTGCCCTTCAAACACAATTATTGGGAAGCATTTCAACACCACACCTCATAATAGAATATGGCTTCATGATTCCAAAGCTATAGAAAATAATACTTGCTATGGTTGCTATTCAAAATGGTAGAGAACAAAATTCATATCTACGTGTACATGTATGAGTAGGAAACAAAGTGAAAATCATTGGAGTTGTCCTCTCATTAAAACTAGTATTACAGGAAAGCATAACTCCTAGTTAGCACACAGTTCCAACCTAACATGTTACTCATAGCAGCTTGAGCAAAGCTAATCTTCTCAGGTGAGTATCCTTTCTCCTTCAGTCTGAATGTCTGCTCAAACTTGGCATCAAACTCTCCACTTCTTCTGCTGATCTCTGAGTGAAGTACAGGACCTTGGAGTGAGTTGGGTCTGTCCGCAAAACTCTCTGACTCAAACACAACCTACAACATGTTCAGCGACAGATGAGACATGAGGGGTATGTAGTGTGACAATCAGGTTATGGGACATTGTACATTAGTAACCATACTGTCATATTCATTGATATCTGTACTGGCTGGTATCATCGGTATCTGTACTGGCTGGTATCATCGGTATCTGTACTGGCTGGTATCACGGAGAGCTGTACCACCAGGTATCATGGAAAGCTGTTAGGTAAATGGAGCAAGAGTGTAACCAACCTCTAGAGTGAGTGGAAGCTGACCAGTAACTTGGTAGATGTACATGTTTGGTCCAGGGGAGTCATGAGGTACCAGTCTTCCCTTCAGTCCAACGTACTCTCCTACAATATAGCAGTACTTATACTGCACAGCCTACAATTGTGTCTATCACACTTCCCTACAATATAGCAGTACTTATACTACACAATCTACATGTATCTATCACACTCCCCTACAATATAGCAGTACTTATACTGCACAGCCTACATGTATCTATCACACTCCCTACAATATAGCAGTACTTATAGTACACAACCTATGATACCCCTACAATTATAGCACTACTTATACATATAGTACACAGCCAGCCTACTACACCTCTACAATAGCACTTTTTACAGTGTATAGTTCACACAATGCCCATTACCCAGAGGCTTTATAAAGTGAACACACAACAGTACCCGTTTACCTTTATCTCGTTTGATCTCCAAGCCGTACTTCATCACAGTCTCTATGTGCTCGAACCCTGGAGTGTAGGTGACCATGTGGTTATATTTTAGATCTGTCCCTTGAGTGTTGAATGATATCTTATACCCTCCTAACTCACTGTCATATCCTTCTAGAGACCTCAAATGACGCGACTTTTTAATACTAGGAGTGACATCACTTGGACCATCAGTGGCGAAGTAATACAGTAAAGATACTTTGTCAGTAGTTGGGTTGTTAGTCTGAACAAAAATTGAAATGGAAGCTCTTATTGAATCATTTATACAAAAGATATAAAATATATACCTACAGTAAATGCAATGATTGTAAATAAGCATGCTATCCAAATACTAAACAACAAGTATTATTAGGCCTATTATTGGGTATTCTGTTGTGACATATCATTAGTTCCTACCATGACACCGCTATAATACGTAGTGACATAACATCAAGTTATCCCGAGACAAAAGCGAAAAACTCGCGAAAACGTTAGGAATGACATCAGATCCCAATATCTGTGACACCACAATGTTGGTTCAATACTGGTTTGTTATTGGTTATGATTATATTGACGACACGTGCTACAATTATCGGATGTAAATAGATTATGAGAAGACAAGCAAGAAGTACAGTTTCACTGTCTTGGGATAGCAGCATGTATTGGGTGCTAATATGGACCACCAGCCAAGCAGATTCACCAGTAAGTTATAAGAATATTCAAATTTAGCCCGTTGGTTACAAGGTTAGACCATCAATATTACTCATGAGTGTCCACTAAGAAGAGCTAATGATGTTCGGGGTATTAGGCTAACAGCAAGCAGCGTAAACTCTGTGCACATGAATGGAAAAGACATCCACATATTAGTAAAATTTCTTTAAGAACAGGAGCAAAATGAGCAGATTTACCTTACTGGTAGCAGTTATTCTAGCCGACCAGTCTCCTCCATTCTTTCCACCAACCCTCTTAACATACTCTGTAACTAATTTAATATCTCCGTCGTGTAACTCCTGCACACCAAAGTCATTACCATTGTGCTTAAGCCACCCATACTTCTTCAACCCATCCCCCTAAAATACACATGAGCATCCATGTTGTAACATTGATTATATCTAATGAGTGATTCATCTGAACCCACAGGTCGCATGTCTAGTATGAGTGAGCTCAGTGGAAGACGAGCCCTTCTACCCAAAGTGAACTGTCAAGTTTAAAACAACAAACCTGTTCACACCAATGTCTGATCTTGGGTTGCTGAGGTAGGAGCTGTTGGAACCACATGAGACCGGTAACAGGAGAGTTAGCACTACGAGTCTTAGTACCAAAGTAAACACCTGGCCGGTAGGTACCCCAGAATCTACCCATATCTGATGCTCGTTCATTAGTGATTACCATTGGTGCATCACTCGGTCTGATTACTAGGTTCTGCATCATATTCTTATAGTAAAAGTATGCTGAAAAATATTATAGTTTACACGTAATATTAAATATAGGTGGCAAACAGTGAACAACTGTCTGTCTTTATTAGTTATGCCACACAAACATAGCTTACCTATAGCACCTGTGACAATGAGAGGAACCATAACAAAGAGAAAAATAGCCAACTTGTCTAAGTGAGCAGGTACGCCATCTTCGTCAGCTGTGTCACTGTCATCATGAGGGTGAGCTGGCTTCTTCGAACCTTTCCGCTGTCTCACTGCTCCACTCTTCCCTGCCATGACTGCACCTGCAAAAGTAATGAGTAAAATACAACCACAGACTATCACAGAAATAGCACTGAACCAACTAGACGCGATACTTTCTTTTCTACGGCCACCTTGCTAAGATATAGGGTTTGACCATCATGACCATATCACCTCGACTTCGATAGGTGATATTTTTCCTGCAAGGGAATGTATTTATGTGCAGCCAGAAAGTTGGCTCCACATCTACAAAAATAGTCCACCTCTGTTTGTCTGTCTTTAGAGTCTCGAGACCTCCAATTGGAGAAAAGTTGAGACCTTCAGTTCGTCAGAAATTATTTATGTTATTGATTATTCCGCTACTAGGTTCCCTGTTCTCAGTTCCCTAGATGTTCTTATAAGAAAACTCTGCAGATAGCTGTTAGTTTTTGTGAGGTCTTCGAATGGTCACGTGGTGATCGAGACGCATGCGCGTTGATTGGGAGAGCAGCGAGTGGACTGCGGCCAGTTGCACAAACGTATTTGTGCGAAGTGGAAGTCTCGCTGTGTTTGTGCTCACATTATTCAATTATTATTATCCAACCGTGTTGCGCTCTGGTAGCCAACGCGTAGGTGGCGTAGGTGGTGGCTAAGGGGAGGTCGGAGAGCCATCGTGAAGCAGTTTGGTACTGCGTATTTATCATTATCTCTTTTCCTTACTGTAACTGTGCTGTTCAGTAAGCCAACAAGCTATTTCGGCTCTTTTTCTTATTTAATTAATTGTTTTTCTCCACTTATTTAATTACGTTATTGCATTTTGTTTTGTTTTCGTTGTTAATAATGAGTAAGCCTGGCTTAAAAGATGAGGCTTCTGGTGAGTCGTCAAGCCAGCCAGAGAGGGAACCCACCACTCTGTTGGTGGATGCTGGCACGCTTGCCAGTGTGCTTAATCAGGCACGTGGTCCGATTTTGGACCGAATCAGGAGACAAGTGTCTCAGTTTACTGGCGATGGGTCAGTAGACGTGGCAGCGTGGCTGCGTGAGTACGAGAGGTACTGTGGGTTGGAGAGAGTGTCTCCAACCGACCTGCTAGCATACATGCTGGGGGGCAATGCTGCTCGAGTGTACGGACGGATGATGGTACACGAGGCGTCTAATTGGGACGTCGTGAAGGCTGTGTTAACAGCGGAGTACGCCATGCCTCGGCAGGAGGCTTGGCGTCAGTTTGTCAACCTCGAACTCCAGGAGGGAGAGTCGGTTGACGTGTACCTCGACAGGCTGGAGAGGTACGCTGGTAGACTGGGGCTGTCCTCTACAGACCTTAGTTTTCGGATTAAGTTCATAGAGGGGCTCCCAGCCTCCGTCTATGAGTGGGCGGTGACGCACGAAGGTGCGTACACCGTCGACTTTGGGGCGCTGTTGTCCCGGGTGCGAGGGAAGCTCGCATCGAGGAGGGCAGTGGGAGGGCGTGCTGGATCAGCACAGCCGTCTGTCACTGCCGCTGCAACTGCTTCGGGTAAGCAGACGGGGAGCACTGCTAGTTGCTTCCGCTGTGGAGGTCCACACCGGGTAAAGGAGTGTACCGTGAGTAGGCGGGCCTTCTCCGGTAAGCAGCCTTCGAAGCGCTCTTCTGGCAAGAGGGCAGGGTGTTTTCGGTGTGGCAGCACCGATCACTGGGTGCAGGAGTGTCCTGCACCGAAGCCGCCTGCAGCGGCTGCAGGGCTGGAGGATAGCCAGTCGGGTTTTCACGGGGAGGGTGCAACTCGGGGCGCCGCATCCTCCGCCATGGACACCAGCAACTAGGCGTTAATCGCCGAGCACCTTGCTCCTCAACAACGAGTGAAGTGCTGAGCGGTGCATGCGTACCGCGAGATAGCCTGGCGCTGTCGGGGGCCACTGGTAAGGCTACAACTAATAGTCGAATGCCAGTCATTCAGGCCGTTCTGAACGGTCGTTGTTTCTCGTGTCTGGTTGACACTGGAAGCGAGCGGACTCTGGTCAGTCCGCGGGTGGTGGTGGGAACGGCCCTAAGGCAGAGTCGGCCTTTGTTAACGGCTGATGGCAAGGCCTCTAACGTGAGGGGTTGTTGTCGGGTTATCATTGGATTGCACGGGCACTGTTTTGATGTCTCTGCGCCAGTGATGAATGAGTTGGGCAATCTGGGAGTTGATTGCTTACTCGGCGGAGATGTGATTGATCACATGGGAGGAGTCACTGTGCAGAGAGGCTCTGACTCGAAGTACTCGGTTCGCTGGGGAAAGTCTCCCTCGGGTACTTGCTGCAGGATTCCTGATCAGCGGAGTGACCATACGTCATTGGCTTGTGGAGCAGCCGGCAGTCGTTGTGGCGACACTAATAAGTCTCTGAGGGTGGAGGACCCCGACTTCTATGCCACATTTGCAAATGGTCAATGGACGGTCAGCTGGCGGTGGTCTGGAGAATCTCCCAAGAAGCTTCAGTCACGTGTCTCTGAGTACAAGTGCGCTCAGGCGCCACATTTGCGTGAGCGTTATTGCGCTGAACTCGAGAGCTGGATCTCGAAGGGTTGGTTGAAACGGTGGGATGGGCCAGTCACAGGTATTATTCCATTACTGGCGGTGTTTCAACCCACAAAGGACAAGGTTCGCCCAGTCATGGATTACCGTGAACTGAATAACTATGTTGAGTGTCATACGGGCGATGACATGGTTGCTGTTTGTGGGGACAAACTGAGGAAATGGCGACAGCTGCAAGGGGAGCTCAAAGTCGTTGATCTAAAGTCAGCATACCTGCAGATACATGTCGCTGAGGATCTCTGGAAGTATCAGGTAGTTAGGTATAAGGGTGTGAATTATGCCCTGACCAGGCTAGGTTTTGGCCTGTCCTGTGCACCGAGGATCATGACATCGATCCTTAGTAAGGTTCTCTCGTTGGAGGAATCTGTTCGGCGTGGAACTGATCACTATATTGATGATATAGTGGTTCAGGAATCTGTGGTCAGTGTTGAAAAGGTGCGATCGCACCTGAAGATGTATGGCCTTGTGACAAAGGAGCCAGAGAGCCTTGATGGAGGCCGTCTGTTGGGAGTCGCGCTGCGACGGGGTTCTAGTGGATGTCTGGAGATGGCGAGAGGAACAGCTCTCACCGAGGTGAGTCTTGACCCGGGCAAATTAACCAAAAGGGAGCTGTTTTCCTTGTGTGGCCGACTGGTGGGACATTACCCGGTTGCTGGGTGGCTACGTCCCCACTGTAGTTTTTTGAAGCGCCTGGGGTGCAGTGGTCCTTGGGACGAGCAGGTTGAGCCTGATGTTCGCACCCTAGCAGTAGAACTGCTAGCCCGGGCTAGACGGGAGGACCCTGTCAAGGGCTCCTGGATGGTGAACCCCGGTGGTTCTGTCACAGTGTGGACAGATGCTAGTTCTCTTGCCATGGGTGTGGCCCTGGAGGTCGATGGCAACATTGTGGAGGATGCGTCATGGCTCCGAAAGGAGTCTGATTGCATGCATATCAATGTTGCTGAGCTAGAAGCTGTGGCTAGAGGGATCAATTTGGCTATCGTGTGGGGATTTAAGGTCTTCACCTTAGCTGTTGATTCAATGACTGTTGTCAATTGGATAGCAAATGCTATTGACAAGCGCAGCCGGGTGCGCACTAAAGGTGCCGCTGAGATGTTGGTTAAACGTCGATTGGTGGTGGTTCGTGAGACAATCGCCGAGTACGGCCTGAATGTGTCGGTACGATTTGTACCTACGGTAGAAAATAAAGCTGATCGCATGACCAGGGTACCGAAGCGCTGGCTAGAACATCGTGAACCGAGCAATTCATCGGCAGAGGTAGCTGCTGTTATACTCACTGGGCAAGACCCCAAGGATGCAGTTTGGGCTGCACACCTGCCGCATCACTTGGGTGTTGATAGGACCCTGTATCTTGCCCGACAGATTCGTGGCGACCTGTCTCGCGAGCAAGTGCGTCGGGAGCTGATGAGCTGTGAGGCTTGTCAGTGCATCGACCCGGCTATGCGAAGCGAGAGCATGGTGCCTCGTGGAAACCTAGCTGTAGAGAACAATTGGTGTCGGGTTGCAGCTGACATAACCCACTATGGACACCAGGTGTTTCTCTCTATGGTGGACTGTGGTCCGTCGCGTTTTGCTATCTGGAAACGGTTGCCGAATGAGTCGGCAACGCAGATTGTTGCTCAATTGCGAAATGTAGTAATTGAGCGCGGGCCGTGGGATGAGTTATTGGTGGACAACTCGACTGCGTTCCGGTCAGCGGCTGTAGAACAGTTCGCTGACGAGTGGGGTATTTCCCTGCGATTCCGAGCCGCGTACGCCCCGAGTGGCAATGGAATCGTGGAAAGAAACCATAGGACAATCAAGAGGATTGCGGAGCGGGGTAAGATTTCACCCGAGGAGGCTACTTTTTGGTATAACGTAACGCCTCGAAAGGAGACGGAAGCCGGCTCTGTTCCTTCCCGTGTGCTCTTCAGGTACCGCTGGCGAGTACCTTTTGATGTCAGCATACAGAAGTCTGATGAAGACACTGAATGCAGTTTTTTTATTGGAGATGAAGTGTGGGTCAAGCCTAACCCGCCCTCGTGCACTAAACAGTGGGCACTCGGTGAAGTCACGAGTGTCGTGTCACGGCATACGGTGTGTGTAAACGGCATGCCACGGCATGTGCGAGACATCAGAAAGCGTCGACGGGGCCATGATCTGGGATCAATGGCCGACAACCAGTGCACAGTCACAGATGACTGGGTTGTATCTGACCGGGATCATTCCACTGACCTGATGCCGCAGGCAGCATATCAGGATGCTACAGAAGCAGACAATGTTTCTCATGATCCAGTCGCTAGGCCAGCGTCACCTCACAAAGCAGGTGACAGTGTCGAGGTGGCACAGCAGCAGGACATCGTGGAATCCCCTGTTCAGGAGGCCGAAGTGGCGCCTGTTCATGTAAGGCGTTCGCAGCGGGCGCGACGGCGTCCTGCGCATTTGGACGATTATGTTACTTAACCAGTAGCTAGCGTCGTGTGGTGAGCTTCTTGAGAAGCTGGGGGAGATGAGAGGTCTTCGAATGGTCACGTGGTGATCGAGACGCATGCGCGTTGATTGGGAGAGCAGCGAGTGGACTGCGGCCAGTTGCACAAACGTATTTGTGCGAAGTGGAAGTCTCGCTGTGTTTGTGCTCACATTATTCAATTATTATTATCCAACCGTGTTGCGCTCTGGTAGCCAACGCGTAGGTGGCGTAGGTGGTGGCTAAGGGGAGGTCGGAGAGCCATCGTGAAGCAGTTTGGTACTGCGTATTTATCATTATCTCTTTTCCTTACTGTAACTGTGCTGTTCAGTAAGCCAACAGTTTTAGAGTACAAAGAGTTGAAGGAACCAGCTTTGGATTCATGGCCCATTATATCTAGATCTCTCAACAATAATATTGATGTTATTGAATTAATGCAATTATTATTATTATTATTATTAATTACCAAATTCTTCTTTCTTTTGTGGCATAGGAAGTGCGTTAAAAATGGGAACAATTCGACTCGATGAAATAGGCGGTTATAGCGCGAATTTGTAAGAGTGCACGCAAAAAGGTTGCACTGAATACTATGTTTTTCAGATATAGTTTAACCTACAAACATACACTATGCATTTTTGACCTGCGGAAATTGACCGAAAGTTGTTGAAGTTTGGATTTGAAACCCGAGAAACATAGTCATTTTGGATTTAATTTTAATTAACTTAACAAATGCCACTTGGTTTTTTTCAATAGTCATTATAGCATTACTATTATTGATTTCCATATTCTCCTACAAGCTAAGAATAGTAAAGACTAAAGTACATGGCTTGTATAATTTAATTAAATTAAAATTAATAAAAATAATATTAATAATATATTGATATTCATTTTGTGCTTATCAAACATATTGATATTTATATTAGATATCCATATTCGATATTGATATTCATTAGATTTTATTCAAATTTTAATTTAAAGTTTATTTAGTTTTTTGCTGATTTATTTTTAGCTAGGCTATACATCTCTGTTTTGATGTTCTATTAATTCACTTTGTACTGCACTTTAATTACTAACTATTGTGTAATAAATGTACTGGAGACACCGTCGTCAACATAATTGCATAGTGCCATAGTAGGGTCTATATAGTGTCTTTGTAACCTGAACTTCAAACCCAGGCCACATCCGTCACAGAGGTGCGAACACGCCGGCCTGGGCCAGAAGCAAAACCCTCATTTTCACGCGAAGAGGTTAGGTGTGCTGATGAGCTAGGGATGGTTTCGTCCGGCCAAGCCAAATCCCAGGCCAATAGCTCTTCAGGCCTAGGTCGGACGGCCATCTTGTGATATTTATTTGCGACCCGGGGTCCGTCCAAGAGGTCGCGAAGACACCTATAGTCTTTGTATATAATTTATGATTGCATAATGTGGAGTAGGTAATAACAGAGTAATAGCGTTTTACTGTGCTCTCCTCACCGTTGCATTATAGCCATTGGGATTGGAATTTCTAAGCAAAAGTTTTCAAAAGAATTGGCGACTGGTCGGCGCACACATTGTATCAGGCCCCATTGAAGAGCCCTTAACTTTATCTTTTGTAATAAAATCACAGTGGGTCCAAATTTACCTGTCTTAAACTGAACTAGTAGAAAGATGTTTTGCTTGCTATTCAGCAGTTGCACAGTGATGGCGACTGGAGATGATACAGTTGTTGACAATCTGGTTGACATGTCATTAGATTATGAGCAGAAGAAACTAACTGTGGTAGATACAAGCTCTAGTCCCGAGAAAAGACGTCCCCCACTATGTGGATTCCTCACTCTTCATTCGAAGACTGGTTTAATGAAATCCTACAAAAGTCGGTGGTTTGTTTATAGGTGAGTGTGGTAAACATAACATCAGCACGTAGATGTGTCATCAAACTTAACGTTTTTAACTGGTCTCGTTTTGACTGTTTTGTACTGTACATCGTACCTTATTTTTGCTCTAATTGGCATATACCTAGGTCTAAATACATGCACAGTATAAAAAGAGCCCATGCCTACCGGTTTTATTATGAGTTGATTTTTTCTACATCCTACTTTACCTGTTATACTGCATGGTATTTGATCAAATACTGATTTATTTTATCATGTTTTAAGATTTGTGATTATATTTAGTGTAGAAATATTTAATCACTCATAGAATTTAAGCCTACTGTTAGCCTACATTAATACCATAGTGACAATGTTGGGAAGTTGCTGTATTACAAGTCTAAGGGTGAACTTCGACCAGAGGGTGAAATATTTATAACACACGCAACTTTCTCATTTGATGTGAAGGACAAACCAGGTGTATTTGAGATAAGGTAAGTGTGCAATGTGATTTTTTATTAATGTTTGCTAGAATCAATGAATACATTTAGATGTAATTCAATGTTTGACTATCGAGAGTTTTAATCACATACACTTAGTCAATGATGAAATTACTATTGTCATTTCAGACTTCCTGTTATGTTATCTACTCATCTTTTTATTGTGTTAATATATCTATGCAGCTGCACACTATGTAGTTATACAATGTACATGTATATCATCATCATATATAAAAAGACGAAACGGTCCGCGGTCCGCAGTCTGCGGTCTGCCGTCCTCCAATCAGATTCGGGGTCGAAAATCAGGACGACTCATATATGTTGCAATGCTGCCGGTCAGGATCTCGGCTCCGGGTGGTGCTAGGACCTCGGGACCGGGTCCCCTTGCATCGCTGCCGGGGCGGGTCCCTAGCCTTAGGACCTCGGCCCCGACCCAAAGGTGGGGTGGGTACACAACCCACCCCACACGCCAAATAAGTGTTGGATCTCGGGCTATGCCGACGGCGAAGACCCTCCCGGACCCATGATTCATAATATATGTTATAATGCTGTCGGCGAGAATCTCGGTTCTGGGTATTGGTAGGACCTTGGAACCGGGTCCCCAGGCATCGCTGCCGGGGCGGGTCGGTAGCTTTAGGCCCTCAACCCTGACCAAGGGCGGGTGGGTACATGACCCACCCCACCCCGCACATTGGTGTTAGAACTCGCGCTATTGACTTGGAGTTGTCTTCTTAATGCAAGGGGGCACAACTCTTCATGGAATCATTGTAACATGCCTGTGCCACCAGAGGTCATGTACATGTATGACCACAGTACATGAATACACAAGCCATCATTTGATCCGAGCGAAGCGAGCAAATTTTGCAGTGAAGCTTGCGTCGCAGACCAAGCACAAAGTGCTTGTATATATAATAATTATAGTATATTACTTATAGGTCTGGGGATGCTGTGATGGTACTTGAAGCGAATGATATGGAGGAGATGTTCACCTGGTTGCAGGAGCTTCAAACTAGAAGAAAGGACATTACAAAGAAGAGATCAAAGGTGGTGTGCGGCACACTTTGTAGCCTTAATTCTCTACTATGTAGCCTTAGCTCTTCACCAAGTAGTATATTGATGATTGGTTTTTTAGTGATTAGCAGGGTGCAGAAATTATACATCTTAATATCTACAGTATAAATGTACACGGAATGGTAAATAATACACATGTATGTGAATTCCTCTCATCATAATATTATAGACAGGGAGGACATCAGATGCAGCCGCTGACTCTGATAAAGCTGTCGGAGCTTCTTATAATAACACAGGTAAAACTGACTGTATATCGTCTGTTCTGATTGTTGAAATGTATATCGTACATGGATATGTCACAGTCATACACCATGACTATATTATGTAATGTAATGTACATTGTAATGTGCGAGTGTACCGTATATTTGAGAATATATATGCTACACAGACACCCATTGTTGTCTAGGAGTATGTTCCACTGACATCCATAGATGTCTATGCTCATTTTGCAGAAGAACATCCCCAGATAGTACTGAGAGAGAACACTAAGTCAGCAGCAGACAAACAGACAGTCACTCAGTCAATAACAAAGTTGTCACATAATGTTAGTAAGGCAGCTGATTCTGCTAAGCAGAGGATATCGGCCATGTTTAACAGGAAGTCAGCTGCAGAAGACATCACTACTTGTGAGATGTGCCAGGCAGTAAGTTTTCTTTCTAAATGAGAATGGTTTTTACTTTAAATAATGGTTAGGGTAGCATAGTGACTGATTATAACAGGAAGTTATGAATGTATTCACTGTATCTGATGTGTTGGCAGCTATCACAGGAGCTGTATGATGCTACAGAGGAAGCACGGATGGCTAAAGAGGAGCTATCAGCTAACCAAGTGGTACTAAAGATGCTACATGATCAAACTAACCTTCTAACGGAGCAGAATAATTCCCTGTATGTCTACTAGTATATAGTAATCTCTATGGCTATGAGTGTATATACATGTACATGTACATGTAGTGTATATACATGTAATCTCTATGGCTATGAGTGTATATACATGTACATGTAGTATATATACATGTGATCTCTATGGCTATGAGTGTATATACATGTACATGCAGTATATATACATGTATTCTCTATGGCTATAAGTGTATATACATATACATGCAGTATATATACATGTATTCTCTATGGCTATGAGCCTATGAGTGTTTCATAGACAATTCCCTGTTTATTCCTACTTCGACAGTTGCACTGCATCAAATACTTTGTTCAGTGCTGTGTTCATTAATATATTGATACTACATGTATACACTGTATATCAGTTATTGAATCCTGTGTATCTTGCTGGTAGTTACCTCCACCTACATTATATACCTCTGCACACTATTTTATTATATTGTACTGTAGTAAAACCGCTAAAGAGATATACAATGACCCTGAATTAGCTGCTAGAGTAGATCAGGAACAGGAAATAAGGAAACTGAAACATAGGGTTGAGGAACTGAGACAGGAATGTGAGAAACTAAAGCTGGATAATCAGTGAGTTTGTGGCGTCTGGTTGTTTAATTAGGGATTGGATTAGTCACTACTTGATTGTTTATACAGTTTTTTATCTAGATGTAATATATAATACATAATTATATTGTTAGGTTATGTTATATAAACAGTAGCTTCTGAATGCTGTCTGCAACTGCTTCCTGTTATCAGATAATGGGCCCTGGTTCTGTCTTTTACATTTTCTGGCAATCTGCCATCAACTCTTAATTTAAATACTAATTTATAGATTTTTGTAAATATGTAGTAATATAGAAGTGGAAGTAGCTGATTTGAGAGAGAGACAAGAGATGTGTAAGGAGACGATCTCGGCTAAGGACAGCGTGATAGTGGCCTTGTCAGAGAAACTGGAGGCCACAACTCCCAATTCTCCTCCGACATCTCCACTTATAGACCACTTTAATGTAGAACCTTACCATGAGAGTGTGAAGGTAGGCATCTGTGATTTCACCTTGTATTATTACTATGGAGTTGTCTTCTCCTTTACAACCTCATCTTGGTGGGTTTCCTAATCAATCTATTGTTAGTTTATAATATCAATATCCCATACCTCATTTATTCCATACTAGCTACCTATTCTATATGTGCGAAAAGGCATATAGAACAGGGAGCTAGCTTCTCTACAGTACAATTAGTCGGGGTCAACTATCGATGACATTGAACTAGTATTTATTTATGCTTATTAAGATATATAACAAGTTATAATGTAAGACTGCTGAAGGCAAAGTTATTTCATCCCTGGCCACCTGTCCAAAAACTCCACAGCCACAGCGTATACTAGACGAGATGATTCGTGTGCCTGCAGACTTACACTGTACACGTACTAACACAGATTACAGAACACTAAGCATTGGTTACTATTTATTATTTCAGGACAAA
The DNA here is from genome assembly GCA_935421135.1 of Bugulina stolonifera. NCBI lineage: Eukaryota > Metazoa > Bryozoa > Gymnolaemata > Cheilostomatida > Bugulidae > Bugulina > Bugulina stolonifera. The sequence continues at coordinate 25,949,647 of OW285188.1, forward strand.
TTAGAAGCTTATGAACTACAGAACAAATTTTTAAACAAAGAGATTTTAGAGCTTCATGCCGTTCGACTGGAAGACGACAAACGGATGGAAGATTTACACATGTGAGTTTATACTACTTTTGATTCAGTTCAGACCATCAGATTTCATAAACAATTCCAAACTGTTAAAGAGTAATATTTGGTATGAAGGCTTATACATGTACATGTATGTAGTCGGCATTAGAAGGCATGAGTATAATACATATCATGTATTATGCTGATTGTAGGAAAAATATGACATTAGAGGCGTTGTACTATCAGCTGCAGAGCAAGTATCTCTTGGTGTTGAATGAGATAAACAAACCGCAAATGGGTAGGTGCTACATGTACATGTGTATGCTTTCTTTTAGGAAATCTGTCTTTATATTAATTACTAAATGCATCTAGCTTATTGTACAAGTTGGGAGTGTATGCACAGTCATGTGTTTGATAACAGTGTTCTAGTTGGTTTTAGAAGTTGTCTTCATGTTACTAAGGAGAGGACAACTGCAATAAATTATTGTTTTTGTATTAGTTGGTGAAATTGGCTTGATCTTGTTTATTCTGTACATACAGCATATGTGTTGGTTAGATTATGTGTTACATGACATAAGGAGCTAAACGTTATTATGAAACATCTATACATTCCCATGGTCTGTAAATCAATGGACTAAGTAACTCAAATGAGAGACAGCATACCTCACTCTATTACATGACTATTTCTATTCTAACCGGTTGTTTTGACAGCATCCTTGCTTTATATGGTATGTTTTAGCTTCAATCTATTAGTTTAGTCACATGACTGTCACATGGTTAGATATCGCATGCACAGTACTACAAGATATATATTATATATCACTTCACACTCAACCTGCACAGTAGTTACACACGTACACACTGTATATCATTTCCATACATTCACTGGTATATATAAGTCTATTTAATCACCTGCTATGACATGCCGCTACATGTGTATGTGTACACTGCTATAGATGAGCAAGGTGATGTCAAACCAGTAGATGAACTGATGGGTAAGTTATTAGTGGAGGCTATTGACCAGGGCCAGACAGGTGGGGTGGAGCTCAGGGACACCCTCAACTCTTCTTTCAGGTGAGTTATTTAATAATTATTGTACCTACTTCTATATGTCTATTTATGTTATGTCTGACCTAGTTAATACGTCTTTATTATACTTACAATCTACTACTTTTCTATGTATACCAGCCTTCTTATGATACATACATGTACATGTACACATATAATGGTTGACTGGTTGAAAGGCGTTTCTTGTAAGTTACACATCCTCATACACTATTGCTTTTCTGCCCCCACCCCCCCCCCCCCTATGTCTCTTATAATTTCATAAGACCTTATACTAACTGCAGTAACAAGTGTAAAGCTTGTAAAGCAGCTGTATACATGTAACTACAGAGCCAGCAAGAAGTACGATTCGTATGGATTTGAGATTGAAGGTTGGTGTGATGACATTGCTGTACAAGCTGCGGGGCTACAGAGTAAGTCAGAGAATCTGTTGGCTGCTGTACACGAGGTAAGTACTCGTACTCGCTATGTCCGTGTATTGCCCAGTACCACCAACCGTATACCACTCTCCCAGTACCGCCAACCGTATACCACTCTCCCAGTACCACCAACCTTATACCACTCTCCCAGTACCACCAACCGTATACCACTCTCCCAGTACCACCAACCGTATACCACTCTCCCAGTACCACCAACCGTATACCACTCTCCCAGTACCACCAACCGTATACCACTCTCCCAGTACCGCCAACCGTATACCACTCTCCCAGTACCACCAACCTTATACCACTCTCCCAGTACCACCAACCGTATACCACTCTCCCAGTACCACCAACCGTATACCACTCTCCCAGTACCACCAACCTTATACCACTCTCCCAGTACCACCAACCGTATACCACTCTCCCAGTACCACCAACCGTATACCACTCTCCCAGTACCACCAACCGTATACCACTCTCCCAGTACCACCAACCGTATACCACTCTCCCAGTACCACCAACCGTATACCACTCTCCCAGTACCACCAACTTTATACCACTCTCCCAGTACCACCAACCGTATACCACTCTCCCAGTACCACCAACCGTATACCACTCTCCCAGTACCACCAACCGTATACCACTCTCCCAGTACCACCAACCGTATACCACTCTCCCAGTACCACCAACCGTATACCACTCTCCCAGTACCACCAACCGTATACCACTCTCCCAGTACTCTCCCAGTACATCAGCTTCTCAGTGATCTCATGGCACTCATGGCAGACATGGCTGACATGGATCTTATCTAAGCAACTGTTTTGTTATTACTATATCAGCTGTTATACTGAGTTGGTTTGACATCATGATAGATATTGTGAATGAAGTATAAATATGCTGCTGTAGTTTGAATGGGAACTGTGTTGTATCTACACGTATCTTTAAATCTATAATATGACTGCTGAGCAGACGAATACTATATAAATTAGCTAGAGAGTTGTCAGTTCCTCTACCTATCGTCGAATAATCTGTTGTTATACAAGTGTTGTGGTACATATTGCTTATTACTACTTTCTGTCTAGTCTCCAGAAGTTGTGTCTTTGAGGGTCAAGTGGGAGAACTTCCTTGCCGTTATATCTAGTCAAGAGATTCACAGGAGTGTAGAGTTTAAGAATCTCATTAGGGCTGGAATACCGAAGGACCACAGGGAGAGAGTCTGGAACATGTTAGCATATATTTATATTCATCTAGCTACAGTCGATGGATAGCGATATATTTGTATTCTAACCTGATACCTTATATTCTGTTTTCGGTAAATTATACCATATTATATTGTACTCCATCATGTTTTAATACTGTACAATATTCCCTTCATTATACTGTATTATGTTTCATATACTACACATACTAGTGTGAAAACCCATTTGTGCATACTTGAATGTTCCGTTTCCTGTTGTGACGCCTGCGTTAAGTATTTAATGGCGGCAATTATACATGTATAATATATGACCACTTTGGCCCATCGTATATCTCTTTCTACAGCAGTCATAATTTGTCTTACTACTTAGCACCAGGTGCAAACAACTCACATATCAATGTGAACATATTACGCTCAGTTCATGTATTTTATTGTAGATTGATTAACTTCCACGTGGAGAAGTTTAGATCTAAGGTTGGTGCAGGCTACTATGACAAACTTGGTAAAAAACATTCCAGTTCCCGTCACAACCCTATGGCTAAGCAGGTAAAACAGAAATGCTGTATTATATTCCTGTCCTTTCCAATGGAAGGCAGTCGTTGTATACAATGTAGTGTTTCTCTCAACATTCCTCTGCCTTTGTAATAACCATGGCTCTTCCTAGATGACCAGTTTGGAGTTATTAATGACTAACTGAACTCTTGAACAATATTGTTAATCTTGTGAATGTTTTATTGTCTTTTCGTCTTCCAGTATCTGGTTATTGGCGGCTAATTCTAAATTGGTGACATGTTTTTACTCGAGTGAACAAGTACATTATTATATCACAGATTGAACTGGACTTGAGAAGAACTCTACCCAATAACAAGTACTTTGAGGCAGACGACTCCGAAGGCATACCTAAACTAAGGAGGGTGCTCTTAGCCTACAGTTATCACAATCCTGCTATTGGCTACTGTCAGGTAATTAATAGCCTCCTATGGCATATTCAGTTAGCCCAAGTCCACAGTCTAGCACTAGCTGTGTGAATGTCCATGTATGTATTCAGTGTCATGCAGATATGATATGTACAAACCATTGATTTCATATTTAGGGGATGAATAGAGTGGCTGCCTTTGCTCTCCTCTTTCTGCAAGAAGAAGATGCCTTCTGGTGTTTAGTTGCCATCATAGACTTCATAATGCCCCCAGACTACTTCAGTGTCAGCATGGTGGCAGCACAGGCTGATCAGGTAATGCATGTCTTGTCCTTTGATAATTAGTAGTTATCTTCACTTGTTTAGTTGGTAGTTATATACACTTATATACACTGTAGTTGGTAGTTATATACACTTGCATAGTTGGTAGTTATCTTCATGTGCATAGTCAGTAGTTATCTACACATGTATATCAAGTACAGTCATGTTGTTACCACCAGAGGGTGTTGAGAGACATACTTTGCGAGAAGCTGCCCAGAGTGACCACTCACCTGGACTCCCTGGAGATGGACATCAGCCTGTTCTCATTCAACTGGTTTCTCACACTGTTTATAGAGAATATACCAACTAATACAGTGCTCAGGATATGGGATGCTTTCCTTTGTGAGGGTATCAAGGTGAGAAACACTCATTCACCTTTAACTACATGTACTACGTATATTATTTATTTCATATATTTTTTCATCTTGTAACATTATATACAAGAAGAGATGTGAACATACTCAAGTACTAACAATAGGAATATTGCCCGAGTTGTGTTAGCAAAGTTACTCACATTTGGTAGGATTTGTTTACTAAGTGTATACCAGAATTACGGCATGACATGCACTAATTTGCTCCAATCTTTTATACTCTGTAGATTCTGTTCCGCTACTCAACGGCATTCTTCAAGTTTAGTGAAGACGGGATACTCAACTGTAAGGACTACATATCAGCCAATCAGTTCCTAAGGGAGATGGGATCTAACATGGTAAACGCTGAGAGGCTGGCAGAGATTGCATTTAATCAAATCAACCCTTTCCCCATCAGAGCTATCAATGCTAAGCGTGCAATGTACCTGCAGCAAGTCAAGGTATCCTTATCAACTATTTATAGACATCTAGATGTGAATCTTATACTTTCTAGAATTTTTGAGTAACGAAAGCACCCGCACTATCTGGATATAATGAGTGATGAAATAGTGAGGCTGTATCTTGTAGCTAATAACATTAGCATGTCTCCTTAGTGACTAGTACAAAACCAGGTCACACAACATGACCTACTTGTATTACTTTCCAAACAGGTTAATGGGTTCATATAATGCAAGCTCTTATAATGTGTACAATGTATTACAAATTTGTATGTACATATTGTATTACAGGTTTGTATTATGTGCATTGTATTACTGGCTTGTATGTATATTGTATTGATATTACAGGTTTGTATTATGTGCATTGTATTACTGGCTTGTATGCATATTGTATTGGTATTACAGGTTTGTATTATGTACATTGTATTACAGGCAGAGCTGAAAGAACTGAATGCACTTAGAGATGAGTTCAGAAACCAGAGAGCACACCTAGAATATGAAAGTGAGGATGATCTCGATGAACAAGAGGGGAACAACCTCCCCTCTAGTTCTACAGACGACATGATCAGCTTCTAAACTGGCGTATATTCCTGTCTGTATAGTACTTTTCATATGCACCTTCATGTCACTAATATTAACCCAAACTGTTAATGCTCAAGAGAATTGTTATATTTTTACTTAATGGGTATTATTGCTAACGCATAACATCCACATATTACATATATAGCCACTCATGTATCTTTAGAGGTTGAGTTTTTATGCCTCCCCATTTTATTCCTAGTGGTGGACTTATACTGAAGTCAGTTAATAATATGTAATATTAAAACAAGGCATTTATCGCAACACTGAAGCTGTCTTGAATATGTATTGTATAACTGAGTTGATTGAATTGTAAATCAGTATGACCTTGATAGAGAGTAAGTCAGTATGACCTTGATAGAGAGTAAATCAGTATGACCTTGATAGAGAGTAAGTCAGTATGACCTTGATAGAGAGTAAGTCAGTATGACCTTGATAGAGAGTAAGTCAGTATGACCTTGATAGAGAGTAAGTCAGTATGACCTTGATAGAGAGTAAATCAGTATGACCTTGATAGAGAGTAAGTCAGTATGACCTTGATAGAGAGTAAATCAGTATGACCTTGATAGAGAGTAAATCAGTATGACCTTGATAGAAAGTAAGTCAGTATGACCTTGATAGAGAGTAAGTCAGTATGACCTTGATAGAGAGTAAGTCAGTATGACCTTGATAGAGAGTAAGTCAGTATGACCTTGATAGAGAGTAAATCAGTATGACCTTGATAGAGAGTAAGTCAGTATGACCTTGATAGAGAGTAAGTCAGTATGACCTTGATAGAGAGTAAGTCAGTATGACCTTGATAGAGAGTAAATCAGTATGACCTTGATAGAGAGTAAGTCAGTATGACCTTGATAGAGAGTAAATCAGTATGACCTTGATAGAGAGTAAATCAGTATGACCTTGATAGAGAGTAAGTCAGTATGACCTTGATAGAGAGTAAATCAGTATGACCTTGATAGAGAGTAAGTCAGTATGACCTTGATAGAGAGTAAGTCAGTATGACCTTGATAGAGAGTAAGTCAGTATGACCTTGATAGAGATTGTTATTTATTTATTTTTTGGTGCATCAATACATCAATATATCTCTCATCACTCAAGTTCACTTGATGACATACATTAAATATTATAAGTAGAAGTTACAATGTACATGTAGGTATAGAAACCACTAGATTAAATACTCACTGCTACTAGTCAGTTTCATGTATGATAAACAGTCTTCAGATAGTAGGCTCTCTAAGACATATACATGACCTATGCAGTTGTAGAGACTTGTACTTTCTACTCCAGTTATAATATTGTATACTGTACAACCTACACTATGGAAACATTTGCAGTCCTGACACTGACGCTATTGATCAGAATTGAGCGAGGACAACTTCTTATTGTGATGGGTAGATCATGAATGCCCATGGTTCCATCAGATTCATCTGATATGATGTACACAGATGTAGAATAAAAACATAATCTCATTGTGAAAATATTGACTATTTAAAATTGGTATTTGACACCATAGTGGCTGATCGACCCATGGTTACATCAGCACCATGTTCTCTCAAGTGCTTCCTTTGTCTTGCCACTGATGACATTCGCCCTATATCTGTAAACAGAGAACACACAATGAAGTAGGACTTGAAAAATAATATACAATGTAAGAAACAATATGAGAAAGGACAACTCCAAAGTCATCACTAATATTATATGTAAATGTAGATATTTGTAGGCACACGTGCTTATAACAGTACTGTATATCATGGGTATGAGTGCAACCTTACCTCTTGACAAGCTGTCAGTATTGCTTCCTAGTGTACCTATGCTTGGTAAAATATCCAACGACTAAAAGTATAACAAATATTATAATTTATCTTATTGTAAAAGAGATACATGCACAGGAGAAAATGCACACAGTGTATTTTCAAGTAAAGTTTTGTAATGGTGATGATGACAAGACAGGTAACATTATACAAATTTAGCTCATAAGCCTCAACTAAACGAAAGTATTGTGTTATTATTCTACTCTGCCTACCCAGGCCTTGATGAGTTCACCTTCTGCCTCCTCCTCTTCCTCATCCATGTCATATTCTAAACCAGATTTCTTAAATTTCTACAACATATAGATTGTAAAACACCCATTGCATACACATGTACATAATTATACATGTACACATAGTGATAGTGTTATTATGGTGTTACTACTCCACTAACAGATGCATAGTAACTTTACACTACTGGATGCTACATGCACATCTAGCTACACCCTCTACTTTCTTTTCCATTACCAAAACACATGCTGTAAAGTTGGAAAATGGATAAATACACAAGTACAGGTGACTACTAATACTGGCGAAGTGAATCATAATATTGGCCAAATACATGTAGGATGGGCCAGAATAAGGGAGAGTCTGCAGTGGAGTTAAGTTGGACCATCCCTCCATACAAAACCTTAGAAAAGCATTTCACATAATAGAATCACTGTATTATTTTCTGTTGGTTCAATCACTGAATGCAAAAGGAATACAGGAGAATAGGACAATCCAATCAAATCTTGGGAGGGTCTTACAGAATCTAGGAGGTTTGGCAAGTATGAAGTGAATGAAAATGCCGAAGCTCTAGTTACGTCTCCTGTAGCCCTAGTTACAACTCACCAGGTAGATTCCAATGATGCAGAACAGAAGGAAAGGTAGACCTGCTAATACTGTGGGTATAATTAGTGCATCATCAAACTCCAGCACTTTATCTGAAGTGAAGACAGTCATAAGATTTACCTATCTTATAGCTACATGTAATAGTAGGATGTGGCTAGGTCCTCAGACTAGGGTGTGGGAATTATGTAAATAAATAAGTGTAGCCTACAGTCTTAGGAAATGTGCCATGCCCTAATCAGGAAGCATTCTACAATGTACATGTATGTTTCATTTGTCACCCGAACTCTTTAATCATTAGATTAGGCTAATGCTGCTCTTTACTAGCTAGAAACATACATGTAGTGAGCGTGATATTGTAATTTTGAGCACAGACTTCGTCGTAGGTAGCCTACATTGCTGTTGATTATAACACTATAAATATTAAGTTGGACCTAGTATGTGCATAACTAGCAGCCAGAAATATTTAGTACATGTACCTCAGAGAGGCAAGTAAACTATAAGTGTGATGGTACAGGACATTTGTATACGACCCCAACTCCCGGACGAAGCTCCACCGCACCCTAAGTGCCTAGTAGTTGTTACAGCGCTACTCACCTGACACTAACATTCTCACAATTAGTGCTCGTATACTTACCTTTAACTGCATTGCATGTTCAAAGTACTTAATTACCGTCTATATACATGTCTCCATGTGTTTATGCTCATTCCTTATTCATGTATCTTACTATATGTTGTTGTACATAGTCACATGAATGTCACTAAGTCCTTTTTATGCCTTTTATACCCATGTACAGAGGCCCGACCTCTCAGAATCCATTGATATTCATTTTGTACATGAATTGGACCATTATAAGCAACTTTTGTAGAACCCGACCTATTTTGGGTCGGCCGTCGGGCTTCCGGCGGCCATCTTGTTGCGCAACTTCCGGACGACCACACGTCGTCTTTTCCCGACGTCACGTCGGCCGGAAGTCCTTATACTATATAAAGGGCACTGTTTTACTGTTCATTGTCTCAGTCTACACTTGGCTTTCAATAAAGACACATCTATACTTGATACAGGGACTTTCTCTTCCTTTTACTAGGTCATTCGCTTTGCGAACCGCCTACTAGGTTGAACTACTCTCTTTCACTGTATAGTCTGAAGGTCGGACTTGAGATCAGATGGGTCGTCTTTGGTAGTATTTGGGCTACTGAGACCGCTCGATCTTTCATGTAATGCGAAGTCCTATTACCACTCATAGGCACTTCATTTCTGGGTCGATAGTCGTCCAAGGACGACCGCACCAAATCACAGAAACCATTACATAAGTACACTATTTATTCTTATGTAGTTTTTTGGGAAAGTTAATTTGAATTCTGATAAGACACAATGTAGGTTAACCATCTACCTCTTCATAAAAAGACTCACTATAATTCACTGCTAGAATAAAATGCATTCACATCTGGTGTATCAGCAAGGTAGCTACTGCGCTGCATCGAAACACAACTTACTTAGTTTTATCACAACAGAGCAGAGGGTGTCGTTCCAGCCATATCTGTTGTATGCTCGGAGCTTAACACAAAACTTCCTGTTTTTACGTAAAGGACCATTGCACACTTCTGACTGGTTGCCTGTACAAGCATACGGTGAATATATTTCTGCTATGCTATATAGAATAGTGTAGAACCACATGAATAAAAGAATGTGCAATGCTATGAATAGGCTACATAGTGAAACTGGTGCAATGCTATGAGTAGGCTACACAGTGAAACTGGTGCAATGCTATAAGTAGGCTGCATAGTGAAACTGATGCAATGCTATGAGTAGGCTACACAGTGAAACTGATGCAATGCTATGAGTAGGCTACACAGTGAAACTGATGCAATGCTATGAGTAGGCTGCATAGTGAAACTGGTGCAATGCTATGAGTAGGCTGCACAGTGAAACTGGTGCAATGCTATGAGTAGGCTACACAGTGAAACTGGTGCAATGCTATGAGTAGGCTGCATTGCATAGTGAAACTGGTGCAATGCTATGAGTACGCTACACAGTGAAACTGGTGCAATGCTATGAGTAGGCTGCACAGTGAAACTGGTGCAATGCTATGAGTAGGCTGCATAGTGAAACTGATGCAATGCTATGAGTAGGCTGCATAGTGAAACTGGTGCAAAGCTATGAGTAGGCTACACAGTGAAACTGGTGCAATGCTATGAGTAGGCTACACAGTGAAACTGATGCAATGCTATGAGTAGGCTACACAGTGAAACTGATGCAATGCTATGAGTAGGCTGCATAGTGAAACTGATGCAATGCTATGAGTAGGCTACACAGTGAAACTGATGCAATGCTATGAGTAGGCTGCATAGTGAAACTGATGCAATGCTATGAGTAGGCTACACAGTGAAACTGGTGCAATGCTATGAGTAGGCTACACAGTGAAACTGGTGCAATGCTATGAGTAGGCTGCATAGTGAAACTGGTATATTCAAGACAACTTACGTTCTGTACATCCTAGATCAGTGCCAACTATAAAGGAGACTGTATGACTTGTATTGTCGGGTATGTCACTATATATGGAGTCAATCCACACTGTGCTGACGTTGTACTCGGTGTTGTTGAGATCCACAAAACTAACGGCATCAGAAGGTCGCTCCCCGGTGATGTTCTGACAGGCTGGAGGACAACCAAGTAGAACAAGAACATAGTAGCATAAAACAAACTATATTAAATGCATGTAGCATCTTTCATGGGACATGGTTTGTTCAATAATAATTTTACATATAGATTGTGTGCACAACAAACATGTTGCGTTATCACATCAAACTTAGTGAATTCCTGAAGTAAATAGAATAAGGAGATATTTGGCCATTTGTGGATCAATCATGAAACTAACGGCTCTCACAATACTGTCCATCATTGACCACAGTTGTTCTGACCAACAAATGTCTAATGACTGTACAAAAAACCATACAATTCTGTAGTCTTGAAATTTTTTATTTCAAATTGAAGGAAAGACAACTCCAAATTGCGAGACGCTGGTGATACACAGCAATGATTGAGCAGACAGCCTGACCGCTACATGAATAATGCGTACCTGTATTAGAGTAGAACATGTTACACAGTGGAGTAGCAAAGTAGGCAGGCCAAGCACTGTACTTGGTGAACCTGGAGAGCTCACTGTAGGTGTAGAGGTCATTGGCAAACCGATCATGATATCCTTCCTTAGTCAGCACTGACTCCTTCACATGAAATGGGTGAACCTGTGAATATGCATACATACAATACATGTAGGTACGGCACAGAGACTATGTGTATTGTGAATAGTCCAATGTTATAGTTAGGTCCTCAGGCTATAAACATAAAAAATATATACTATTGTATAATAATAACAAACATAATAAGTAGAGTTATGAGTGTTCACCTCCTTTACGATGACAGAGAAACCAATGATGGTTCCATTTTCTTCGGAGAACATTCTTCTATCAAACATGACTTCCATCCTACAATCACCAACCATTATCAACACTACGTCTGCAATGTCGACGTAACGTAGCGCAGTTACACACACATCTTTCACCTGCTTATGAACAACAAAACACACATGAATATAGTATAACATCTAATGTGTCTACATGGGAGGGAGAACTGAGAGAGACTGATTATATTATATAACATACATTTCTGGGGACTCAAGCACAAATCCTGTTGGTTTCTTCCTAAAGGTGGATAATGCCTGCAGAGGAATGATGTACGGTAGGTTCTTCTGTTGTACTTCTCCAAGGAAAGGAACTCCACCAGATGTGAACAGATATATGGGCTCCTTACCTTCTGGCCATTCCTCCTTGGATATTTGAGACGAACCTGGTACACAGGTAAATTTAACCAGCACGTAAACATAGACATAACTTTACAGTTTGTACCATCTGTTATATCTATCTCTATTTGCAAACTGACACACAAAGCAACCATGATTACATGTACATGTACATTACATTAGCCCAATATGGCAATATAAAGTGTTGATTAAAGATATATGTTGAATTGAATGTAATTTAGTCTTTCGACAGTGGGGTGGGTATGTTGAGCCCAAGTATTACAATTAACCACCGGGTTTAGAACTTAGGCTGGATATGTAGGAACTCACTCTCAAGTCTGAACTCGTACACATAGTCAGGCTTGGTGTATATATACATCTTGAGTAGACCACCGGCTGATGACTCGTATAGCTTAGTACCGTTATCCACTGAAACACAATTCAACAACAAAACTGAGAGCCTAGTCTATGTTACAATTACATGCATAGTACATAAGTGAATATCTTAGAGGTTAGACTGGGTTCCAAATTATTAAAAACACAACTATAGAATGTAATTGTCTCATAATATGTTCTTTTCTCATGAAATTATCATAAAGTATAAAATTGAATGAAGCATGCAAGTCCTATCAGACTAGCTACAACAAGTATGCAATGTACAAAGTGTTTGTATATATACATTGCATATGTATTTCTGTACCTGCATCAGCAGGGTAATTGTCCATGTACTCATAACTATCAGCTCCAGTCTGATATCCTGGTCTACCAATGTACTGAATATAGAACTTGACAGGTAGTCCTCTGTATTTCTCGGACATGATCCACTGGGTCAGCACAGTGTATGGTTTAATGTAGATCACTTCAAAGTCACTAGCTATTTCAGCAGCTGTTTGTATGATATAAACATGTATTGCAACACCGTGCATATACACATGTACATGTGTGTCGTCATGAGCAGGCCAAGCCTGTGGCAAGTTCAAGGTAGCACTCAGGTAGGGGCTAGGGAGTAGCGTACCAAAGGCAGGGTGCAGGGGACCTCTGGCTACATCCATGTAATTCATTACTGATTTACATTGCATGTACATCAATGCGTGCCATTAACACAATGTGGGAGTTGCCTTCTCTGTGATCACATAATGGTAGAGAGAGGACAATTCTAGTAGAACTAATGAGAGCAGCATAGCTGCTGTGTTATCTGGCAGTTGGCCCATGGTGTCACTCGTAGCCCATCATGTCCACTATTTACTTACGTTCACAAGCAGGAGCGGTTCCGTTCCAGGTGGCTCCAGAACCACAGCGTAACCAGAGTATCTCTAAACCACCCCCAGTGAGCACGTGCTGCTTGGCACACTTGTATATAACAATATCACCAAACTCATAGCTATCTCCTATCTTTGTGACATTAGACCCTTCTCCTGGTTCACCACAGTATACTTCTGGGAAGAGAGAGGGAGAGATACCAGTGCACTATGGTTAGCTTACTCATTGTTATACTGCTATCAGTGCTGTACATAGTGCTATTAGTGCTGTACATAGTGCTATCAGTGCTGTACATAGTGCTATCAGTGCTGTACATAGTGCTATCAGTGCTGTACATACTGCTATTAGTGCTGTACATAGTGCTATCAGTGCTGTACATAGTGCTATCAGTGCTGTACATAGTGCTATCAGTGCTGTACATAGTGCTATCAGTGCTGTACATACTGCTATCAGTGCTGTACATAGTGCTATCAGTGCTGTACATAGTGCTATCAGTGCTGTACATACTGCTATCAGTGCTGTACATAGTGCTATCAGTGCTGTACATAGTGCTATCAGTGCTGTACATAGTGCTATCAGTGCTGTACATAGTGCTATCAGTGCTGTACATAGTGCTATCAGTGCTGTACATAGTGCTATCAGTGCTGTACATACTGCTATTAGTGCTGTACATAGTGCTATCAGTGCTGTACATAGTGCTATCAGTGCTGTACATAGTGCTATCAGTGCTGTACATAGTGCTATCAGTGCTGTACATAGTGCTATCAGTGCTGTACATAGTGCTATCAGTGCTGTACATAGTGCTATCAGTGCTGTACATAGTGCTATCAGTGCTGTACATAGTGCTATCAGTGCTGTACATAGTGCTATCAGTGCTGTACATAGTGCTATCAGTGCTGTACATACTGCTATCAGTGCTGTACATAGTGCTAACAGTGCTGTACATAGTGCTATCAGTGCTGTACATACTGCTATCAGTGCTGTACATAGTGCTATCAGTGCTGTACATACTGCTATCAGTGCTGTACATAGTGCTATCAGTGCTGTACATAGTGCTATCAGTGCTGTACATACTGCTATCAGTGCTGTACATAGTGCTATCAGTGCTGTACATACTGCTATTAGTGCTGTACATAGTGCTATCAGTGCTGTACATAGTGCTATCAGTGCTGTACATAGTGCTATCAGTGCTGTACATAGTGCTATCAGTGCTGTACATAGTGCTATCAGTGCTGTACATAGTGCTATCAGTGCTGTACATAGAGGTGGAACGAGACAGCATTTTTGGATTCGAGACGAGATTCGAGACACTACTTCTAAAAAATTCGAGACGAGACGAGACGAGACCGGGTTTTAGGATTCAAGGGAATTTTTCTAAAAAGTTTGCCAAATTTTATATATCTGCATGTTAGAACTCCGATAGTTTCAATTGCTACTCTATAAACTCTGTATTTTATCATTATGCATTTCAATAAAAGTTGAACAGGAGGCTGTGAAATATACTGCACATGTATTCCATGTACATTACATTGCATGTACACTGTACATGGGTACTAAAATAATAAAATGTAATTTGACAAATTCTTATGGAGTTATGTTTCCTTTAATGAAATAATCTCACGAGTAGACAACTTTTGGTAAGGACATAACATTGCATTGTGGGACTGGTGATTGACAGTCGTTAGTAATTCTGTATGACTTGTAGTGATCGACTAGTAGCTCAGCGTTAGCTGCAATGCTATTACTAGGAAATCAGTGCTGGGAATGTACATGTAGGTAGTATTACTAAATAATTTGAATAATGATTATCTATTTGATAGATTTATTGTTGATTAGCAATTAGTTGTCTTATAATTATTAATTTATTATAAATAAAAATCATTAGCTATTTGTTTACCAGTCTCGAATACTAATTGCCATCTTGAGACGACTTTCGAGACAAGACAAGTCGATACGAGACTCGAGAAATCTCGAGTCTTGTTCCACCTCTAGCTGTACATAGTGCTATCAGATGGTACTTACTGATTTGAAGAGCCGGTCACGTTATGAACATGGATTTGAACTTGTGACCTCAGTAAATACATACAGGTACTTGGACATATGTGTATGAGATATCACACCGTGTGTATATCATATCTACTGCATACACAGTGTAAATTTGACAATGTCAATATACAATACCATACAATTTACACGCCATCAACAAGACTGGATTTCCCATTTAGCTGAGCTACACCTAGCTAGACGAAACTATGTGCCTATAGCTATAACTATAATGGTAACACTTACTGGAACATATTAGCTCTGTACCATTCCATGTGGCATACTCGGATCCAGCGTGCAGGTCACATACGAGACGTCGGCGTGTGACGGTAGTGTTATACACGTAACCCTGTTTACACACATAGTCCAGTGTGTCTTTGTAGTTAAATGTCTTACCAATTCTACTCTGTACTTCTGTACCATTACCTGCACAGATGTAAACAGTATACATGGAGTGAAGCAGCCTACACTTGTACCCTTGCACATTTTATCCTCCTACTTTTAGTATTGATGGCAAAAGTCTAGTAAAATGAAGGTCATTACGTTGGTTTGTGAATTATAACTGTAGCAGTAGATTGCTGACGATTACCAAAGACTAACTGATTTTTACATTATTTCTGTGTTGCTGTTAGCCTTAGGTCCACTACAAGTAAGTATAGATAGAAGGCTCACTTACCAGGGTCCCCACAGTTCTGCTTAATACATTGTTGAGGTGAGAACTCATCAGTCCAGTCATTGTTAGCTCCACACACGAACGAGTATGCCAGGAGCACTCTGATATCAGATGCTAGTCCAGTGTCTACTTGGTAGCCCTTTATACACTTATAATGTGCAATGTCCTTATATTTACCTGCATATATAATACAATGTCTGTTTATTTACCTACGTAATATAACAATACATTGTCGTTGTATTCACCTGCATATATAATGAGCAATGCCCTTATAGTGGCATTCAATGAATGTAATATAAGTATGACTTAACACTCATCACCTCTGAAGTTGGTGACCTTAGGGTCGGCACCGTGGGTCCAGAAAGAGTTAGGTTTAGCTTGAGGGGGTGGACCTGGACATTCCACAGGTTCGCAGGCTCTCGGATGATGGTCAGACTCAAAACTAGCTTCTTTAGACCACCGGCCATTAGACATGCAGGTAATGTTGTAATCTATAGACTTATAGGAGGTTCTGTACCCAAACTGACAGAAATACCTGCAGATATCACCTGATGAATATTACATATACAATGTATATACATACATGCACAACATTATACACTGTAGGGTAGCTGAGATGCCAGTAATAGTGTGTTGGGCTTATAATAAGTAATAAGCCAACAGATTCCAACATCAGAGGGCAGCATATGTACAATGTAAAAGATGCCATGACACTGCCAGACACTCGTGTATAATATTGTAGAATAATAATAGCAGCAATGGCAATAGTATTCGATGAAATAGACAAATTTAACCACCAATAGAGTTAAAAACTATTTGACTACTATTAATTTCATGTAATCTAAAAATGTATCACTGTATTACTGCATTATACATACATGTATAATGCAGTAATACAGTGATACTACTGTATTACTGTATTATACATGTATTACTGTATTACTGCATTATACATGTATTACTGCATTATACATGTATTACTGTATTACTGCATTATACATGTATTACTGCATTATACATGTATTACTGTATTACTGCATTATACATGTATTACTGTACTAGTATTACTGCTGAAATATATATACAATATTGTATCTATCTTCACTCTCACTTGTTACTGAGAATAATTTGTGTTCAATCAAAACCAAGAGGGAAATTTCAATAGTAAAATACTATTCAGCAGACTGCGTGTGTACGTGTATGTGTAAATACTATATTGTACGGCTACTGTGTACCTATGTAATAATATAAACTGAAACTGAAATGAGAATAACACATACCGATACTTATCATGATAGAGATCATACATGTCCGAGGAGTTACCCCAGCTGTCGTGAGATATCTTATTCCTATACCTCACCATTGAGGACCTGTTTAGATTCCTTCTATTATACTCAGCTTCACTAGCCAATTGAGGGTGGGGGTTAGCACACACTGTAAAGTATCAACTATCAGGTAAAACTTGGGCTAGAACACCGCTAAACATATGGGGACCCGACAAACTACATATTCTATACCACTGATAACGATGATACACAATACAAGTTAGTAAATACATTATCATATGTGAACACTGAAGCAGGGAGACGATCAACTCCTATATTAGCTGGTACAACAAGCACGGTTTTGACCACCCATACACAGATGAATATACGGATAATATGTACATTACATACATACATCTAGCATAACAGGCAAGAGGTGGGTCTCTCCATTTGCCGTCTGAACAGTTGGTCTGACTGCCGATACCAGGGTTGTTATCCTTAGTTGTACCGAAACCATACTCACAGTCGTAACTTATCCTCGTGCCGTGAGGGAAATCGTTAGTCCTAGATGAGCTAATAGTGAAGAATGAGTGGCTACCATTGACTACAAGTAGAACCATATTATCAGTGGTAATACATTCACAGTATCTGAATGATGTAAGACACAGATAGGCGTTAGCTGGTATGAGTTACCTGGTGTAGGACATAGCTTGGGCTCACACGCTGGAGCTTTACCCGGCTTGCTCCACGTGCCGTCTAGCTGACAGGTAATGTTCTTGATGTTAGTCGATTCATTTCTATACTCGTATCCCTTCCAGCACCTGTACGTGTAGTAGTGGCCAGGTATCAGGAATATAGTGGCGTTAGTTATAGACCTGTATATAAGGTCAGCGTACGGCGCCTGCCCTGGGTCTACACAGCACCGACTACAATTTATGGAGCAGGTATCTGTGATCATTCAAGCATAACTAGAGATAACTGGCATCCATTACACAATGTGAATAAGCAATGCTTTGTGATACTGCATGAAATAAATAGCATGACTTCCACTAAGGAGCTATCCAATCGATGATATAGTATTCCACCAGTGTGTTGATGTGCTAACATCTTCTGTTACCATAGTAACTGGTATCTGACTACTCCACAGTGTTTACCATATAGGTACATAACCAGCTACTCTATGGTATGCAGTATGCACACACCTTCTCTCCGTAAGATTACCCAGGCAAGGAGCTCCCCCACAGAAAGGGGAAGGATTGTTACATCGTCTAGATCTGGTACGGTTATAGTTGATGTCACAAGCTGACCACTGTGTCCAGTCACCCCAATGGCCATCTCGTTTTTGCTTCTGAGTCTTACACACAAACTCAAATTTATTATCACATGTGACATTCACCCACAGCCACCTGCCATCACTGTCAATACATAATAGCATGTCAGTAACAACCATTTGCCACTGTTGTTACTATACAACAGGATGTAAGTTACGACAGGGTTTTGGAGGCCGGCTCATTCATGTATTATATGTGTATTTATAATCATACTACCAAATATATCCTAATATACACGTACAGTACGTGCTGGCAATGAATGCCATGTAAGATACAGACATGGGAACAAATGACTGACCTGTATTTGGCTGCCATACAGAGGTCCCTGTGATGAGGTACAATCAGGGGCCCGTCAGATTGCCAGTTGGTGTAACCAGAATCTGCTATATCCAGATATGTACCATTCTCTAGTCTCCATGTAAATGTACTTTCTGCACAAGTACATGAATACATATACAGTACTGAGTACATGAACACCATATTATACAATACTATATGGTACATTGTGTCAGGAATGCAGATGGTACTGCACTTTGGAGTTTTCCTCCCATTTCACAACATTGAAAGAGAGGACAACTTTGACAATAACAATATTTAATATTACATGACTGTACTAACTAGTATTATGCATGGTGCATGTACTAATAGCTTTCTAATACAAACCGGACTGCGGCTTCAATTCAAAATAGTATTTATTCAACCGCTTCTAATACCTACCTGGCCACATGCTACTCAATCACCGTCTGTCTTGCATGTAAGACAGATATTTATCACAAATACAACATTGTGTATAATACAGTGTGGTATATTACAATCATCTAAGTACACATGCGGCTACACCATCACATGATCTTTTTACTTATCACTTACACCAAAGTGTTTATTCAACTAAATACACAGACTGACCAGACATGAGCTTTCTCCCTGCCAACCACATAACACTCCTCTCAGCCTGTGGTTCTAAGATGACAGTCTTAAGGAAGGCTAGCTCCTCCTCACTCAATATATACAGTAGACCGTCATCACACAGGTCTTGGGCAGCCTGCCAAGTCAACCCTATATGGTTAAGTCTATAACAATGATCTGTACCACCTTCCTGGTCTGCACTGAAGTATTCCCTGTAATACAATACGAACAACTAACCTGCAATACTGCCTTATAAATTGCACTAGATTTACTGGTATAATGTATATTATTTAATTCTTCATTGCCAATGTCAAGTAGAGAATGCGTAAGTTATGTCTGAGTTATATACATGCAGTCTTCTCAAATGGTAACAACGCATTGTAACACTAATTACCATGGCATTGGCTCAACTGAAAGAGGTTCACAGACCGCTTTAGTATTTTTATCAAAGTCTAATCCAATCCAGGAGTCGCCCTCTCCACACCGAAGAGTTACACTAGAGCGTTTATACTTGGGCTCCTTAAAACCAGGTTGGCAGAAATACGTAGCTAGTGAATCAAAGCCAGTACCTTCATACTAAAACATAGAGTAGCAGGTTCTAACAAGGAAGTTACATAATGTATAGAGATTACTGGGAGAAAGGAAGAGGGTAAGTGTGTAATAGATCAGCTGTATGTAATAACTACATGTATATAATTACAAGGTCACCTGAGGAGGGAAGGCGTGCACAGCTGGCGGAGGCTCTCCACAATCGACTGGAGCACATTCTGCAGGAATATCCGAGTCCCACTGACCTTGACCCTCTTTGTTGAGTATACACTGTACCCTGTGAGAAGGATATCTAGTGACGGGGTGCACATAGCCTCTGTCACACCGTACATACACCGTGTTGTTGTGGAGGGCCCTCCTGTCCGCAACACCTCTGGTACGATACTGTAGACAGGAATAACATTGGTAAGAAGAACACAGGCAATCAATTGTTGGCTCACACCATGTCATCAGTATAAATAACAGCTACTGGATAACAAAACTCTACATGACTCATCTATAATAGTACAGTCTCATATTACCACGTCTTAATTGTGGAAAAGAGCAACAACTAGTAGTGTGCAAATAATAATGACAAGTAAAGGATCTATTTGCACATGCAGTATATTAACGGAAACACTAATTAGCAATAATAGTACAGTGTACATAGCACAGAGTACATACTTCTATAAAGTTACAGTACAATGCACACACAGGCATATACAGTGTAACATACTGACGTACGTACCTCTTTAATAACTGTACCATGAAGGATAGTTTTACGGGGAGTGTCACAACAAGCCCTCACTTGTTCCTCTATTGGTAGACCCCGTATCTCACACTCAACTGGTGATCATATGAAAAGCATGTTATAAAAATGGAAACATTAGACTTGGGAGTATAAAATATAAATACAGACCTTAAA
Source organism: Bugulina stolonifera (assembly GCA_935421135.1). NCBI lineage: Eukaryota > Metazoa > Bryozoa > Gymnolaemata > Cheilostomatida > Bugulidae > Bugulina > Bugulina stolonifera. Next base: position 25,970,379 of record OW285188.1, read on the forward strand.
AACAGACAACGTTTGTGGGAGTCCACAACCTATAATGGAGTATTATAACAAACAATCTAGTGATAGCCTTCAGGGAGACAGAGAGAGAGGATGTGCTTGTGTTCGTTTCATTACTATGCTACTCATTATAACACTATATGGTACATACACTGTATACATGTACTGTATATGCGTATACATATACCAATACTTGTGTATATTAATATGAGCGCAACACACCATGCATACACACAGACATTGACTAGCCACACCCACCTCATCGTGTAGCACACATAGATACTTACATGAGAAGCAAGCTCTTCTCCGCGAGACCTTGTATACTCCAGGAGTCTGGCAGACATCCAGCGGCCACGACTGCCACGACTGGTACCACTGACTGCTGTCTACATATAGTCATATATACCAGATATACACCATACATATACATTCTAATTGTGCTAGAGTATATTCATATACATATAAATTTACATGTACTAACTGGTATACCAGCTTCATGTCTATTACGCACAATCTGGTATTCACCGAAAGAGTGAATAGAACAAGATTAACAACAAATATAAACCTTGAGAACTGCTTTCAATACTCGGGAATAACTAGTGAGAAATTTATAATATCTAACCTGGATCATTAGGGTCGGCTCTCTCACACATGAAATTCTCAACACCAGCTGAAGAGTCACAGCTAGACATCTTTCTTAGCCTTGTTTCCACAACATCTCTGGATTTTAGATAAATCTCGGCAGAAACACAGCCGTCCCCTTTTGCATCTGGGTTAACTAGTTGAAACCTGGGGCTCAATGTCCATTTGCTTGCAGAGATAGTATTGTTGTTCATAGTATTCACCCAGCACACTAAAAGTCCATATATTACATTACAGCAATGTATGGAAAGAGTATTGTTTAGTACGAGTAAATTTCTATCATGGTATAGCAATGTAATGTATTATACAATCTTACAATTATGACCAGTAACAGGGGATATCTCTTCACTTTCGTACTTCAAGCCCACCCAGTAGTAATGTGAAGAGTTTGACTTCTCATTGTTCCTGTTGAACTTTGTCTCTATGGTAATCAGCTGGTGGATAAGTTCTGTCTCCTCCAGAGCAGGAAACAGAACTAGAGTGCTGTTCTGACTAGAGCAATAGTTAGCGGCAGCATCAAATGATATGGCTCCTTGATTTATTCTCTATAATATTATCATAGAAAGTGAGAAACCCTCATGACATTATCACACTACTATGCTGCAGCCATAGATTTGTAAGCAGCTCTAGTGGGATGAATAAGTACAACTGTGATTTTACCAATATTGAGTATAGAATCAATACAATGACAAAATCCTGAGATTGAATTAATTTACAAACAAATAATATTATTATTAGTTTCTCACCTTTAGATAGCAACTACCAATATCCCTACCAAGACAAATCCAACGTAACTTTGAGCCTGATACAGAATGCAGCAGCAACAACAAGATCCGAACTACTGATACACACATTTTTACTTGAAACTTCCAGCAAAATTAGTTGTGTTTACAGCCAATAAGCTTCGGTCAAATAGTTCTGCAGCACACAACGTTCCACTTGACTCTTAGCTTGACAGAGTTGGTGACATAAGTGTACATTTGGCTCATTATATCACACGCTGCCAAGAAAAACCAATAAGACGCTCTTATAGCTACATTGGCTCTACACACTATCTTACTAGATAAATCTACCATACACACAGTGGCAGTATTGGCCGCACTGTTTTGTCAAATTTCTGATTTTTATCAATTGGTTCAAGTGTTGGAATTGGAACGAATAAAACCTGATATCAAATCTCACGACTCAATATACAAATTGGGATAATGATTTAGGCTTTTTAGAAACATGTCTTAACCAGTGGTGGGTGCACACACTGTTATCCTGTAGCATAACGCCAAGTCATATTGCATCATGGGATGGTTTATACATAAAAAAAAAATTGTTCCAGTGTGAAAACCACCAAGTGTGAAATTCAGATAGAGTCGTGCAACTTTGTAACGATCATTATTTTTATTTTATAAAAAATAGAATTTTTCTTAGTAAAACCCATAAAAACTACGTAATTTATAAAAATAGATTTGCTGATTGAAAGGAGGGTTCAACCATAGCTATAATATTACCTACCAGTATAATATATTACAATGTATATGTATATTATATCTAATGAGTTCACCTACCAGCATAATATATAACACGTATATTATATCTAATGAGTTCACCTGTGTTGAGGAAAAAGCTTATCAAAGTCATGTGATCAGTAGACTGATTTCCACAAAACTTGTCATGGAGCCAATGCTATGCAGATGGCAGCTTTCTATCAACACGAGTCATGTGACAGCACTACTACTACCACCAAGTCCACCACTACAACTACAAGAGCATTTAACTAGAAGAGCTCATTCATGTTCCATGAATTTATAGTATATGCTACAGTAGACTGTAAGTTACCTATATTATTAAGGGGAGTACCATTTATAGAGTAGACAGTAGAGTAGAGTAGACGGTAGAGTAGAGAGTAGACAGTAGAGTAGACAGTAGAGTAGGCAGTAGAGTAGACAGTAAAGTAGAGAGTAGACAGTAGTGTAGACAGTAGAGTAGAGCAGTGGTAGATGGTGGTAGTACAGTATATTGTAGTGCTGTCTTTATGATGATCAGGTAACGATGAGACCTGTACTTTCTGCTGGAGGTCTCTTTATATATCTACACACATCCGGTGATGTCGTAGACTGTGATGTCATAGGTGGGGATGGACCATCTTGACAAGGCACTTTCTCTGAAAAGTGATGAGACATTAAATATTCAATATATAGCATACACATTCACTAATGCATTGTGGATATGAATTCAGTGATATACATGTACATGTATTGTAGGGTGGCACAGTCGCATTACCTAGCTCAGAGTATGGTGTTTTCAAGACCTCAAGCAATCCTCTAACACCTGAGTAATCTCCCTCTTCAGCCTTAGCTATAGCTTCTTGGGCAATATAATTCCTCAGCACTATTCTGTTAATACAAAATACATGTAAATGTTACACAACCCTTGGAACTGAGTCTGACTTAATGATATGTGGTTATATATTACAGCACAGTACATTCTAGATCAGGGGTGTTCAAACCTTTTCACTGATAGTCAAAACAGTTGAACCTTTCCAGACTATGTTTTGATAGAATACAATTTGCAAGACTCCTGACCAACATTAAAACATTGGAAAGGGGAATCACAACATGTCTATTAGTAAAGTCAATGATGTGATTTTATTTTTCCTCTACTTGCTATCTAATTCTGAACAGCAGTTAACTTGGTCACCATATCTAGCAGTCATGACCGCTCTAGTCGACCATTCAGTTTATTAATTAACTGATAATTACTTATTGCAAAACTATTGAATAAATATGTCGAAATCTGCAATACAAAATTATTTGTTCTGTTAATGGAAGAACAAATGCGAAACGACTAAAATCTTTTTAGGCTACAAATGTCATAACAATGCTACCGAGCAAACATACCGAGGATTACTCGTATTCATCATCATCAAACGCTGCTTGCTTAAGGTGTCAAGGTCACAATCCTCCACCTCTATCTTGAGACGATCAGCATACTCATCAAACCACTCGGACCAGAGTTTCCTATTAGCTTCCACTTTACTCTCTTGTGTCATTTTCTGTTAGTAGATACATGTATATTGTGTATTGTTATAATACTATTTCACTGCAACTGAATATGTGTTTACAAATGAACGCATCGACTCATCTAATACTAACCAAACTTTACAAACAAACCGTTTTTATAAAAGATACTATATGTAGAAGCAGTAACACAAGAACTAACAAAATTCTGCACAGGTTACTCAGTGCAGTTACGGGCTGTACTCAACCGTCTTACCTCCAAAGACTCAAACTTCTCCTGTCTCTTCATTTCCACTCCTATGACAGCCATTTGACCTCTCAGTGCCTCAGCCAGCTCCGGTTGATCTTCAAACAGCTTCCTGAACATAGCCATTTGCCTGCAGCACAAGCGCACACATTGACCACCAACTATAGCCAATGATCTACACCAAGCAGGATCTTAATGTGTGTTAACTGGTGAATAAATATAATCCTTGTACATTGGGCTGGATTAAAATTTTACAGTCACCAGTGTCCACTACCAGTAGTATTGAATATTGGCCAATGTCCACTACCTTTGGTATTGAATATTAACCAATGTCCACTACCACTGGTATTGAATATGAACTAATGTCCACTACCATTGGTATTGAATATTAACCAATGTCCACTACCTTTGGTATTGAATATTGACCAGACTATAAGAAGATTGGAGAGTATTCCTATAGTCAGTTTTCAAGTGTTAGTTTCCTATACCGTAAGATTAGATTATTGTGGTGGAGTGAGTAGGAGTTAGGTGACTCTTACCCTGGAGGTATCTTCGGTTTGTAACAGTTCTTCATTTCCTCAAGGGAGCCACACTCACCAACAATACACTCCAGGAACCGAAGCTTACTATCTTCAAACTGGTCGGTGCCTGGCAAACTGATGGTAGACAAGCATCTGAACCCGTTAGTGAAGTCACATCCTGTTTCAAACATGGTGGACAAGAATGATGACACCAACTTTGCATCATCAGGTGTCTCCTTCTTGAGACCAAACTGTAAGAGAGCATACATAATTAATGTAGCATACAACCTCATCTCCAGCAGTAAAGGGCAAGATAGCATTCAGAGACCAACATCAAACAGCCTAGCTTCTACTGACTCCGTACCTTGCTTCTCATCCCAGATATGTAGGCAGTCGTATACTCTTCGTCAAATACTCTTATAGATGGCTTAGACTTCTCCAAAGGTAAGCTCATGTGTATAGCCTCCCCCAGTTTCAGGCAGTTCCACCTGCAGATCTCAGGCTGTTTCTCATATGAATATCTACCCCCGTCATCTGATAACATCAAATATACAAATACTAACAAATTGAATACTTCTGATAAACTCAGGCTGCTCTATAAAAAAAATACCAACTATCAAAACCAACGCTAGGCTACACTTTTAGCTATTATAACATCTGTAGACAAGCGTTAGTGAATTACCAACCATAGGGAGGACATGTTATATTCAGACTTCATCTTGTTATTTCTAGTTCAGATATTGAGTGCACATTCTTACCTGAACCGTTACATATGAAGCCTGGATCAAACCTGTCCATGAATCCATATGGACCATAGTCTATGGTTATACCCATAATGCTCATGTTGTCTGTGTTCAACACTCTACAAGGGCACACATCACAGAGTATAACATGTATGTGAATATTGGTAAGAATGTCTAGTCATTGATCATGATAATGGATGAAGTAGCAAAGTCATGCGCAGTCTATCTAATAAATACATACCCATGGCACCAGCCTATACACTGCCACTTGGCTACAAGCCTAGCGGTTCTCCTCAGCACTTCCTCATAGAAGGACAGTAGAAGTTCCTGCCTGCCGTCAGCTGTACTACACTCTTTCCATATCTGCAATATACGTGATGTCTAGATAAATAGCTTTCACAATGTACATAGCTAGTGGCATATGACGGCAGTAGAACCATGGGAAAGAATTGCAAGACACAACTTTGGTTGACCGAGGGACATGTACCTGGGGATAAAATGTTTTGATTGTGTAGTCAAGTAGCTGATCAAGGACGTCCTGTCTTCCCACACTCGATCCCTCCCGTCCTGTTTGTGGATCATGAGGCTTGAATATCTCAAACGAACCAAATCTACAAACATTAGACAAGTCTATGTAGAACATACTGAAAAGTACATAACATGTACTGTAATATAGTAATACACTAATATCTAATATAAATTATACATAGTACAATATAGGTCTAGGATATGCTTGCATATATACTACACACACGTGCAAATAATTGTAATGCGTAGAGTGGGTGCACATATACATAAATATAGTAGATAATACTCGATATGATGGCATATGTACCTCTTATAGTGCACAATGTAAATTACATGTAGATATGCATGTATTACCTGATAAAGGTTGGTGCTATACGTAATACTATAGTAGCTCTCTCTTGTATCTGGTTGCCATTGTATTTAATATCACGGATAACTTTGGTGTCGGAGGTAACACAGGAGCCTGCTCGAGTTGTCGGTACTCCAAGGTAATACATTGCCTGAACATATGAAAGAGGTAAGACTTGAAGAGATGAACTATTTTGACAAAATATAAACATACAATGATATAAAAAATGCAGTCATATCAAACCAATACAATGATATAAAAATATGGCATGCCGCTCGAGTAACCATTCAATGTTCACACAGATTTCTTTGAATGCGCATACTTCATAATTGATAGATATGCATTGGGCCATGGAAGAACACACCTCACTACACAGAAACTCTCTAATAGAGCTGCGTAGGACCTTCCTTCCGTCAGCATGCCTGGAATAGGGAGTCTTACCCGCCCCTTTTATCTGTATCTCCCACCGCTCCTGCTTCTTATTCACAATCTCTCCAAGGTACCTAAAATCATTGAGAAAGTATACATAGACCTAATATTTACATTAAAGCTAAACCAATGCTGCCTATAACAACCTTATATACTTACATAGCACATCCATCCCCCAGTTGGCCTGAGAAGTAACCAAATTGGTGTCCACAGTAACAGTGAGCAGCCGTTTGTGAACCAGGTAGCAATTTATTCCCAGAGAAAAATTCCGAAAAGTATTTGTTAGCTGGAGGATTCTTTAGAGTATTGTAATCAACTCCTGCATCTATGAGGGAGAGAGCATGCTCACTGATGGCGACTGTTTCAGGTTTCTCAACTGGGGTCGGATTTACCAAAGAAAAACATGCTCCTTCCACTCTCCGCTGTCGATTTCCTACAAATATATAGACCTATTTTAATAATAAGAATATTCTGAAGTGTTGGAATTTATTCTTGACCATTACACTTCAAACGTTAGATGAGAATGCGCTAAAACTAACCTGTTTCAGCATCAATTGGCAATGTCCGTAGAGCTAGATTATCAAAGTTTAGTTCTTCTAACTGCATATTGTTATTGTTTATATTGAAAGACGAATTTAGAAGCAAAGTGGTTGAAGCAGCAGCATAAACTTTTCTCATTAAAATGACTTTTGGAGCTTGACAAGTCGATATTCCATATCTTATGGTGCTATACATAGATCATCTACAATGGCAACAATACCGAATATTAAAACACAAAAACATCAGGTTTAATTCTAATAAAATAATAGACATTAAATTACAATAAACACATTTGTAGCTTATCAAATATTTACAATATAAATATATTATATTTTTCATTTTAATTTTTGCACCTGCTTATTTAGCACTGTTATTAGTTTAATCAAAAACAAATGTTAAAAAAAGCTAAAGCAAACAAAATCCATAATAATTATCATTTATTATTAATTATAATTATTTTAGTTGTATAAGATATTACTGTTAAGGGAGCAGCCATGGCCTAGTGGTTAGGACTCCAGGCTTTCATGTAGAAGATCCAGGTTCGATTCCCATAAAGGTCCTTGGTGGTGTTAGGAAGGGCATCCTACCTTATAATGCTCTTGTGCTACTGTGTCCCCTTCTCTAATCCAAATTAGAAAAAGATGCTGATCTCTTCAGATATTAACTTTCTTACCTGGATTTAATTATGGGATGTAAAACTGGTAAGATTTATAAAATAGTACTGCTAGTTATATTTCAATCATCCTCATCATCATGGGCAGAGAGGTTGTAACCATAGCTAACTCTATAGTAATGGTTGCAACTCGGCCCAAATAATAACTCTGAAATTCTATGGTTCTATGCACAGTTATTACTAGGGCTTATGCCCCATGCAACAAACACATGGACAATGTAGCACCTAAGGGAAACTCTACTCTTGGTTTCATCCGGAGAAATGTTCTTACTAGCTCCGAGACTATCAAAAACACCACGTACAAACAACTTGTACACTCAGTCTTAGAGTATGCCTCCTGCAGTCTGGGACTCCGTGCTAACTCAACTGCTAACCGTCTCGAAGCTGTACAAAAAAGGGCAGCACGCCTTATCTGTGGCATTAGGCGCCAGGCGGACTGATAGAAAGACCACTACCACCAGCCTCTTTGGAAAACTCAACCTCCAACCGCTTTCCCAGCTTCGCAGTGATAGAAGCCTAAAGATCATACGTCAATATCACCACACCAACAAAGCAGTCGTCAACAACTACATCCAGAGAGCCAGTTTTTCATCATGTCATACAGTAGCCTACTTCATACCAATTTCGAACACGCTCCATTATCACAGATCGCTCTAAATTTGTACTGCAAAGGACTGGAATGCTCTACCGGCTAGTAATCCAATAATTATCCCTCCGTGTGTCTAGCATCAAAACTTTCAAATTGTCTCTTATTCATTGTTGCAAACTGGAAGCGTTAACCGACTTACGAGAAAACAAGTTCCCCAAGTCACAGCTAGATGCTGGCACTGGAGACTTGAGTTATTTTTATTCTGAGCCATCCTAGTCTCAGACCAGGATGAGTGGATGCCTCAAGGTATAACACCAACCACTGACTATCTTAATCTTTGCACATGCATTGGTTATCCAAAGCATAGAATTACCTTACGGGGAAGGGAAGTAATTCTATGACTCCATGCATCTTTCCTATGATATCTAACTCTATGGTTATGATATGATTCATTTTATAGAGGTTCCTATCCTCTATACTCTCTGAGACTACTACAACTGCTATAATAATGACTTTATCATTGTGCTTGTCTTTCTTGATTAATGATTCTATGAACCATTGTTTGTATTTAATCTTGTGTGAACAAAGTAAAGTTACATTACATTCTTCTTATCAATCTAGAAGGTAACTCTATGCAACGGTTGATCAAAGCCCCACAAAAGGTTTTGTAGAGCATTGTGGTTGTCCAATGCATAGTGATATCTTCTTCCTTCAAGGTATAACAATAACTCAAAAGGAATAATTATAATAATTATATGATTAATAATAAATATTATTATAACATTTTACTCCTTGTTGGTTAGTTGAAAACTAGACCAAAATTGAGCACGTAAATTGCTAGCTCGAAGGTCATATTGCACAGTAATAATAAGCAGATGGGCCGGACCATAGAGATAACTCTATGGGCCGGACTAACGCATATAGTTGGCTTCTTTCTAATTCAAAGATTTTGTCCTCAAGGATAACGAGTGGATGAAGGTCCCCGATAGCTCATTGTTAAATGCTGTTGGTCCTGGCTATGATAAGAGTTTTTTACCTCACTCTTGCAAAGAAATAAAATTTTCCAAAATACATGCACTATAATTCAATAACAATATTACATGTTCGCTACCAATAAAGGTAGCTTCCACTATCTTTGCTACAAACTCGGGCAGTACATACAGAATTGTTACTGAAATAATCCAATAGTAATAACAGATTCTTTAAATTAAATCGAGACCGCACTTTGTAAGTAAAAGCGTGGGATCCGGAATTATTTTATGAATAATTATAATTATATTTATATTATTTATTTATTTATTTATAATTAATATTAAATTATTTATATTATTATAAATAATAATAATTGTTTAAATTGTAGTCAGGTCACAGTTACTTACTGTTCTATTTTGTCTAGGTTCTAACCATCTAATAGTTATAATATAGTACTATAACTATGCCGGGGGAACTGCTCACACAAGACGGGCTTTTGGCCATGAAAAAAGATCTCCAGGAATGCGAATCTCGGGTGAGAATTTTATATCTTAATCTGAATCTGCATGTCGATCTCTGAAGTTAATGATTATTTATTAATAGTTATTGTAATCAAGTTTTTGCTACTTAAATTTGATATGGATTGAATCACAAGTTAACAAGATCCACTGCCGCTGCGCCAAACAGGAGAAATTGGCTCTTGAGCTGACAAAAAATTGCTGAATTAACATTTTACATTTTACTTTAGCTCAATCTGGGTGCATATTTTTTTAGCTGAATGATTTTATAGACAATTGTTTTAAACCAAACAGACAAAATGCTAGAAAGGTGTTCCAGTGGCCATCTTTGCAAACAGCACAGTGAGCTTCAATGAATTTGTTGCTCGAACAACTAGAGACATAAGAGTTTTAGTACATAGCCTAGTTATATTGCATGTTCCTTTTTTAGTCTCCATGCTTTGAGAGCCCTTCATTTCATTTCGTTCTGGGTTTTATCGTTCAAGCTTCATATAGACATCTATTACCCCTTCTGCTCTTTGGAGCAGTCTAGGGGCTCTATTTTAACCTGAACTGTACATGAATCCATCACACCTTGACCGTGATACCAAAAGAGACTAGGTGACTAGGCAGTGAGGCTATTGTAACCCGACTTGTTCGATGCAAACATCACACTGGTCCTCCCTAGATGGAAGAAAGGGTGTACTACATGATATGGTTAATCGGGTTGTCGTTTTGTGGACAATCCTCTTACAGAATCCAGAAATAGAGTTTGTGCTAACTGTGCTGAACTGTCTAGCCTGCCCATGCGGAGGTCTTGATTGTGGACTATTCTGTAGCAACTCCTTGGTTGGGTCCAATCTTCATATCTCTTATAGACTTGGAGAGGAAGCTATAGAGATATCTAGTGCTGCTTACCCCTACTGACTGGGAGATTTTGATTGCCTGGGAACAAAGCTGTATAGTGTCTGTAGTCGGCTGGTCCAGTATATCGTCATAAGCAACACTCAACTCACAGCAGGATGCTGTTTTTGTTTTACCATGATCTTCTAGAAAACTACAAACATGTTGGTCCTTCCGCCTCTGTTCGAGTAGTTGTTGTTAGCAAAACTTTTTCTACATCCCTCTCAGCCCATGATGTCAGAGATAACTCGCATAGCATTAGACTTCTCTCTAATGTCCTCAAAGTCTGAGGTTTCCACTTGGAGATCTGCCGGAATACCTTTAATCAAACGGTTGACTGGGTCAAAACTTCATAATGAATTGCAATGCCAGGGCATTTCTTGAATATTTTCCTATTTTCTTATTGGGTGGTGAGTGCTGTTTTCTATTTTATGGTTTAGCTGTGCAGATACTGTAAGTCCATTTATCACCCAGAAAGCGCAGATGAAGCTTGAAGTTAGTTAAAGCACGATTTCCTGTAAAAGAACGTGTGTTTGATAGAGCTCTATCCTAAACTGCTAGGTTAGGAACCAGTTGGGTTGGAGATGCGAGTAGTTTAGAGTTCCTTGTAAGTCTCCGTGATCAGTGCAACTGCTGTCTAGTTGAAGATGTTGGCTGTGCTTCTGCGATCAAATGTTAGACTAAGTGTCAGGCATCCACTGCAGTACCATACAAGTTGGCTACTAGAACAGAATGTGTAACACTTTGCTATCTCATTCAACTATTTAATTTTGCTTTAGTAATAGTCTAAGACATCTGTTATATCCTTGATATAATTGTTATTGTATTTGTCTCTAGTAAAAGTTACAACTACTGCTTTGCAATACATGAACAACTCTGCAGAAAAACTAGGCTATCACAATTTGATTGATAGGGTTAGGTTCAAAGTTCTAAGTCAAAGTTTAGCAGCATCTAGATTCTACTGTAAGCTGTGTGGTATGCTATACTAATGTTTGTGTCCATATCACACTATTCTACTGTAAGCGTGTGTGGTATGCTAGACTAATGTTTGTGTCCATATCACACCTCCCCTCTAGGCTGAAGGCTTCTCTAACAGAACCGAATTGTCACATTTTAGCGTCACTCTTAGCCTTCAGTCTTTCGGATCTACGAGGGTTATTTCGATCGAAACCACTGGTCGGCCATCTGGGGTTTGGGCGTTTGGATGGCGGTGGTACAGGTGTTTCGTCAGGTATCTCATGGTTAGTTTCGGTCGGTGGAATCAAAATGGTTTCTGCGGGCTCATCATCTTCGGGAGATGCATGTCTTGGTCTCAGCTGCTCTACGTGACGTCTCCATACAGGTCCTTTTGGCTCCACTTTAACATTAACGCTTCTAGGACCGAGCCGTTTTGTAACCACTGCTGGTACCCATCTAGGTTTGTTCTGCTGTTTAGGCCCGAAGTATAATGCCCAGACCGGCATTCCTTCTACATACTCCATGACCTGGCATATGGGTTTGGCAGGTGGTTTTAGCACGTCCATTTGTGCTTTTTGTGCCAGGGTGGCAGGCAGGGGAAGCAACGTGTCTATTGTGCACCTGATCTGTCGTCCATTCAGTAGTTGGCTGGGAGAGAGGCCTGTTGACAAAGGCGTTCTCCGGTACTGCATCAGGAACTCTTGAAGTGCCTCTTTCGGTGGTAATCTCGATCGTTTTAGGGAGTTCTTGAAACTCTGTACTAGCCTTTCGGCTGCTCCGTTTGTAGCGGGGTGGTATGGTGCCCCTGTGAGGTGCGTAATGCCACGTTGTGCACACCACTCTTGAAATTCTCCAGACGTGAAGGTGGAGGCGTTATCACTGACAATAGTATGAGGGTAGCCAAAATGGGCGAAGACTTCCTCTAGTATGTCAGTTGTGGCCTTGGTGGTCGTTGAGTTGGTCCTACTTATACATGGGTACTTGGAGTACGCATCGACCAGCACCAAGTAGTTGCTTCCCATAAAGTTGATTGCGTGGTCAACATGTAGCCGACTCCAGGGTCTCTCAGGCATCATCCAGGGGTGGACTGGATACTTGGGTGGATGCCTTTGGTTTTCGCCACAGTCTGTACACTGCCGGCTTGTCTCCTCGATGTCCTTGTCTATCCTTGGCCAATAAACTGCTGATCTGGCCAACTGTTTCATTCGTTGCATTCCAAAGTGGCCTGTATGCAGCAGCTGCAGAGTCTGTCTTTGGAGACTCTGTGGAATGGCCACCCTTGACCCATAGAGTAGGCAGTTGTCCACAACAGACAAAGAATCAGCAACTTGTCTGAAACATTCCAGTGTCTCTCCATTTCCCTCCTTCCTCAAGTCCTTGAGAGGCCAACCATCCATGGTGTAGCGCATGACTTGAGAAATAACTGGATCCTTAGAGGATTCCTTGGCTAGTGAAGAGCCTTTCGATGTTACTTGCTGGCCTATGGTTCTGACAGCCAGCACAGTGTCCACATCTTCATCACGCTCGGTGGCGTCAAATCCTTCATCAGGGCCTACAGGTAGACGACTGAGAGCATCAGCGTTTCCGTGTTTGCTGGTTGCTCTGTACTCAGCAGTGTAGTCGTACTGGCTGAGTTGGAGGGCCCATCTGGAGAGACGGTTGGCAGCCAATGCTGGGACTCCCTTTTTAGAGCCAAACATTGCTAGGAGAGGCTTGTGGTCTGTTACCAGTATAAATCTCCGTCCATAAAGGTACTGGTAGAACTTCTTCAGACCATAAACTATGGACAAGGCTTCCTTCTGTATTTGTCCATATCTTCTCTGTGTGTCATCAAGTGTTTTCGAGGCATTCTCGATTGGCCTCTCACTGCCATCTGGAAATCTGTGAAATAGTACCGCACCGATGCCTGTTTCAGAGGCATCGCAGGCAATACCTATTGGAAGGTTTGGGTTGAAGTGGGTGAGCACTGTATCATTTGTCAAGTGCTGCTTCAACTTCTCATAACTTGCCTGCTGTCTCTCTTCCCAACACCAGTCCGCTCCTTTTCGCAGCAACTGATGGAGTGGCTCCGTAATCTCAGCAAGGTTGGGTAGAAACTTGCGGTAAAACTGTATAGACCCGAGGAATGACTTTAGTTCATCCGGGTTCTTTGGAGCTGGCATCTGCGCCACGGCATCTGCCTTTCTGCCCTTCTCAAGGCCGCTGGCTGTCAGCTTATGGCCGAGGTACTCCACTGAAGGTTGTGCAAACACACATTTATCGAGTCTGCAACGGAGGTTGTGATCATCAAGTCGTTTGAGTAGATTTCTGAGGTTACTGAGGTGTTCCTGGGCATTAGCTCCACTGACGAGAATATCGTCAAGGTACACAGCGACTCCGGGAAGGTCACTGGTTAGCTGATTCATGATCCCCTGGAAATAACCTGGAGCAGAACTGATTCCGAAAGGAAGGCGCATCTGGAGAAGGACTCCTCTTTGTGTTGACAAAGCTAGTTTTTTCTGACTCTCAGGTCCCAGTGGGATTTGGTTATAGGCGTCTGCCAGGTCTATCTTTGAATAGCCATGGCCACCGGCAAGTTTCCTGATCAGATCTTCAGGTAGGGGTATAGGCTGGCGATGGGTTTCCAGCTGTGCGTTGACTGTTTTGGAGTAGTCTCCACACACTCTGATTTTACCCCCAGGTTTCCTGACTGGTACTATGGGAGTGCCATAGTCGTTGAACTGTACAGGTTTCCATATACCTTTAGCAATACCCGCATCTAAAGCTTGGTTTAGATCTTCCTGGAGGGCAAATGGTACTGGCCTTGGGCGGCAGTAGATTGGTTGGGTGTCAGGCTGGAAGTTGACTTCCAGTTCATAGCCTTTGAGACATCCCAGTTCATCCTTGAATAGATCTGGAAACTCGCTACACAGCTCTCTGCAATCATTTTGCAGATGTGTGTCTGGCACGTCCACTCCAATAGTGAGCACACGGGGTGTCCCCGCAGTAGTGCTTAGAGCAGCATCAATTGATATTCCCAGTGTCCATATAGCATGTCTCCCAAGGAGGTTCAAATCTGGGACGGTGCTCACTACATAGCGAATAGGAGTTCCTTTCCCTCGCTTATTAGGTAGCTTCGACTTCAGGTGGCAATACCCGAGTACAGTAATCTCATGTTGCGTGGCTGACTGATACCGGGTGTCTGAGGGCAACAGTGATGGCTTTCCAAGTTTCTCCCATACTGCTTTTGTGATGAAGTTGTCACTGGCCCCTGTGTCGAGCTCTAGAGGGACGGCCTGCCCATTTATAATTATTGCCTGTCGAAGTTGATTCATGGAATCAACTCTCCTCACCTCTTGTTTTGATGTGATGACCTTGACCTGAGCTTCCTGCTTCTTTTTCTTTCGACAAGCACGCTCAATGTGGCCTTTGATTTGACAGAAATTGCATGATTTGTCCTTAAATCTGCAGTCATCGGGTGCATGACCAGTATTATCACATCGAAAACAAGGAATTGTCTTCCCTTGGTTGGGTGGAGGCTTGTTCCGTCGGTTGCCTCGGTTCTTGTGAGGTGAGGGGGTGTTACCCTGGACTTTATTTATGTTGTTGTCAACTACCTGGTGTAGTTGGGGTGTGGCTCCGTGTACCGTCTCCTTGGCCACCTTGGATGCCTCTTCGGTTTCAACAGCGATTTCCACTGCCTTGGCAAAAGTTAACTCCGTGGGTTTAACTTTGAAAAGTGCTTTCAATATTGCCTCATTGTTGACTGAACACATGAAGCGAGTTCTCATTGCGTCATCGAGGGGGTCTGCGATGTCACCGAAGGCACAAGTAGAGGCGTCCTGGCGGATCCGGGCAGCCAATTCATGAATCCTTTCGCCTGGTTTTCTGGTCATGTCACTCCAGAATTTATGGCGTTCTCTCACAATGAACTGGGTCGGATCATATTGCTCTTTGAGAAACCCTTCAATCTCATCGAGTGTAAGAGCATTCATTTGTTTAGGAGTCGGTAATTGGGCAGCCAAATTACTTAGTTGTTTATACAGCCATGGGGACTGATTTGTCAAGAATATTCCGGCTTGTTTGTCAGCATGAACTGAATGAGCTGTTGTGAAGGTTCTGAACCTTTGCATGTAATCACTTAATAGCTCTTGATTTGGATCAAAACCCGGAAAATTCGGCAAAGCAGACATAGGTACAGGTATATCAGTCCTACCTTGTAGCAGTTCTACAATCTTACTGTTAGTCTCTGCTTGCTGCTGTCTGAATTCAGCTAGTTGCTGTGCCTGTATCTCCTGCTGCTGAGCTAGCAGTGCTATTAGTTGTTCTGTTTTATCACCCATGCTGTTTTAGTGTTATGTCCAGTTTAATAGTAGAATATGTTGTATAATCCCATCCTCGTCGCCAGTTGTTATATCCTTGATATAATTGTTATTGTATTTGTCTCTAGTAAAAGTTACAACTACTGCTTTGCAATACATGAACAACTCTGCAGAAAAACTAGGCTATCACAATTTGATTGATAGGGTTAGGTTCAAAGTTCTAAGTCAAAGTTTAGCAGCATCTAGATTCTACTGTAAGCTGTGTGGTATGCTATACTAATGTTTGTGTCCATATCACACTATTCTACTGTAAGCGTGTGTGGTATGCTAGACTAATGTTTGTGTCCATATCAACATCCACGTATTTTTGCGTGTATCTGTGCACTTGGTCTGTATTCATCCACATCACTCTCATTTCTGTTATGTTTACAGGGAATAAGCAGTGAGTTCACTGCAGACATGTCTTTGAAGTTAATGGCACTTAAACTCTACTTTGCTGAAACGTAAGTAGTTTAGACCCATCTGTCATTCAGAGTTGTCTCCTGCTTACTGTGTATCACCATGTTTGTTTGATTTCACTGGTAAGTTTCCATGCAATCCGAGCAGTATGGTGTAGAATGTCACATTGTATTAAACATTGTTATCAAATGTATTTATATTTAGCAAGCAAGTTATCCAAGCTTCAACGCGTCAAAGATACCCGCATCATGCTCTATGCACACGTGGGCTATATGTTTACACCCGTGGGCTATATGTTTTTTTCTCAGCCTAAGTATAACAGCTTAGATTATATTGGTTGGTGTTTTAGGGAGGAAGCAAAATTGTTATGGAAAAGGATTCCATTAAGACACAAAGAGGTGAACACTAGTCTTTTGCTCTGCTTGTACACATGCATATTCTATCTCTACATAAGTATACTCTATTTGTACACATGTGTACAGATAGAGTATACATGTGTACAGATAGAGTATACATGTGTACAGATAGAGTATACATGTGTACAGATAGAGTATACATGTGTACTCTATCTGTACACATATATACTCTATCTGTACACATGTATACTCTATCTGTACACATGTATATTCTATCTGTACACATGTATACTCTATCTGTACACATGTATACTCTATCTGTACACATGTACTTTGTATCTTGTTATAATATTAGCTCCACATTAAGACTGTTTATCTCATTAGGCACATCCACAGTTGGAGAAACTCCTACTAATTTGTCAAGCAATATTAAGCAGAGATTACATAGAAATCCACAAGATTCTAGAATCTACCAAATGGCCGAGCGACATTGGACAAATAGTGACTCTTTCACAAGGTTTGGCCAACTTACTTATTACTAGAATCACGTGACTTATGTACATAAGTGCAGGTCTACAGCGTTTATTTGGAGTTATCCTTCCCCGAGGGGACAATTCCCAAATGTGTATCAGATTAATAAAGGCTCTAATAGAATTGTAGTTACATCATTATATTTATGTGTAGATTGGTTGTTTACCTTGTAATGGTATTTAAGGAATCTAATTCTCCAATTATGTTAGCAATGATAAGGTAAATTGCTGCCTGGTCTGACAATATCTACCACCCTAACTACTCGATTGTAATTCTTTAATTATACCCTTTCAGGTTAGAACATTGGTGATCACACCAATCATCATTAGCTCAGTGTCTATACAATTATCATAGTTACCATATTATAATATACTACAATCTCACCAGCTTAATCAGTTTATGTGTGGAATGTCAGACAGGGCTGATAATATCAACTGGGCCATGCAAGGAGCTGCACCCTGCAATACATAGTTGATTATATTAGGGTTATGTAACCTATTAGGTATACAATGTTCTATACACAGTATCTTTACTATCTATTAATGCATGCATGTGCACTAAGTTGGAGCACACACTCATCCAAGGCTGTCCCCTCTCTACATAGTAATCAGTGTGCCATCAGTGTGGAGTTGCTATTCCTTCCATACTCACTTCATCTGTATAATGAACAGTTAATCAAACTCAGGCAACGATGCTCAGCAGATAAAGCTAGAGAAGAGTGACTTCTGGTGTACCCCAATACCACACAGCAATGATCTAATATTGGTGGCCTTACACTCCTTCCTATCAATGTTCAAGTAGTATAATAACTAATTAAGGTGTGACAACTCCCGGCTGGTGCCACTTGCACTGCTCTGGACGAGGTAAGCACCAGTAATGTATATTATGGTTTGGTTAGTCTTGCTGACTGTCATATTTTTGTAGAGAGGATAAGAGAGCGTACTCTGAATCTAGTCTCCTACTCGTACACCTCGATATCTACTCACATGTTGTCAGAGATGCTGAACATACCTCCTGCTAAACTCATAGAAAGAGGTGATTTACTGTAGCTCTATATAAAGTTGTGGGGGAAGTTTGCTACCATGAACCTCCTGTACACAATATTATCTAAAACGTAACATGTAGTTTAGTGGGTCATTGGTTACGTGATATGATAGGCACTGGTCAATGTCACTGTCCAATATCTTAGGTTAACATCACTTCCATAGTGTAATATCTACAGGAGTAGGAACTATGTTTTAATTAAATTATTATATTGTAGTAATTTTGCTACAGTTAGCTCAACTGAGGTGGGGATGTCAACATGACATGCCATCACAAGTGAGATGAAGGTGCTGTCACCTGGTATATTGCTAGTATGTAATATCATGCTAAATGGTATCTGCCAGCCCATGTCTTTCCTTCACTACAGGCACATGTATATCCACATCTGCTTTCTCTCCTGTCAGATTAAATACAGGATATTAATAAGAGGAATCCAGTTAAACCATAATAATACAATATTATTATAATAAATACACCATACCTTACCACTGACTCACTACCATTATTTGTATTGTAGGATTAGTGTCATTTCATTATAATTTCATGTCACCTATAGCATCCCTCTATCCACTGCTTGTTTATTCCTTGCACCAATGTGAGCTCATGCTGTAAATGTTTGTTTACTGTTATAATACCACATACACAATCACATATTATATACACAATTACATAATACATACATGCTGTACCATGTTATACTGGATTTTCATTATTACCTATTAATTTTAAAATGCTGAATGTAGTATTCATCTCCTTGTATTTTTTTATGGTTGTAGTAACTGCCCTCAACTGGACTGTGGATGTAGATAGTGGTATGGTGAAGCCTAGAGAAGCAGTCCAAGGTAAACGCAGTGTAGAGTAGGGGGTGTTATAATGTATGTCAACCAAGTATTGTTCCAATACTTCTGCTACATTCTGGATGTCTTATCATATACAATACATATACTTCACATGTATGACTTACTATGCCAACCCCCTGCATTAGACAGCCATGCAGAAACATCGTCAACTGTAACAATAACTGTCCACTTTGTACAAACATCGGCACGTCAGATGTTGTCTACTTAGGAAGTAAAAAAGATAGATGTTGTGGTAGACCATGTCTATGTAGTGGTGGGTGGGCTGTTAGGAAGATATTATACTCTATCACTTAGCAAGTACTTTGTGCTGATGTCAGCCAGTGTTGCCACTGATCCCGCTTGTCACAATACTAAGCTTATTAGGTGTCCTGTTTTTGGCACGAGCTGGTGTCCTTCAGTGGCAGGTACCCAAAGTGCTACTAGAAGTTACCCTGCTATTCATAGACAGCAAGTGTTGTTGTAGGAAGTATTATCATTTCAAAATGATGATAAATTTGAGAAAGGTTACAGGGATGTGACATATCTGATAGCCATTCATTACCTCTCATTACGATTCTCCGTCAGCCATCTTACTGCTAATCTTTCCGACTCCTCCTCCTACGGCACTTTCACCCTCCACGCAATTATAATTCCGTAATTAATATATATTATATTAAACTTTAAAATAGACGTAGCTGTCAAAATCCTGTTCCACTAGCTTAATACGTTTACAGACGTGTTAATGAGCTTAATCTGGCCAAACTTGTGACCTCCGATCACTGATTGTCTGGAGTAATAGTGTGCATCATTCCATCTGCTACTGGACCCAAGTATTACCACCAACTCTGGTAGTAACATGTATATTTAATGAGATTTGGTGTTATACTTGTACCTGTAATTGCTGTGTTGTGATTTTAGACTCGAGAGCCTTGTATGGGAAGGAGACAGTAGACTTGGCCTCCCTTACTCGCCTAGTTTCATATTTGGAGAACTAAGGGCACCCCAACACACAGATCTTGCAGTCTGAATATTGTGTTTACTAACACTTTCTGTACATATTAAGATATACATATATAATATTTTTCTTTTATTATTGCAATATCAACTATTGTAATATATTGTGTAATGCTGAAATCTGTGAGCTCATTCTGATGTAAATTGTAATAAAATTCAGTATTTTGTGCAATAATGTCCATAGAAAACTGATTTCTCTAGTAATAAGTGCACAGTAGAAGCTGGTGAGCTTACAGCTAGCATCCTTCAACTAACCATTTAATTTTACAACATGAAAGACCTGCAGCAATTGCAATTATAAAACATGATTGCAAATGAAATGGAATTATTTCTAAACAATATATGCCAATATAGTCAAATCAGCAGAGCAAATTGTTTTATGAAATAATAATATATTGCTGTATATGATATCAATAAAGTAATTAGCACTACCTTTTATCCACCATCATTATACTAGGCTGTCAAAATACCCATAAGTGTTCATACATTTAAATTGCTCAATAGTGGCCTTTTTCTCTATAATTATCAATTTATCTCAGTAAGAGAGTTTTCTTGAATTCATGAACAAGTCAGCTGCTGCATAACTGCTGCCTATACCTTCTATTTGGCCACATGAACTTCTATTATACATGCTGTAGTTTTACAGGGTATAATATTATAATTCCATGTACATGTATATCTGTGGTAACACCAATGTATACACTATATATTTACATGTATATTACATACATGTAGATATGGTAACGTGACACCAAGTATACACTATACTTGTACAACGTAGATTTTTTTTTTCAGTGCGTTTATTGCTATTTTTGGAAGACATAAAATGTATTGAAAAACATGTATGTAAAAAAGCAAAGGGACAAACCAGATAGCCCGAAGCTAGAGAAGAGGCTGCCCAACTAAAAAGCTCTTCACCGAGCAGAACCACCCCACGCAAGGACGGCAGGGACATGCAGTCTTCACCGGCCCTAAGCGACCCCCACATGAGGGCAGTCAGACCATCCACACGACAGGCAGCGGTGCCAGTCTCCACCCCCATTAGGTACTTGTTGTACAGGACAATTCCTGTGTTCAACAAGGACCTCTCACCTCGATATGTCTGTGGTAACACCGATGTATACACTATACTACACATGTAGATATGTCTGTGGTAACACCAATGTATACACTATACGAGTACTACACATGTGTAAAGGCTCCACAGGGCCGTATTTTAAGGGACGGCAGGGAGGCACTGCCACCCCTGTTGCCAAAAGAAAGTGGCCTAAAAACACTACTTTTTTAAAACTGGGCACTGTTTCCCTTTATATTTGCTTGATTTTCGCGCTCCCTCCCACTCAGTAAAACTTTCTGCCTTCCCACTGAATTTTCCTAACCTTCGCCCCTGCTCCAAGGATTCCAAATCTTTGCATCTTCACCTTTTTTCTCTATATTCTATATGAGAATTGGATGAACTAGTGTGCATGTATTGAATATATTTAGATACATGTGCATGTTGTGTGTGCAGATGTATGTTCCAATGTAGTGAATAGAATAACAAGATTTAGCTGATCGCCTCACTTGTTCCTGGGTGTCAAATAAGTACATGGTCAAGGTCTATAATGCATATACACAGTTACACACCAGTGGTATCAAATTAAAGTGTCAAATAGAATAAAAATTTAACTAATTCTAATTATACTCTAGTGTCTCCATTGGCTTAACAATGAATACTTGATCCCTTGATGGGCCACAATTAGCCTTTTGTGATCATACATCTACACAACCAAAGATACCATTAACAGGATCAGAGGGGAGACAACTACATCCTGCTTACTGTCACCAGATTGTTTAGATCTCTCAGAATATTCACTGACAGAACCATAATCAAGCTGATTCAGTCTGCTTGAAGTCTGTCAAACAAAACTTATTAATCAGGGCAAAAAGCTAAGCTTGTATAACTATCAGCTACTGAGCACCTCCAAGTTTCAAGTAGGCATTGAGGGGCCAATCAAAATAATTAAAATGCTTCTCCAGTGTGCTGGTATTTAGACATATTGTCCATTATACCTGCAATTATTAATGCTATCTATCTAGATAATGTCCTGCTGATCAGTGCCTTCCTCCCATTATTCCTCTTCAGCTGTTTGGAAACTGGGAAACTGCTATACTCATGGTCATTCCATGTATGCATATGAGGGTCAGATGGAAGCGTATTTAACAAATCTCATTTTCAGGTTGATCTAAAGTGAATAATAATTAGTGACATTTCAACCAAGGGTTAGATTATACTATTCTACCTCAAATAGAATATTTGAAGTTCATGTCATGCTGGAATATACAACTGCTATCAAAAGCACTAGCAGCAAGTGCACAAAAGCAATTACGTGTCTATAGCCTACACATGCAATCTTGTCAACTGATCCAAGATAATATTCACTAAAAAAATTTTAGTAGAAAACTAAGATTGTGCTCATCTAAAACGCTGATGGAGTGGTATGAATCTTGTATCCTTATAACAAAAGGCTACTGTTGGCCAATTATATATGTACTACTGTCGATGTAATAATTACAAGTTTCTTCATGAAGTGTGCAGACGTTGTTATCGTATGTGTCACTTGTGACTGACTGCAGCAGGTTGTTTGAATGCCGTATCACAAAAGTGTACATTCTCACTCACCTTACAGTTTAAGTGCGAAATTAGAAACAATAAAGCTAACAAGGTATTTTATTAACTAGTTGACAATTCATTTTAAACAGTCAACAAATGATTTGATACATGTGAAATGTTGTGAGGGGTGTTGGGTTGTATTATACTAAAAGTGACACTATAAGGAGGGAGGGCACTCTTCTAGGATGTCGGTTTGTCTACGTGAAGGGCACTTGTCATTTTATGGCAATATTTACACACAAACCTATATCAAGTGCTAAATCAAGTCATTAGGGAAAAAATTGGCAAATACATAAGCAGTGTGATATGGTCTTACATACTTCAGTTAGAGGGTGCTACGGCTAATTCCTAACTTATAATAATTAGATATGTAAACTTATAATTGGATAGATATTCAGGATAAGTAGTTCATTAAAATTGAAAAGCAAACATATTGAACAATCGGAAGTGAGTGTCAAGGTATAGGATGTTCAGCCGTGTAGCACGGTACACAACTTAGCAATACGTCACGCAACATGTGAACTAACTCCATCTATACATGAAGTGTTTCAACTTGGGCTGATGGCTAACTTGTATAGTCTAAACATGAGAACAGATGATATTAATTACAACAAAACTAATATTTTTGTTCAGCATAAAATGCATATTCAAGAGCATTGATACTTCAAAATATGCAACCAATATTTAATTGCTAGAATTTTGGCGCTTACAGAATACAATTATTATTCAACAAGTGCTCATATGCAAATTATTTTGAGTAGACTCTAATTTTTATCTACTCATCTGAAGTATATCATGGCTTATGTAGAGGGTATTCCTGTCTGCATGCCTGTATTCACTGCAGCCCTGTAACACATTACACCACCTAATAAATAAGCAGGTTCGTATAATAACTAGTCTGAAAACTCGAGTGGCATAACAAGTGTCACTATTCAACTTACACATTGTGGAATATCATTTAGCAAGCTGTGTAGGACGAAGATTAAATGATTTTATTGTGTCGAATTATAGCCGATATGTATGTATTATAATAACAAAATAGTGTAACAGAATAAAATAGATTGGCGGTGTGATAGTGTTGTATGACTAACGACTATTTTCCCCGAAGGGTGTAGGCAGTGAGTATACTGGTAGATGTAACAGGTCTCTGAGCTCAACCCCTTCTTTCATCTTACTCTAACAAGGAACTGAGTCTACACATATATATGCATGTAATATCTGAACAATACATGGGTATGAAATAAGACGTAAGGAGATAGAAGACAGGAGAGGGATGACCAAAACCCACCAAGATGATGAGTTGAATTGCTTCGGTACTATTTTTACTTGCTACATGTAAATCGCTTGTTGAACACATAAGAAAGCTTAGATCTGAAAATATCAGCATTTTTTTCTAATTTGGGGTAGAGAAGGGGCTATGTATGTAGTATCGGAAAATTTCTCAGGCTGTATGCTCTTCCTAGTACCACCAATGACCTTTACGGGAATCTAACCTGTAGGCCACGGCTGCGCCCTGTATATCACATCTAATTGTGCATTCTACCATTATTATGAAATGTAATATATTTTATTCCTGGAAGTTGAATGGTTGAAAAACCTTGGACTGACCCCAACTCAATCGGGTTGAAGATGCACCACACCTTGTAACAATTATGGGTCTATATAATGTATGAAGGTGTACTCCTTTGAATAGTTATGCAAATGTTTCTCTTTAGAAT
Source organism: Bugulina stolonifera (assembly GCA_935421135.1). Lineage (NCBI taxonomy): Eukaryota > Metazoa > Bryozoa > Gymnolaemata > Cheilostomatida > Bugulidae > Bugulina > Bugulina stolonifera. The sequence continues at coordinate 25,994,892 of OW285188.1, forward strand.
ATGAATTCATGGCTTTTCCAAAATTCCACTTAGAAACTGACTGCCTCAGCTTAAATTAGTCAAGTACAAACCACCACTTCCCTGGGTATCATGTATTTCAAGGTTTATTTTATGGTGCTGCAATGAACTTTAAGTCTGCTTAAATATATTATAAATACTATCTAATGATAATTTTCTTGTAAAGTGTGAGTTTATACTTTTATGTTTTGAACTTTATTTGTTTGAAACAAGAAGGTACATGCATAGTGTAGAATTATTGCTGAAACACATTTATTTAGTTTGGTGTGTACAAAGATAAGTGGTTGTAAACTATCATAATTTTATTATTCATTTGTATTCTACAATATATTATTTTATGTGTTAAGCAGGTTTTTATACATTTACATGTTTCCATACCAACCTTCTCATAATAATAATAATTATTCGTAATAAAAAGTGATCTCTACTTGAGATAATATTCTGTGGATGGAATATAACAGAGTGGCTGGTCAGACCTACACTGAAGGCTGTCATATATAATTAATACCCTCTTCCATTGTATTAGCCTTGGTGCTTAAAATCTCATTATTCATCTCCATTACATTATTCTCCTACTTTCAGCCAATCACAAGCCTGTATTCTGCACGTTTGACCAGAGATTTGATTATGTCAAATATTATCTTAGAATTATGACAATAGGTGACTGTTGGCTAGCATTAACAACATAATTGCATTAAATCTCCATAGAATAGATTAGCTTTATCAGCAGAGACAGTATAAGTGTGAAATCTGCAATTAAAACAAGCTGTAACATCCATTTGCTCTCACTTTATTCTAGCTTGTCAACAGGAGAGGTTGTGTATCTGTCAACTCTGGAACATAACATATCAGTCATATACTGCTATCTACTTAGTCGTACACTTTGGAGTTAAAGTATTCCACTGCTAGGTATAGCTACCACAGATGATGGCCTTCAATATAGACAATATACTAGGTAGACAAGATAGGGAGGAACATATCATAGTAGATGAAGAAGAAGATACTCCAACAACTAACAGTACTGATGAAATCTCTGGTGAGTTCGAACTTCATGTATGAGCATAATGATCCATAGCTATTTGAGTGGTAGCCTACCTGCTGAACATGCTAAACTTGCAACATGTAGTTTTACCACTGATGGAAGCAGTGAAGAAAAATGTGTGCGATTCATACAGTTTCAACTTTCAACGGTGTCTAGTGCATTTTACAATCATGTATATTATCATGCTACAACAAGCATAGTTCTCTGGAAGGTAGAACAAATGTTATGGCGCTTCATAGTTTGACTGTTGCTTAGTCTTGTTGCTTAGGCCATAGTGCAGCATGTCTGTGCAATATATGCAAGCCAGTTTATTGCATGCAGTAAGTATGCTTGGCTTGTGCTTTTTGAAATTCTGCACTTAGGAGCAAAACTAACAATGCTGAAAAAGCCAGTGCTCACAAACGATATACTCTTATAAGCATATACATGTAATTTAAGGTTAGATCTATGGTGTGGTGTTTTTTTTCTGAAAATTATCAATAATACAGCTTGACTGTTAGCTTAACCACATATGAAGATATTAATAGAGCAATATTTGTTTTGTTTTAATGGGAAAAGCCATTTTGTTACCATTTTCTACAAAAGAGAAAGTTTTGTAAACACTGGATATATTTACTTGTCCTCAGAATTATTCTACACCTTATCAGATATTGATTACGGAAACCTCTGTTCTGGATTATCATCACTCTATACATTGTTTTTGATCCTCCGAAAAGGTTTAGAGATTTTTTAACAATGAAATAGAGGATCGATAGAAGGCAAAGACCCTGTCGCCACCCCCACCAGTTGCCCATTATCTTGTTCAGACTGGATATCTGTGTACTACAATACCCACAATCATATCCCATTCATATCTATCATAATAAATATTATACATTCCCACATTCTTTATAATTAGTGACAAGAAAAGGTCTATAGAAATTTGTTTGCCTATCAATTCTAACTATGTGATGGGTAATGAATAGACAAAATTATTATTAGGATCATAATTATGCTCTTTGTTTAATTTTCTGTGTAATAGAGCGTAATAATCTCATTGGCCAATGTTTATCCAATTAGTTGTATAAATAAAAGCCAATTTAAAATACTGCAAAGACTTACTAAACAGCTAATGGAATACCTTGTTTGTGTTAAAATTGTTATTGGAAGGTGTGTTCAAAGTTTAATCCACTTAATATTAGCATGTTGTGTGAATATTCCAACGCTGTTAACTGTTAATAGGATAAACTGAATATCTACCAATAAAATATAGTTTTTCACCACAGTGGAGTAATCCCATAAGTGGATAGACTTAACTTCTATCCACATTTCCTATTGTCACATATTAGTCTATAAAAAAACATACATTATATTAATTCCATAACAATAGTCACTAATCCAGGGAGTCAGTGACTCATCTGTCTCCCAACTGACTCACGATTACGATTGACCAACGAGACACTTGGAATGCATGACACGCCTCACCCTTTTAATTATGTAAAAACTACTGCAGATTACCTCTTTCTACTTCCTACTTGTACCACTAAACATAAGCATGCAGGAGGTTCTTATGCAGCAAAATAGTAAAAAAATAATTTTTAATAGAAAAATTATACATTTATCCGTTGATTGTACATGTAATTGTTTTAAGGATAATAATTGCGTATGTCTTTTAGATGGAGAGAGCGAGAAAAACCCTCCAACTAAAAGCTCAACACCTCCTGGATCCGACATTGAATCAGTGTCAGGAGATGAATCTCACAGAAAAGATAAACCAAGGAAAAGCAGACGCAGCCGTACAACATTTACAACATATCAATTACATCATCTAGAACATTCCTTTGAAAAGACTCAGTACCCAGACGTCTTTACGAGAGAAGAACTTGGTCAGACTCTAGGACTAGGAGAAGCACGAGTACAGGTGAGAGTCCTAGGAGTGCACTGCTTTTTATGTTATTAATCTCCATACATGTCTTTTGGCGCTATCTTGTCCTTAAGGTTGCTGACTAATCCTTGTTCATCAGACTAATCAGCAGAGGTTTGATGTACAACTCTGGCCACTGGCAATGCTCTGATCTATAATGTAATGTTTGTACTAATAGTCTAAGCAAAATGACTTCATGTACATTAATAGATCTGATTTAATGAAAATTGTTGATATGCCTCACATTTGTTGATTATAATAACATAACCCCAGGCTATTTCAATTATATAGGGAACACTTTCTAAAAGGAGTGATAATTAGTGATTTGGCATGAAGTAATTAGTTATAATAATTTAATAGTGAGAGTTTTGCTCTAAAATACAGCTGCTAATTAGCTCTATCCTCTTTTTATCTATTGTGCAGATAGATAATTTACTCCTCTCTTCTATCAATCATAATTTAGTCTCCTGCCGCAGGTCCTCAAAGATTGTTTATTTCTCTGTATGTCAAAATGATAAGATTATATTAGCTGTATTACACCAATGATCAATCAAACATACAAGTATTATCATGTTCGTTCAATGTCATCAAGTATGATCTTTGTTTCACAGGTCTGGTTCCAAAACAGAAGAGCCAAATGGAGGAAACGAGAGAAGAGTAACGGTTGTGACAGTCCCACCACTTTACTAACTCCACCAAGTCTAATGGGTGACTTAGCTCCACCAACAGCACACAACACTATCCTTCAGCACATGAGTCCAATGACCGTACCTAACACTATGGATCCTTTCTTGGTGCACAGGCTACAACAATATCTCCACATAAACATGTTACTCAATGCTCAACAGCAGCAGCAGCAGTCAGGCGGAGTTACTTCCCCCTATGGTTTACCCCCACCAAACAGCCCTCCACTCAAGTTACCATTTGGAGGACTTTCTCACTCTATATTCTCTGGTGTTGCCTTGAACAATTCTCTTCTTCACGCCAGCAGCAATAAGCTATCCTCCCCTATCATAGATAATGTGGATGAAAAGAAAAACAGTATAGACATGCTCAGACTCAAAGCCAAACAGCAATCAGAGAAAAGTAAATTTTCCAGTTAGCCTATTTTGTTGATGGGTAGCATAAATACTTTTATATTTTCATCCAAATGGTCTCAGCAATTTCACACTAAACAGTTTTTGTAAAAATTTGATGCAATTGTAGTTTTTCTTCTTACAAATAGACATTATGAAATATGTTGTGGCCTATGTTCTGGAAGTTTTGAGCAGAAAGGAAACGCACGTAAAGTTTCCAGCTAGATGTAAGTGATCTTTTGGATGAGTTGGATATAGGCATCCATGAACACCTGGGAGTAGGCTACTATTTGATAGGAATATATAATATAATATGGTGCAAAATATACTAACAGAATATGACAGCAACGCAGTTCAGTTATAATGGTGTCATTGTAAAAAAATTGAGTCTGTATATTGTAGCTTATAACAATATCGTGAATTGTACTCTGTGATACATTATTATACAAATATTCTTTTATTCCAAATAGCTATTTATATGTACATAGCAGATAATATTTATATAAATGTACGATATTATATACAAATGTAATGTGTATTATATTTTTTTTATTTCGTCTGGTCTGATATATTTAGCATGTCTTGTATTTCATAGTGTTATGCTATTAATGTGCTACAATTGGGCAGTATTAGAAATAAATTTGGTACTAAAACTTGACAGAGATCTTATTACAATCTAATAAGGTACATAATATGGTTGTACAATCATGGATGTGAACTGCCAATTATCATAATAATATTACATTTCCAGCAATAAATTGGTATGCAAAAACTTTTTGGCATGAATTACAAAGTGAGCAACCACCTGTATGAAGCAATTTTACATGTACATGTAGGTGCCTGTAAGCAAGGGATATCCAAATAGTGCACCATTTCTGCATTAATACTATCTCTTGGCTACTCGGTCTCATCTATAATACTTGCCCTTCACAAAGTTCTACAAAAACATCTTTATCTCAATGTACATGTGCAAGTAGTCCTACTGTGCACAATGTCTAGTGGTCTCTCAGACCTGTATATACTATTACGTGTATGTACTGCAAGTTACAGAAAGACACATAGTTTATATAACATTACAATGAATACCGTACTATTGTTAACAATGTTGTTGGATATTCTAATGATCAATTCTACAGTAGATTTATATTATTTTACTAAATGCTGGAAAAACTAATTATTAATATTAGCTTTGCACTAACAAGTACATGCTATTCAATTGACAAGTACTTGCATCTACATAACAGCTAATAAAACCACCAATCTCATATCCATCATTTGCCATCAAACATCATTATATTTATTTCATATTACGATCATTTTGTATTAATTGTTTCAACATAAGTGGTAAAACAATCAATATTTTTATAATTATGCGCCATGTTTTAAGATGGTAAGGCAGTGTATTAGTGCAACTGTAAGGTGAGATGTACTGAAACAACTGAATCAAACGAATAATGTGTGAATTTACAACAGCAGTCATTGTCCTTAGATAAAAGACCATTCATTATCAAATGATACTGTAGCTGTAATATATGTGCATGTATTTGTATATAATTTGGTTTTTTGTAATTCCAATTCTTTGCTGTACAGTACAAATTAAGAAGACCAGAATCACTATATGGAGACCATTGTATGTCCATTGATATGTTTCATGGAAACCAAGTAATGTGTTGCATGGCCTGTTATAGTTTTTTTCTACGAATAATTAAGTGTACAAATTCTATAGTATTTCACATTTTACAAGCCGATTCAATGTAGTTCTACAATTAAAAAAACAAACCATTATACGTCTTTGAAAGTACATATAAATTTTATGTTGCTTTTATAAATTAATTTGTTACCCACTAATAATCTTTGCTGCTTTTAAGATGTGTAGAAATCAGCAATGTACAGAGTATCAGGTATAGGAACAATACAAAACAAGCTGTTGTTATTACAGATAACTTAACAAAGACCTCGTGAATTTATCCGTTACGCAACACATTACACAATACTTTACATGTTCATGCAGTTGTACACAACTAGTCATCTAATTTCTGTTGGTGAGTGGTAAAATGAGAATATACATGTAACATGTAGTTTATCAAAATTAACGGCAAAACAATTAATTGTTTGTTGTACCAGTTAGACTTTGGTACAGTGTCTCATTGCTGGATGTGCTCATAATATGGTTACAATCATCGTGGTGTATTTAAATTCACTAGAATTGTATATAAATGATTATTATGGGCTTTAATAACATGAACACATGCCTTGTTTACCTGACAGCACAAGGAACCAATGTTTAAGGCAAGAGATTAGTTACATATAATACTAATTGTGTCAGGTAAACTACAGGACATGAGTGAAGTGAGGTGCAAACTTGTAACATCCATAGAATTATAATTTACTATGTGATTCTTCTTCCCTCTTCCATAAAAGAGTAAGCCGAAATTTCCTGTAATAGTTATAAATTAGCAGTTTCCTTTTGATGATGTATATTAAAAAAAGAGATAGCTTAAAATCCAAACTCCCTGGAACACAATGTGTTCTTGTTTCACTACATTCATGTAATCAAATCACACTTTACATTATGTTATAAGTAATATAATTGTAATTGGTACCATGGTGCCTGAGGAGATTAGGAACGGAGCAAACAGGAAAGAGTTGTTCCACTTTTGGTCTTACTGTGAGGAAATCATACCATCATAATCTCCATCACACGTTCTCTGTGTAGCACAGACATTGATTTATAGATACCGTTTTTTGGTGTTAATAACAATATTTTTTACCTATTATTTCAATTTGTCTATTATAACGCTCAGTCATAGAGATCATGTTTATAATACCCCTTTGGAAATAGCCTTATAGGTAAAATAATTGAGTGACACTTTATACGAACACTAAAATATATCATGTCAAAATTAAGCAAGAAGTGATCTCTGCTAGTCGGTAGCCGTGATTTACAAAATATCAGGTATTTCTAGGATATCCGCAGCATGTAGGAGGATTATACACGTAGTTGGTTTTAGATGGTTACAGGTTGCATGATTAGTGTCCATACTATGTGTCATCTATAACAGTTGGTTGCATTGCCTTAATGCTGTCTTATAATTGTGGCCTGCTACTCGCAGTAATTCAGTTGCTGACTTTATATATTGTGTTCCTCATCATTATATATAACTTTTATTTACTATAATTTATATTGAAGACAAAAATTCCTTGAAAGTGAATACCATTACAATTATTAGCTACAATATACAAACAAATAGAGGCTAACTACAATTCTAACTCACTGGTGGGGCATTAACAGCACCAAAATAAGTTGAATTTTGAACTGTTTTCTTATTCAATTTGAGCTGTGTAATACCATCGAGTGTTAGGTACTGCTCATGCTGGTTATTATGCTAGATGTAATCTACTAATCGTTGATGTGTATGTGCTGCCGCAACTGCTGACTGCTGGGCATAAGCTGTCTCACACAGTGGGATCATTTACAGATCTGTATGCATCTGTCAATGACTTGTGTCAAGCCACAACGTTTCTATGCTAAATAGATTTTATTAATTACTCTGATAATTATTTTGATTCAAACACAATAATAGTGCTAATGGAAAACGAAGCTATCTAACAGCAAATTATTAATTATTATAACGTCATTAATATCTTTAATAAATTAAATGTGAATTAAAATGGACATGACAAAGATAGATCAATATATTGTATGTATATGTACTAAGTGAGTTTGCAAGCTGCCATTTATCTTTTAGCACTAATATTGTTCATTACTATTAATATGAGTTCTTGTAGTTATGTCACAGAGAGTTATTACACATTATCGCTTTGACACTTCAATGTGCAACAGAAAGATTGACAGAAAGGCATAATACGGCCAGAATTCATTTGGTATTGATTCAGTCTAGAGAGATTGCTGGTGACATTTACTCATTTATCTGACAAGCCAGGCTATATATTACCCAGTTCCATTTGAGGTTCAGTGAAAAGCAGGATAGTATTAGACACTGCAGCTATAAGTAAATTTTATCCGCCACCAGACTAACAGATTTTAATTGTTTGTTTGATTATTAATTAAAAACGAATTCAATTTGGAACTGACCATAAGAAAACATTGCATTAAAATTATAAATTATGTGCATATTCTGAGAAACGGTTAGTTCCTAATCAATGAGCTCAACGAATGCCACTGTATACAGTTAAGAGGATATTCCCATTTACTTTGATAGCAGGAGAACATGGCTACCTAGGTGGTTAGCGAGTTGACGCGACAGACGGTACTCTAGTATTGCGCTATAAACACTTAGTGTCACTGCTACGGAGGCTTCTGCCATTTCTCAGCACCCAGCCCGTGCCATCTACTCCACATAACATTTTTGTTTAATATTAATTCATCAAGTGACATAATCCTATTGGTTGATTATACGGACTATAAAGTAACATCAGGGCTGTCTACTTTCCCCTCTCAAACATTTTGAAGGCCGACTAAGCTCTTAGTCTTCTAATCTGATGACCAAAGTTAGTAAAAGCACTACTCTTGTACACAAACACCCATCTCAAGAGCCGTAATATCTCTGACAACCCGCATCTAGACTAATATTGACTATCTGACTCTCTATTATCGGCAGCAGTGTCATGCATATTAAGTTGTCACTATTGCTAGATAGCATCGTGCCTTCCCCCTAAATCCACCTTTTAGTGTTTACCAACATTATAATCAAGAACCAATTGATCCAAACAGTTACATGAGTGAATTAACTTACAGACCGGCCAAACGCCCAAAACCTTTGATATTCTGAACGCATAGGCTATAACGAGTATATGTAAAAGCCGCAACAGAAATAACAGTGACAGTTTTTATCTAATAATTTTGAACAATCAAACGTGGTAAAATATCATAAGGTATTATAATATCTATTATAATATTTAATTTAGATAATAATAAATAGGCCCTAAGTTTAAACATAAATGTGTGCCATAGCAGAATCTGTACCCAGTAAAGTTTGCTAACAGTCCGTTGTAACACCTAGTTATACTTATCTAGCTATTTACAAGTGTATTTTATATTATTACATATATTTACATATATTTACATGTATATTGTTTTATAGCTTCTTACTTGTACTATGATCACATTATTCAGTATTTGTATGTAAAATATAAACTGCATTCATAATACCAGTCGCAGTTTACTTGTTAATATCAATATATCACACACACGTACATGTATAGACTGTATAGCAGGTTTGGTTGTGACAGCCAGTCTGGTCAAGTAGTTCCCATGATTTTCGTGTGTTGTGATCTTGTTGTAAAAACATAAGTAAACACTCGTAATTGTAGGATAAATAATAGTACCATTTGATGACTGTTATGTACTAGGCCACTTAGTAGCCCCTTGTTCATTCACAGAATTAGTAAATAACATGACAGATGGTAATGGCTTATCAAGAAAAGAAAGACATAATTTATTTACAACTTATTTGTTAGTAATTAGGGCTGTTTATTGTGAAATTTTATAATATTATTATTATCTCTTTATTAGAAGACAAAAGGTGAACAATTATGTTTAATTTTAAACTTATTATCTCTAGTCTCCCAGTCTATCATGTACAGCTTGTTTCTATGTGTGTATATAACCACACTACTAGCGGTAGGTGTTTATATACATGTAGTATGTATGCTATAACATGTACTATACAAGTACAGCAAATAAGTAATATGTAGCCCTGAGTACAACCTGGGCACAAATTAATTTTATTGTTATTATTTAACAGGAGCTAGAACTAACGAATATTGAAATAGTTGGCAATAGATGGCATTTGGAGGTAGAGTTGAGAGGAGAGTTTTAAAGGGAGACTTTAACTCTTAAACTAAGTGGAGATAATCTACTAAGCAGATACGAGTATAATATATAGTATATAATGTAGCCTACATGTAGTATATATAGTATAGTATTATAGTATATAATAGTATAACATAATTCTAGTAGAAAGTTACAGTCAACAGGTAAAGTATGTATTTGGTGTAAATTGAAATGCATGTATGACCAATAACCTTATGATAGTTCTACATAATATGTGTATATATGAAGTGAAGTGTATTCATGAGGTTTAATTTTACAGAGATAGTCTCTACATGCCTGATACTTGACCAGGATAAACATATTTCTTTGGAGTTGCCTGCACCTTGTTACCAGAGATGCTAAAGTTGAGCTTAGAAATTATTTTTATTATTATTATTGTTAGCATAGCCAAACAAGAAATAGAATTATATGTTTTGAGTGCTATTAACAGATCCGATCTTCAGATATTTAGCAGTGTTCTAGGTATATACAATGTAATAATAATAATAATATCCGTGGCGCCAAACACAATTCTTTAACGTGGCTGCCCAGCAGCAGAGCTAGTCGAGGGGCCACCACGGCTCCTAGAGCTGGATATTATTATAGTTCGATATGGCACAGAGGGAAAACCTTCTTCGGGACGAAAATCTCCAGGGCGTTGGTGGGACTCGAACCCACGTCCTTGCAGATGACAGTATGTGCATTACAGATGTATATGTATGCATATCGGAAAATGTTGGTGTGAGTGAGTATCTTAATGATGAATATGCATATGTGTATCAGATAATATACAACATACATGCAAATGTATGCACGTTTATATATACCATGTATGCGCATGTAGTCCCAGAGACAACTCCCACACACAATTTGAGAGTACATCTCTTAACTAGTACACCTTCTTATACTCAACAAGTATGACAGAAAACATTACACAAGCAATTATTTGTGCAATTTGACTCAATAGCTTGTCTGCTACAGTGTTCCTTCCATCACGATACGTCAGCTCGTCACACAGTTCTCCCCTTATTGTACACTATCTGATTATACCACTAAATACTATTGTATACAAATTCAAAGTTTTAAGTAGACGAGTAATTCTGTCTCCACCTCATTGTATGTAAATATTGCAGATTATATATTATTGTGCAGGTAGACCTTTTTAAAATCTAAACTAAGCATTATTTTAATAAATTTTATAGCAAATAAAATGAGAAGTTTTTCTATCTGGGGTTTGCAATTCTTGCAGGTGTTAGAATACAATTAATTAAAACATGGTTAGTCAGTGTAATTATTATGTATAATTTTGTGAAGTAAGTTCCAAATATAGCAACATAGAAATGCTAACAAGGTGTTGATCGAATATAGCTTCTGTATAAATACAATAATAATAACAAATACTGACAAGCTGACATCAACATTTCATTTTACCTTTTTTGTCAAAATTAGCATAACGAATAGCGATAAATTAAAAATATCAACAGATTTATGTTCACACCTATAAAATACCAGGTTTAATCTGTTTAATATTTGTATGACACTGTTGTCATTCTCGTATTTCCTTGCTGAGTTTTGAGAGTTGATTTCACAGACTTGTTTTTAATTTTTTTGATGATGGACTCGAGTCTTGCTGGAAGATCAGAGGGAGGTGGGCCAGACTTAGTCAACTTAGAAAAATATTTAATTCACAAAGAATTCATAAAAATCTGCAAAATAATGCATGATTATTGTTTTGCTAACTCTTCATTCACTGATAATTAATGATAACAGGAATGTGTGCTTACTTGGCAAATTCAGCAAAATTACATATAATGGTACAGATGGGTGCTGTACAGACAAATGACACGGTTTTACAAATTCACTCATGACATTACACCATCAAGATATGTGGAAATATATGTGTAAATATTAGGCCTAGCCTACATGTGGCAGGTGCTATTGTCCGAGGTAGAAACAACATAACTGTCTGATAAGTATACAATATTTATTGCTGGAACTGAATATCCACATGTATGCACATTGTATGCCCTGTCGTGTGCATATTCTACCGCATATTATATATTATTGTGTGCCAACCTATCCATGATACCATAATTGTACCATTTCAAATGCTTCAAAATAAAACAAAAAACATGAATTCTTTATAATTTTTGTCTGTCTGCACCACATCCAATGAGTAGCTCTGTGAACACGTATTGGCTAAAGACATACCAGCTTGATATCACACACTCAGAGGTACAGTGCAGTTAACTACAGTTATGAACATAAATTCAAGTAAAATGACTAGAGATTGAGACAGTCCACATAGTGCATGTGCCACACATTACACTATAACTATGAACTATATTGATGGATGATTATTGTAATCAGAATTAGTGTTCCCAAAAGCAAATGAGCTGTAAGCTGAAGGGAGAGCGACGACGCTATGCGATTGGGGAACCTGAGGTAGAAGGTCTAGATTTGCCATGGGTGTCGCAGACAGCATATTTCCTCCACTAAAAGCGGTTTGCGGGAAGAGAGACTCTGGTCGACTGCAGATATTGTTGTTAGGACACAGAGTGTTTATGGAGGGGACAGTCGGTACAAAGGAAGCTGCTGACCCACCATAGTTGTCAGCAGGGTAGCTGGTTAGGAACCTGTAACTCATCCACTGGTCTAGTTTAGAAGTGAATGGGTTTGCTGTCAGATTAGAGTTAGCCGACAAGCCGGTAGATACCCCAGCTGTAGATGTCATCTGCTGTGAAGCACTGCTTTCTCCAGATGTCATCTCATCCTCACTGTTATTCTCAGACAAGTCCAGTTTCTCTTGTCTTCTCCACTTTGCCCTCCGATTTTGAAACCAAACCTGTAAGGATCAGACGATTTAAACAAATAAATAAATAAATAAATACTATACGACAGGCTAACTGGCTAGACTTTCACTTCTCTTACCTAAGACTACATGCATCTGATGGTCATAGTTAAATATACAGTGTATATCATAGACATCATTGCACTAACTACATGTATCTGATGGTCATACAGTGTATATCATAGACATCATAGACATCATAGACATCATAGACATCATAGATATCATAGACATCATAGACATCATAGACATCATAGATATCATAGACATCATAGACATCATAGACATCATAGACATCATGGACATCATAGACATCACAGACATCATGGACATCATAGACATCATGGACATCATAGACATCATAGACATCATAGACATCATAGACATCATAGACATCATAGACATCATAGATATCATAGACATCATAGACATCATAGACATCATAGATATCATAGACATCATAGACATCATAGACATCATAGACATCATGGACATCATAGACATCACAGACATCATAGACATCATAGACATCATAGACATCATAGACATCATAGACATCATAGACATCATAGACATCATAGACATCATAGACATCATAGACATCATAGACATCATAGACATCATAGACATCATAGACATCATAGACATCGTAGACATCATAGACATCATAGACATCACAGACATCATAGTACTAACTACATGTACATAAAGGTGTGAGTTTCAAGTAATAAAATAATTCCTTGTTTTGCTGAAACTAGAAGAAAAGAAGACGACTCTCGAGTAATCAATGCATGTTTTACTAAGTACAGCAAATGCAGTGTACAACTCTCATATATACATACATGTATGATACATAATGCAGTGTACAACTCTCATATATACATACTTGTATAATACATAATGCAGTGTACAACTCTCATATATACATACATGTATAATACATAATGCAGTGTACAACTCTCATATATACATACATGTATGATACATAATGCAGTGTACAACTCTCATATATACATACATGTATGATACATAATGCAGTGTACAACTCTCATATATACATACATGTATGATACATAATGCAGTGTACAACTCTCATATATACATACATGTATGATACATAATGCAGTGTACAACTCTCATCTATACATACATGTATGATACATAATGCAGTGTACAACTCTCATCTATACATACATGTATGATACATAATGCAGTGTACAACTCTCATCTATACATACATGTATGATACATAATGCAGTGTACAACTCTCATCTATACATACATGTATGATACATAATGCAGTGTACAACTCTCATATATACATACATGTATGATACATAATGCAGTGTACAACTCTCATATATACATACATGTATGATACATAATGCAGTGTACAACTCTCATATATACATACATGTATGATACATAATGCAGTGTACAACTCTCATCTATACATACATGTATGATACATATTGCAGTGTACAACTCTCATCTATACATACATGTATGATACATAATGCAGTGTACAACTCTCATATATACATACATGTATGATACATAATGCAGTGTACAACTCTCATATATACATACATGTATGATACATAATGCAGTGTACAACTCTCATCTATACATACATGTATGATACATAATGTATGTATAGATGATGTATAATTGTACATGTACAATTATACACGATATGTATAATTACACGTATATTATATACACATATACAAGTGTGGTCTATACATTTACATGTAAACATAAAAGTATTACTGAGTGTACTAGATATATTTGTTTATATTGTTAGATATTTATATGAAACTGTGCATGTAGATATGCAACTTGTACATGTATGCAGCACATGTATTCAAAGCTTATCAAAATTAACATTGAAAAGTGAAATTTTGTCACACATGTTTTATACATTTAATTTTATTGATGTTAATTAAGTAATAAAATCACACCATATGAATAATAATATTATTTACACAAGTCCAGAGTAGATTGCATTTCATGTCTATAGTTATATTTAAACCAATGCTGCCTAAGAGTGAAATTAAACTATAATTACAGTAACAGCATGGTCGAGTCTAAACTAATTACGCTAACAGCTAATGCCAATGTGGTACCAACTATATTAAATAATTAATTTCTAGCAAAGACATGGATATTAATATTGATTGAAATTTATAAATATAATGTGATTGTATTTCAGAGCTGGTAGCCAAGGGTAGTACACCTTGGGCACTCTATCAATTATGTGTTTGTATGGCCAATTATAATATAAGAATATAATACAATAACTTTCCCACAGTTGACAATTGGCCAATGCGTGTTGCCTTAAACCTCCAATTAGTTATTATAGGCATAAGTAAATTTGAAAATTACAAGCTGATGGCTCATGTATATGTTTATATACTCCAAGTCTTTAACTCTCAATTATATACAGTTAGATATCAGTCACTATATTATATATACGTATATACATGAGCTGTATACTACTACTCACTGTGTTTGAAGACCCTTAGAAGTATTGTGTGACAACGTTCAAGTAATTACCTATAATTATCAGCCTCATTATATGTATAAGAATCGTGGGTAAATTTGTAATAATTGGTAACACACTTGCCATCCTGTGCTGCTGTTATAAACTACTACATATTTATTATGACATGGTTTAATGTACAGTAACATTATCATCTTTATATGCCATGTTTCAATGCACTCCGTAGTTTGCGATTTTCTGATGTGGTCTCTAATTATCTGTTTCATCTTAAATAATATGTAAATTGTAGTTATTAATTACTGTACAGACTAGCATGCTATTGAAGCACAGAGAATATAATATATACTGCAACAATATTGCTAAATATAGCATAATATGATATATAATACACTTTGTTATGATACTATGCACTCAAAATTGTAGGGAAAGCAATTCCAACTGAACAGAAAATAATTGTATCTCCTCGCAAATTATATTATTGGCACCTGATGTGCAGTTTTAATAAAAATATACTAGTAGAGTATTTTTCTATTTTGGATTGCAGAATTTGAAAAAGTTTCAGCACATTTGTTTAAATTGTTTTGAGCCATGCAAACCATAAAGTGAGTGAATGCAAAAAGAAAAGCCAACATGTTCCATGGTCGTCTTTAGCAAGGACAATGCCCACACCTGCTAGCACCATCTAGTAACGTTAATTAACCATTAACTTCACCAAATATTTTTTTGGTGTTTTATATATTCAAATTGTTGTTCATAGTTTTACTTAGAAATTTAATGCCTCAAACTAGTGGATATTCACAAATAAGTAAGATGAACTGAGAGAAACAAAACGTTATAATCTCACTGACATGAGATTATATTGTTGGAATGGAATCAGGTACTGGTGGTAATGGTAATATAATACTACATGAAATAACTCACTTGAACCCTGACCTCCGGTAGATCTACTTTGATAGCAATCTCCTCTCTGCTGTAGACATCAGGGTAGTGGCTGCTATCAAAAGCTCTACATAATACAGTAGGTCTACCATCATGCACAGTATTTCTTTCATTATACATGATTTTTAATCTTGATCACAGATTAATGTTACAGTCCAGTCCATGTTTATCTAACACATTGTCATATTATTTTTCACCAACAGTAGACAATAAAAGTAAATTAATGAATAAAAAATCATATCCTTGTAGATATTCGTTCCAATGACCACGAGGAAGTGACAGATATATTGGCATCTGCTACACAATTATGTTTATCTATTAATTTGACTATTTGGCCTGTTTAGGAAATGCCTTAACTATTAATATAACATCAACTCTGTTGTTAGCCTACTCTGGGTATACTGTTGACGTAATATGCATAGTTACCATAGTGACCATAGTGACCATAGTGACCATAGTGACCATAGTTACCATAGTTACCATAGTTACCATTACCATAGTGACCATAGTTACCATACCTTTCCAGTTCGTGCAGCTGATAGGTTGTGAATGTGGTTCTGTTTCTTCTATGCTTCTTACTCCTCAAGTTGTCTTCTCTTGCCCTTGCTACACTCTCAGATTTCTCACACATTTTCCTTTTAGGCTCATCCTCACCTTATCCAGTAATATAGTACATACATGTAAATATGTAGTTATTCTTTCATTAATTCACTGTTTACTAATAATTTAAGACATTAATTCGGATTTAATCGACAATGCATAAACCATAATTACAAGTAGTGTCCATGTAGATGTTAACAGCAGATAGACCTATTCCAAACAGTTAATATAATATAGTATAAAACAGTTAAAACGTATACATGTAGGTATTAATTGGAAAATATAACAGTAATGGTAGTATTACTATCTGCATAAGAATTTCATGATACTCCTATTTACAGCCATGTTCCATATAAACAAACATACATGTCATAGCTCCCAGCACCTAAGCTTGATATGACACCCAGTATGTAGTGCATTACAAACATTATTTATATTCAACACCTTGAAAATAATTTATTTGTATGCCAGTTGCCATGGGTATAGAGATCTTGTTTCTGTTTAACACAAATTAAATGCAACACAATGCAATGTAATGTCACTTTTTACATAACACACAAAACCTATAAATAGATACAATAAGTGATGCATTATTGTGGTTCTCCCAAATTGTTTGTGCAACAAACAAATTTAACCAGATAAATGTGCAGATTAATTATAGATATTATAGTAGCTACATTGGTACATTGGTGATGGTTTAGCTACATGTATAGTAGCAAAAGGTTTAAAACTTCTGTTTTATTATCTAAAATAGAGAAAAAAATCTGCAAGAACCTTAATAACATATATTAATATTAATTTAATCAATTAGTAAATTATGTTAACATAATTAGCTTAAATTATCTTACTCTGCTCTGGTACTTGTTTTCCTTTACGCCTAGATTTCCTAGTTTTACTCTCTGCGCCAGACAGCGCTTGTGAGGTGGAAGTCGGTACAGAACTGTTCTTACCACGCGACTCTATGCCCAGCAGGTTGACTATGCTGTGTTTGGAAATGTTACTGGGTATACCAAAACAGTCCATTTAATCACTGAGATAAATTGTGAATGACATGTGATCAACACTAATTCTGCTGGTTGAATATTGTGTGGCGATAGATATTAGAACCTTTAAATTATCCTACAATTTATGACAGCGATCAAACTTTCAAAGACTATTGTACATGTAATTACATGCACCAATTATCACTCGGCATTAATTTGGTGAGACTGATTAATTTGTAGTGCTATGATAGGCTGAGTCTACTCAACAGAGCCTGTGAGTGGCTGAGACCCTTCTCTCTCAACCTAAAATGATATGATTAGTCTTTTCTTAATAAATTGTCAAGTGCAATTATGTGATTGCTCAGCTCAATAGTGAGCAGTTATACACCACTTCATCTTCCTAATAGTATATAAACTCATGCTCTATACTGTATGAATAGTATTACATGCCACAACTGCATACCGATAGGAGTTGTCTAACCTCTGTATGGCGATTTATTTTTCTATCTTACATCTGTTTCTTAGCTTTTAGGATGGACATTTCTCTGACAGAATGTGTTATAGTTTAGCACTATATACTATCATGACATGTGACATGGACAATGTGTGTGTTGATTCAATGCTTGATAAATTATTTTGTCCTCATGAAGAAGGTACCGTAGGCTACTTATGAATGCATTGTAAGTGCTGTAGGTTGCGGATATAAAATGTATGTACATATACATGTGTACGTATACATGCACATGTACACATGATGAAACCTATGCAACAGAGTCAAGATCTCTCTTGTACAGCATTTTCCTTCCATATCTGCTGCCGCTCTATCGAAACAACTGAATGGTTTTTCTAAAGCTATGGTGAATATTTGGTTACAGTTTACATAATATACAGCATGTATAGTACATGTACATGCAAAAAATTAGGAATGGTTGCATGCAAGTGTTTTATACGTATATGTTGCGCATATTATATCAATGTATTATGTTATATGTAGGATACAAATGACAAATGTTATGTGTTTTAGTTTCTCTAAATAAAAAGGCCTGAAACATACAAAATTTGTATGTTTCAGGACTTTTTATTTAGAGAAACTAAAACACATAACATTTGTCATTTGTATCCTACATATAACATAATACATTGATATAATATGCGCAACATATACGTATAAAACACTTGCATGCAACCATTCCTAATTTCATATTTAATATGAAATATTTACATGCGTGTCAAAAGTCAGAAAATTTTAAATATAAAAGTCAAGATTTTCCATATCTTGCTGGGCTGATGAAGTTGTGTCCACATGTGTGTTGTTATGCATGGCTAGTAAATCGTCCAGGTATCTGATGATAGGCAGTGTGTTGGGTATGCTGATACCCATGCAATGACCTCCTAAGAACGTTGTCTATATACTGATTGTACAAAGGTAAAGGAGGTTTTCGTCTAAATGGGAGGTGGTTCCCGTAGCTAGTAGATGTAGACATGGTTTTGCGTACTGGTCTAGGAGGCAGCGAGAAGCACTGCCCAGATCTCGCTATCCTGCGTTCAAACTCTGCCTGTACACCGGGTATGGTGGGTGTTTTACAAGTGATTTCAACATTCTCAGGATGTCGTAGGCTATATTGTTGCTCGTCAGCAGCACTGTTATTGTTACCTTCTCGATACCTCATCATCGCTGTTTTAGTTAGGCGTATCATTGCACTGTTTTGTCTGTGTCTATGTGAGCCACTTTCACTCAATGGGTTAAACACGCGTCTAGTTCGAGAACTGAGAACAGCAACGGAGACCTTACGTTCAGCGACTAGATCTTCTTGATACGCGGCATTAAGTTGTGCTACTTGACTTATGTTTGTTATTCCTGCCTCTTCATTATTTGGTGGTAAAACTGTTTCATTTTCTTTTCCTGGTGAATTAGGTTTCAATGTAGTTTCACGTTTATTCTTCAACTTTCTGTACTTTCTCTTGTGGATGTTAGCTGATTTAGTTCTCATGCGATCAGGGGGTAAGGCCACATCTGCTAGACTTTTGTTGTTGGGATATCGTGCTGATTTAATGAGTCGCACTACATGATTTGGAGGTTTCAGTGTCCGCAATAAACAACCTTGCTTGTAATCGATGAGATTGACTATGTTCATCATTTCTTTTTCATAGGCAAGTTGTCGACAGTCAACAACAAATACATCTGCCGTAGCCGTAACCTCTGACTCATCATCTTCTTCTTCACTTTGCTTTTTCTGTGATGACTGAGTGTTTGGTAGATTGATTTTTATTTTTGGTTTCTTCTCCACACTTTCATTTGCTGCGGTCTCCTCGTCTTCTTCTCTCAGCTCCTGGAGGAAATATTTATGGTGGTACTAGATTAACTGACAGCAGTTTTATATGTATATAACCTTACACAAGACAGACAGATACTTCCAAGAGTATAAAGCACTGTTGAGCACTTATATTCATATAATATAATAAAGTGTGATTATGCCTGTAAGGGGTACACATGTACATGTATATACTCATGACTTTCTAATATAAATATATTTCTCATAGTTGCCAATATTTTTGATTTAATTTGAGAGAAAGATAATTGTATTACTTTTGGTATGCTTTGATAGCCCATATAATTATTTTGTCCTACAATGCAAGTAATACATACACATATACATACGCATGTACACATATATAGTAGATCTACAAGAGTCTCCAAGGTCAAGGTTACATTGATACGTACGATTCTACAAGATTTGAAAGTCGTATCTATTCCATTGTCTATTAGAAATGTAGCCATTTCTTCTTCCTTGTTCATTATGGCTGTCCACAATAGGTTCTCCCCATACTATTGAAAACACAACAACTTATATAATTAAGTTTACATGTATTTGTAATTATCCCCCTTACATACAGCCTAATATGGAAACACAACTCCACAATCAAAAGTTTATACTATTATAGCACAGTCATGTAGCTACTCATCTCGTCTAAAAGTTGGAATTATGCTCTCATGTAGACCATGATTGTGTTAATAGTTATCAGTCCTCATTTACGGCCCACTGAGAACCACATGTAGGAACTAATGACACTCATTAAAGCATAATATATTAATACATAGGTAACAAATCAAGACGCACTTTTATATTTTGATTTAATCCTAATACAACATTAGGGTTAAATCAAAATATAAAAATGTGTCTTGTTTTGTTATTCATTTTAAAAATACTCACACCAACATATTCTAATGATACATAAGTATAATATTATGATGGTACAGGACATTTGTATACGACTCCAGCTACCGGAACCAACCCTGCAGCACCTTAAGTGCCTAGTAGTTGTCACAGCGCTACTCAGCTAACACTCATACTCTCATAACTAACTGTTCGTATACTTATACTCAACTGCGTTGCATGTCTAAACCATTCATTTATTGTCTATATACGTGTATCTATGTGTTTATACTCACTCTACTTCATTACATACTGATGTACGTTCATGTATGATAATTACTAAGTCTTTTAGTGCCTTTTATACCCATGTACAGAGGCCCGACCTCTCAAAATTACTTGATATTCATTTTGTACGTGAATTGGATCATTATAAGCAACTTTTGTAAAACCTGACCCATTTTGGGTCGGCCGTCGGGCTTCCGGTGGCCATGTTGTTGCGCAACTTCCGGACGACCCTATGTCGTCTTTTCCCGACACTACGTCGGCCGGAAGTCCTTATACTATATAAAGGGCATTGTTTCACTGTTCATTGTCTCAGTCTTCACTTGGCTTTCAATAAAGACACATCTATACTTGATACAGAGACTTTCACTTCCTTTTGTCAGGTCATTCGCTTAGCGAACCGCCTACTAGGTCGGATCACTCTCTTTCAAAGTATAGTCTGAAGGTCAGACTTGGGAACAGATGGGTCGTCTCTGGTAGTACCTTGACTACTGAGACCGCTCGATCTTTCATGTAATGAGAAGGCCTAGCACCACTCATAGGCACTTCAGTTCTGGGTCGGTAGTCGTCCAAGGACGACTGCACAAAATACCAGAAACCATTACAATATACAATTGATACATACCTACATGTATAATATATTTATACATATGTATTATATTTTGATACATATGTATAATATATTGATATATGCGTGTAATATATTGATACAAGCATGTAATATATTGATACATACATGTAATATATCGATACATGCATGTAATATATTAATACATACATGTAATATATCGATACATGCATGTAATATATTAATACATACATGTAATATATTGATACACGCGTGTAATATATCGATACGTACGTAACAAGAGTTAATATCTGATCCAGGTTCTTCTAGCAGCTCCTCCACCTCATCAATATCACCCTCCTTGACAGCACAGTGCAGTCTCTGTACAATAGAAATAATTTACTTATAATACACATGAGTCTAAACACAGTTTCAATGGTGCAGACGTGCTTGCCATTTTATACCAGTAATAAATAACGTAGCAAAACGCATTCTGAGAGTTTTGATTTTATTCCTAATATTTTGATAAGCATTGAACTATTAGGAATAAAATCAAAACACTCAGAATGCGTCTTGCTATATCAAATTACTAGCTCACACCAACATCTTCCAATATCAGTAATACATTCGGTGAAAGATGTAGTCAAATGTATACATTATGTTTGACTGTAAGTCCCAATTATCTATCCAGTACAGCTCAGTTGGTTTTACAACCTCTCGTCCATATACAATGTACATTGCACACGCAATGCATGTTACAACATTATATTATTATGTGAAGTACAGTCACTCCAATCTTGGGTATCAGACAAACATGTCATTCTCAGTTGGCATGCAGATAGTGGTAAAGCAATCTATATTTATACATGTATCACATTTCGTCATTCACATAACTGTAGAGTGACTACTGTATATGCAATGTACATATATATATATAGTATATCAACTGTGGAAGCTCTTCTTGCAGTGCATTGACGTAAATTGCAGTGATAAGAAATCCCTGTGGCTGCTGGAATGCTATCAATGCTATGTAACTACATGTTCATGTAGTTACATACATGTACATTGTAACTACATGGCGTACATGTATATTGGCTGAAAATCCAAGTCCAAATCCAAAGTAATCAACCATACAATATATGTACCATCCAGAGCTCAATGGCTCTGGTACCATCTATTCTAATAGCTTCATAACGTCTACATAGTACCATCTATTCTAATAACTTCATAACGTCTACATAGTACCATCTATTCTAATAACTTCATAACGTCTACATAGTACCATCTATTCTAATAACTTCATAGCATCTACATACTGCCATCTATTCTAATAGCTTCATAACATCTACATAGTACCATTTATTCTGTTGCTTCATAACATCTACATACTGCCATCTATTCTAATAACTTCATAGCATCTACATACTGCCATCTATTCTAATAGCTTCATAACATCTACATACTGCCATCTATTCTAATAACTTCATAACATCTACATAGTACCATCTATTCTAATAACTTCATAACGTCTACATAGTACCATCTATTCTAATAACTTCATAACGTCTACATAGTACCATCTATTCTAATAACTTCATAGCATCTACATACTGCCATCTATTCTAATAGCTTCATAACATCTACATAGTACCATTTATTCTGTTGCTTCATAACATCTACATACTGCCATCTATTCTAATAACTTCATAGCATCTACATACTGCCATCTATTCTAATAGCTTCATAACATCTACATACTGCCATCTATTCTAATAACTTCATAACATCTACATAGTACCATTTATTCTGTTGCTTCATAACATCTACATATTGCCATCTATTCTAATAGCTTCATAACATCTACTGTACATAGACAGTCAAATTATATTGAGCCAGCAGCTACTCTGCTAGTGGACACCCACCATTAGTAAAAGTGATTAGTATAAACTAACTCAATGCCCTTGTTACATAACGTCCAAAGATGTCCATAATAAATACCATAAGAATAAGAAACAGATATAAATATGTACATGTAGCTGTAAATGCTCTAATAAGTTGACTTACTTCTGCAAAGAACTTGCCGACATATATCTGATTAATCCCAAATAAATCGTCTGACATGAACCACTCCATTCTGCTGTATTTATTCACATGTGGCACCTAGTAGATGAGCTGTCAGTAGTGCTGCCGCTGCCAGTGTATACATGGTAGGATAGTAATAGGTTCAAGTGGTTCCCAGCAAGTGACCAATACTAATGACTAATCTCCTGATTTCTAATATACAATTGGCTGTGCACAATGCTTATCGCTAAACATATTGTGTGTTCATTGAAAGATTATATTTATTTCAATAGGTACTTTTTGTTATCATAATTATGTTAGCTACATCAATGCACTTTATCAATAGCAACCAAATACAACATCTAACGCTTTACTCTCAGCACCATAATATCATATTTTCAATGCAAATATTTAATATCTGTTGATTTCTATTACCTTTTTGTATTAAATATGCAATACATAAGAGAATTACATAATGGACGAATATTGATCGTGTCTAAACCTCACCAATAGCTAATGCAATTTGATAGATAAATAAACATGAGGAATAAACATAATATATACTTACCCTTATCAATTTCTTTTGCTTGAATTTCTGTATTGTATTTCTAAGGCCTTGATATTATTAGTTTTATATTACACAATCAATGCATTATAATTAACTATGATTCTATAAAATGAATAGCATACCACCACACTTGAAGGAGGTACAAACAGCAGCCATAAACATGATGAAATATTTCTTTTCACTTTAAGATTAAGATGGACGTGACCAGTGAATATGGTGAAAGTATGTTTTGCTATAATTTATATTTGCACTAAATTTTTGTTTAGACGGGATAATTTATTTGGTGTGCTAATTTAAATTGGCATGTTCAGTGGATCTACAGTGTTGGAACACATGTACCAGTAGAATATTGATTTATAGATGCTAAAGAAAGGAAAGACTGAGCTCTTTACTCTGTACAACACCAGATGTAAGGGCCAGTCTGGCTAGAAATCCAAATGCATTTACTGAAAGGTTTTAGGAACATGAAGGGATAATCGCTAATCATTGATTTATTCAGCAATCATTGTTAGCCCTGTTGAATCAGAGTCTTGACCCAGTCTCTAGTTGAGTTATATATATACATGTACATGTATACCAACAAGATACTATTATTCTCAATGACGAGAAAGCCTCAACTACAGGTTCATGCTACTTATTCGATCAGCTAGCGGATACTAATATTCTAGTTTACAGACTATTACAGTCTCCTTAATATGCCTTGTGTGTATTATTTTAGATAGACCTAGTATTGTAATGGTTTTTAGTTTCTTGTATGGTCGTCCTAAGATGACTCCCGACCCAAAATGAAGTGCCTATGAGTGGTGCTAGGCCTTCTCATTACATGAAAGATTGAACGGTGTCAGTAGTCAAAAAACTACCAAAGACGACCCATGTGATCCCGAGTTATGCTTGTTTACTATACTGAGAAAGAAAGTGATCCGACCTAGTAGGCAGTTCGTGTTGCAAGGTCGAGGACCTTAACAACTAGAATGACCTATCTACAAAGTTAGAGTCTCTGTATATAAGTATAGATGTGTCTTTATTGAGATCCAAGCAAGAACTGAGACAACAAACATAAAAACAATGCCCTTTATATAGTAACAGAACTTCCGGAGGAAGTTCCGGTAAAAAGCCTGAGGTAGTGTCGGGAAAAGACGACGTAGGGTCGTTCGGAAATTGTGCAACAATATGGCGGCAGAAAGCCCGATGGCCGACCCAAAATGGGTCGGGTTATTACAGAAGATGCTTAGAATCATCCAATTCATATACAAAATGAATATCAAGTAATTCTGAAAGGTCGGGCCTCTTTACATGGGTATAAAAACAGTATAATGTCTTAGTAATGCCATATTCAAGTATATACACAACATAACAAGGAATACAAGCAGGTATACATATGAGTACGCATATAATTAGTGTCAGGTGGTTGAGGAGAACTGTGCGTAACCATTACAGTATATTGATAATTATAGGAATGTACATACAGTAGCTTACAAGTGGGGGGGGGGGGAGGGGGGCCTAAATAGTTTTTCCAACCAACATACGCATACAAGTGTAGATGATAATGTTATAGACAAGAGCTGACCTGTTTGAACCCAAATCATAATATTTGATATAAATATGAATATTGATATTCCTATTGATCACACAGTGCTGACTCTTCAGTCCTACTCATATCTCTGCAACCCAATAAACTTTATTGGCAACATATTAAATTATTGATAAGACTGTAATGTGAACACATTCAGCACAGGAGAGTTATGCACAGTGGAGTATTGTTGTGTACTTTATAAATTGTTATTCAAACACTTTTTCAAAAGCCCTTGCATGCTTCAATAGTAACTTGACAAAACTTTCTTGTCTTCAGATCGTGAGGTTCACACAGAAATCTTCTCTGTTCATGTCTAGTTTCTGCTTCTAGCACACGTGTTAGACTCGCATGTTGATACCATATAATATAATACACTGTAGGTCTAATGTGCAGCAGTGGGTGGGGGAGAGGCTGAATTTGATGGCGGTGGGGCGAGGGCTGAATTTAATGCCGGTGGGAGGGGAGCTGAATTTGATGGCGGTGGGGGGGGGGGGGGGGGCTGAATCTGATGGCGGCACAACGCAGGTAGAATATAAGAAGTCTTAGAAACCATGTTACCTCTTCAAAGCAAAGTAATTATTTTTAGATCAAATATTCACTAAATGACACATTTTCACCAGTTTAATCTTTAGTTGCGTATAAGGAAGGAGGGGTTGAGGGGGAACAACTACTAACAGTGCTATTGCATTGTAATGAATTATACTGTACATACATAGGCAGACATCCTGCAATGAACCACACAGCCCACTCTATCCGACCTGGTACATGATAATATCAGTCATATGACTACCTCATATCTATTGACAGCGTATAATTATTTTACTGAATGCAACTCATTTCAAATCTTAGACAGCCTGTGAGGCCCTTTCTTTATGCTCTCCAAAGGATGACAGTTAGCTTACATGATGTTTAATGTCCTGGAGCTCAGGCTAACACAGCTATGATACAGAGTTGGTGCGAGAGACGTATGTGTATAATTCTCACATACCCTGCTAGACAACCAAGTCATGAGAGGCTAATTATAATGAATATGGCAAGGAAGCCGACATGGTGCCACATAGTAACTGGTTCTGCATGATTAATACTTAGATGATAAAAGCATACAACATTGTTAAACTAATTACTATAATATTATGTACTACTATAATATTTATTTCTGAAGATATCTGATGCTAAATTGATAAAACCCACAATTTGATAAAACTACTGGTTTTGATTAAAACAGCACATTTGATGATACACATTATAAATAGCAATTATACATTATATGCTACGCAATACTAGCCTGTGGTAGGGGGGTGGTTCCTATTGCAGCCAATATGTTTGTGATATCCCTGGTTCATTTTACTACAAGCAGCTAAAGATGGCAGACCTCTACCAATACTGTGTTCTATTAGTAGTCGTATTTATATCTACATACGGATCAGCAAACGGTATGTGAATAATATTATTATCATGTGTAGTACATTCATTGCATGTACATGTATGTTATGAGATGTAGAATCAGTAGCTGGTCAGCCCTACACTTTCCATAGTCTAGTTATTTTTATATATTGTGATAAAATTATATGTAACTGTTCCTATCATGCCATAAGCTGAGCAAGTGATTGTACATGTAGTACAGCACTATTTCTATTCTGGTAGTGCCTGTTATATCATGTACAGAGTATACTAGTTATCATACTGAGATTATGCACAATATAGTACATGTATATGCACAATATAGTACATGTATATGCACAATATAGTACATGTATATGTACAATATAGTACATGTATATGCACAATATAGTACATGTATATGTACAATATAGTACATGTATTATATGCACAATATAGTACATGTATATGTACAATACAGTACATGTATATGTACAATATAGTACATGTATATGTACAATACAGTACATGTATATGTACAATATAGTACATGTATATGCACAATATAGTACATGTATATGCACAATATAGTACATGTATGTGTACAATATAGTACATGTATTATATGCACAATATAGTACATGTATATGCACAATATAGTACATGTATATGCACAATATAGTACATGTATATGTACAATATAGTACATGTATTATATGCACAATATAGTACATGTATATGCACAATATAGTACATGTATATGCACAATATCATAGTACATGTATTATATGCACAATATAGTACATGTATATGCACAATATAGTACATGTATATGCACAATATCATAGTACATTGTAATAATTGTAACAAGTGGATCAGTCCAGAACCCTAAGTTGCAGGATTCAAAACTTCAAAACAATTCAATTTATGTAGAAAGGAAATAATACACGTAAATCCTACCTTGTATGCTATCCTATCATTCACAATCTGCTCAACAGTGGACAGATAATTTGTTTTCTCTCACATCTATTGTTTCCATGTCTAAGATAATATTGTATGCATTTACACTGTACGCTGTACAGCATAGTAACAAAAAATAGAGTAATTAAGAGTTGTCTACTTTAGACGTACATGCATCTGACACTTACATGTAGAGCCTGAAGGTTATTGTGAACCTCAGCTGATTGGATCAAAACTCCAGAATTTTACCTCTACAACAATGTTACTATGCAACATGCAGACTTCTGCATTATACAGTGTAAATCTCATAGCAAACGTATAATTTACTTGCAATGATTAAATACATTATATTATACTCAATCTGCATACAGTGTACTGTTTCGGTGTTTAACACCTCATCAGTGCAGCTCAGAGTTATGCCTGGGAGAACACCTTAGCAATACTGCATATATACAGCAAAGCGTATTTAAAAGGTGTGAAATCCACTGAACCAAAGTTCTCAAGCTGCCAGAGACAGCGAGAATTGCGTAATGCCACCAGTTCAGTGTATCTCCCAGGTAAAGTGCTCAAGAAATTGGTATTGCTACCAATTTTGAGCGTAATACTCAATCTGCATACAGTGTACTGTTTCGGTGTTTAACACCTCATCAGTGCAGCTCAGAGTTATGCCTGGGAGAACACCTTAGCTATACTGCATATATACATTATATTATATTATATGTAGATATTACATATATTTGAGCAGCGAGATAAGGCAGTAGAAAAAAACACCTGTGTGAAATACTATCAAACCAGTAATATATCAGCTATTACACATGTAGCCATACAAATATAATTAACCCATCAGACTGCAACAAGTACAAAAATGTACATCGAGTGCTGAGACCAATATATTGTTTAATAAAACAGTGTTTTCAATTACAAGTTATAACCACTGGAATAATAATACAATTTTGAATTAAATTTAAAACATAGATGCAAGTACGTTAGTGCAATACATTGTACTTGCGTTGTACATATAAGTATAGGCATACCGCATATCATGTTATTACAATGTACATTATATAAACTGTGTGCATTGCAATATGTAAATTAGGTACCTGTACATAGTATTTACCTCTGGTTGGGAAGACAAACTAGGAGTTGTCCTCTTTTTCTTTTTATCCTAAAATGAGAGAAAAATGACAACTTTGTAATGATCTCTAGCTTATGATTTCCCATGAGCTCCAAACTGCTGAGGAATATAATTAATACCATTGATTGTTGGTTATTACATACTGCAGGTAAAACGAAGCCAACATTGCCCCCTCTCCACAAAACCACTGAGGGGTTCCACCCAATAGATGCCAACGCTTCATACATACCAGCTCTGGAGAAGTGGCTCTATAATGGACCAGATGGTGATGCAGGCAACTATCGCTATGACCGATCTTTAAGACCGAAGATGTTTTCTCCCTTACATATAGAAGTCTATTATTACTTGATGGCAGTTGATTCTGTTGTGAGTATAGACACTTTAGTCACTGGTTCGGCTTATTATATGTACATTATACATGTATTTGTAGTTATATAGCAAGTAGAATGTTTTCTATTTTGTTACTGCAGTTACAATTGACTTACACCAACTGTGGTGGCTAGCAATTTAGAGTTACGCTCTCTTCAACGACCGTGTACATGACATTGAATCCATCCAGGTTAAGGTCGTACCTGCCAGTCTCCCCCCTCCTCCCCTCCCCAGTCAGTCTCCCCAGTCAGTCTCCCCACAAGTACACTGTACATTCAGCAGCGCTCTTATTGTTTTTTTCCTATGTGTGTCAACATGTAGGTAATGTAGGTCACAATAAGTACATGTACAGTATGTATGAGTAACCAAGTCATAATAATGGCAGACTGTCGTTACCAAGTATGTCTGTAGTATTATATAACATAGTATATACCACGTGCTTAGGCATGACTTAGTTTTAAAGTGGCATGTGAGCTTTCCCAGGTCTCACCACCACTTTCCAATAACTGTCTGTGGCGTGGCTGCTCTTGTTTCGAAGAGGGCGGAGGTGGATATTTATCCTGCATGCAGATGAACTGCATACTGCCGTCCTCCATTATTTTAAGTCCTAATCAGCAAGGACCGAGCGGTCAGCTTAAGTTTGAAAAGCTTGTCACCACTGGGGAATCGAACCCAGGCTTTCTGGATTAGAGGCAAGAGGCTATAAAGTTACAAAAAATAATCTGCCTTGTCTACAACGTTGTAAGTGTGCATGTATATGTGCATGTAAGTACACTAAACGTAGGTGTACAGTCTACAGTGTATGATGTACATGTACATGTGGACGCCGATTGTTTGTCAAATTTTCAGTTATTCTGTCGATGCTGTCAACTAATTGATCTTCACTATTGAATTTATAGGATGAGAAAGAAGGTGTCATAGGAACTACTGGCACATTGTCTACAGTAAGTTATAAATTCATCAACATGTTATATTATGTATATTAGGTAGGCTAGGTTTCAAATCTTCTAAAGCCTGAGAGTGGGTACTTTAACTTCCGAGAGCTTGAAACTCAGGCTAGCGTGATTATAGAACAGCCATGGAGAAGCGTTGCAAAACATCCATTAGTGTAAACAGTCTAACACTGAATAACAAATTTCCTTCATTGTATGCATGAATCTATAATAATATTGGTGCAATCTCTTGTAAAGTGCAGATAACTCTTAACTGTTAGAAAATCTTTACTGGAATGGTACTGGTTGATCAGCATTCGTTTACATAGTGTCAACTCAGTGTGATGGCTAAAGCAAATAGAATAACTGCATATTATTAGTGGTCTAAAATTGCAGCATTGGCATGATGAGAGACTCGTCTGGGACCCTGAAGACTTTGGTGGTATAACCTATCTTATGATGCAGCAATATAAGATCTGGCGTCCAATGTTTCTCCATAGCGGGTAAGGGAGAAAGAACCATAGTAGAAGTCATAAACTGAATTCACTTGACTCTAGCGATCGGTTATGTTGATAGAAAATGAATGAGTCTATGGCTGAGCACGCGATCATCTGTCAGACTCAAAACAATATTCGATAACTGATCGACTTTGAGCGTTAGACAGAAATAGGATTCAGTGAATTATTTAGGAGTGAGATATGTGATACATGGCAGGTGATGGCGATCTTACTGTATGCTGGTATCCTTAGCTAACAACAAATGTAAGACATAACCCCAGCAACTTCACTTTAAATCTTAAAATAAGTAACTAGATTATGTGTAGCATCTAACCAGACCCTCAACCTAAGGAAAGCGTGACAATGTCGTTATTGATAGCTATTAGCCTATATCAACTGCAAATGTTTATGTATAACATATACTCATAGATGTAGGCACACATTTATAAGAACAAGTACATGTACTTGTACTTGTTCTTGTATATACACAATGTATATGCACATTTACATGCACACGTATATGCACATGTACATGCACATGTACATGTGCATGTACATGTGCATATACATGTGCATATACAAGAACAAGTACAAGTACATGTACATGTACTTGTTCTTGTATATGCACATGTACATGTACATGTACATGTACTTGTACTTGTTCTTGTATATGCACATGCACATGTACATGTACATGTACTTGTACTTGTTCTTGTATATGCACATGCACATGTACATGTACATGTACATGTACATGTACATGTACATGTAGATGTACATGTGCATGTGCATATACAAGAACAAATACAAGTACATTTACATGCACATGTGCATATACAAGAACAAGTACATGTACATGTACTTGTACTTGTTCTTGTATATGCACATGTATATGCACATGTACATGCACATGTACATGTACATGTACATGTAGATGTACATGTGCATGTGCATATACCAGAACAAGTACAAGTACATTTACATGCACATGTCCATGTACACATAGGTACACATGTACACATAGGTACACACGTACACATAGGTACACACAGGTACACACAGGTACACACAGGTACACACAGGTACACACAGGTACACACACGTACACACAGGTACACACAGGTACACACAGGTACACATAGGTACACATAGGTGCACATAGGTACACATGTACACATAGGTACACATGTACACATAGGTACACATGTACACACAGGTACACACAGGTACACACAGGTACACACAGGTACACACAGGTACACACAGGTACACACAGGTACACACAGGTACACACAGGTACACACAGGTACACACACACGTACACACAGGTACACACAGGTACACACAGGTACACACAGGTACACACACACGTACACACAGGTACACACAGGTACACACAGGTACACACAGGTACACACAGGTACACACAAGTACACACAGGTACACACAGGTACACACAGGTACACACAGGTACACACAGGTACACACAGGTACACACAGGTACACACAGGTACACACAGGTACACACAGGTACACACACACGTACACACAGGTACACACAGGTACACACAGGTACACACAGGTACACACACACGTACACACAGGTACACACAGGTACACACAGGTACACACAGGTACACACAGGTACACACAAGTACACACAGGTACACACAGGTACACACAGGTACACACAGGTACACACAGGTACACATAGGTCCACACGGGTACACTTAGGTACACAGTCATGTACATGTAGATGTCAAGTAGACAATAACATATTTCTTACTGCAGTGGGAGCTATGCCTATGGAGCCACCCCTGAGCTGTTTGTTATGCATAACGGACTTGTTACTGCTTCCGTCATCTTGAATCTGAAGACACCATGTAAGTTTGACATGACTGACTTTCCTAAAGACACACAGATATGCAAGGTTCACCTTTTCCAAGTTGATCACATGGTATGTATGCATAGGCCTATATGCCTATATGCTTGTTCTAACATACACATACATTGCGCGTGTTATAACAATTACAGTAAAGGGACATTTCGAAAAAGACAGTTCGGAACAGGACTTTTCACAACCAGACAGTTCTAAACCGTGCAGTTCGAAACTGTGTAGATTACATTTAGAAGAACAAAGCTCACAGATAATTAATTTTAGTTAAATAATTTAATTAATTAAATGAAAAAAATAATATTAAAAACAAAAATTAGTTCAAATCTGATGGTTGAGGTTTGGGGTTAGGCGTTTCGAACTGTCCAGTGTCGAACTGTCCACTTTCGAAACGTCCTGTTTTGAACTGTCTTTTTCGAACAATCGCACATTCGACAATTACAGGCCAACTATTTTATAGTACATATATAGTATATAGTACATATAGTAGATAGTACATATAATATATAGTACATATAGTATGTAGTACATATAGTATGTAGAACATAATTATAGTATGTAGTACATATAGTATGTAGTACATATAGTATATAGTACATATAGTATATAGTACATATAGTATATAGTACATATAGTATGTAGTACATATAGTATGTAGTACATATAGTATGTAGTACATATAGTATGTAGTACATATAGTATGTAGTACATATAGTATATAGTACATATAGTATGTAGTACATATAGTATGTAGTACATATAGTATATAGTACATATAGTATATAGTACATATAGTATATAGTACATATAGTATATAGTACATATAGTATATAGAGTATATATAGAAAATGCACTAATCAAAACCTCCCTGTCATTATTTCTCTTGCTTAACAGGTGGGAGGTTGAAACTTATATTTACAAAGTAAACACAATGTAATCGACAGAGTAACCATGATCAGCTGTTGATATGGTGTACTAAAGTAGTAGTGAATCATGATCAGCTGTTGATATGGTGTACTAAAGTAGTAGTGAATCATGATCAGCTGTTGATATGGTGTACTAAAGTAGTAGTGAATCATGATCAGCTGTTGATATGGTGTACTAAAGTAGTAGTGAATCATGATCAGCTGTTGATATGGTGTACTAAAGTAGTAGTGAATCATGATCAGCTGTTGATATGGTGTACTAAAGTAGTAGTGAATCATGATCAGCTGTTGATATGGCAGTGGCGGATTTTCCTACTGGCGCCTGGGTCGCGCGCCACCCCTTCAGTGTTTTTTCAAAATGCAATTTAAATGGAACTTCCCCAAAATACCAGCACTCTGTCCAGCGTGCTTACCAATCAGTATGTGCACGCTTTATTTAGCCCAGGTGTTCATGGCGCCTGATTATTGCTAAGATTGAGTGTAACATTTAGCGTTCCATCTAGGTAGTTTTCAAGTTGGAAACTCAGATTAATCATCTTACATTAATATTTGCTTTTTTCTTTGCTTCATTCGGTGTGTTTCTCAATAATAATAGGTTTTTGATTTCTGATAAATTCCACCGTTCTTTTTGGAGAACTCTTTTTAATCTAGTGAATTCTGATTGCTAATTGAAGAACTAGTTAGCTGTTTAACAAGCTATCATGTCTCACCTGAGTTATTCAGCTGTGTACAAAAGAAAATTAGTCTGGCGTCATTAGCAGACACTTTTATTAGAATGAGAAGAAGACACCTCCTTCTACCCAATCCAGTATCTGACTAATGTACTCATATTTACCTGGCACACTTATATCTACATGTGGTTTATATTTTATATTGTATTTCATATTTTATTTCAATAGTACATGCTTGTATCTCAGGCAGAGTTGCCTATTCTTCTTATAAAATAAATATTACGTGTTTCCAAGTCAAACCTGTTAATCATGACCACAGGTCAGATACTAAACTCGATTAATCTGGTCATTCCGAGGTCCGTATAGTGTTGGTTTCCAAGACTTGTGCAGTTCCATATTTTTTACTACTTTAATAGTTTGAGCTTTGAGTTTTACATTGCAAACCTTCATATAAGGAAAAATGCATTGTCTAAAATGCTCCTAAACCATTTATCCCCACCCATCCATGGAGCCACCCCTTCCCCAAAGTTCAAAATCCGCCACTGTATGGTGTACTAAAGTAGTAGTGAATCATGATCAGCTGTTGATATGGTGTACTAAAGTAGTAGTGAATCATGATCAGCTGTTGATATGGTGTACTAAAGTAGTAGTGAATGCAGTAGAGAGACAATTTCAAGTATAAGTAAACCTTAAAATGGGAATTAAAATTTTTAGATCAAACTTGAACCACGTGGTGTGGATTTTGACATTGACTTTGACCCACTCTTCAAAGAAATATCCGAAGCAACGCAGCACAGAGCTTGGGAGACGAAAAATGTTACTTTAGATACGGTGAGTTCGTATAGCTACATTAACTATCTACATTGACGGAACAGAAGGGAGTATTTAAACAAAATGCCCGCAGGCAGATTGCAAGAAATGCTACAATGTATACAATATGCTCATTTCAACTGCCTCTGTCTATCATATGTCAGTAGCACTGGTGGCCATAAAACACATATTCAGTATATACAATGTAGGTGTAATGCAGATAATACAGTGTATTGTTGATAGAGCTGCATTGTACATGTATATATACATGTACTATAATGTAGTAGGCATAAATATGTAATATAGAAGTGTATTATTAGTTAATTCTCACGCTCCATACAGCATACAGTAGCTGTATTATTATATACTCTGCATAGGGCTACGAGGATGAGGGTTATGGAATAGATGTAATCACTATTGGGGTGACGATAAAGCGACACGGGAGTTTTTTCCTCAGGACGTATGTCGGCCCTGTCTGTTTCCTGCTTCTCCTCATTCCCAATATATTCCTACTTCCACCTGACAGCCCCGAGAAACTTACCTACGGTATGCTTTACTACACCACATCTCTCCCGCCTCTACCAAGGGGTTCAGGTGGCCTATTATGGTGCATGTAGTAGTATGGTGCATACATGTATAATGTGATATGTATGATGCATGTATAATGTGATATGTATGATGCTACAGTTTGACTTTATGCCAACAACGCACCCAGCCCCCATCTCCATGTTATTTGGTTTCATTGACATTTTTAGGAGCAATACTTCTGTTCTGTATGGTGTACTTGGCCCAGTCTATTGATGGTGTGTATCCACCATACACTACAAAGATGCCTTATTTAAGTAAGTATGAATTCTACATGTATATACAAAAATCACCAAGTCTAGGTTCTACATTTATGCATAGCAAAGTGAGTTTACAATAGAAATTATGATTATCATAAGCATAATTATCAGCTTGGTTGTTACATAAACCTGGCATGATGGGAACTTTTACAAAGGCTCTCATCAAATTGATGAAGACATTGTACCTTTAGCTCAACTGATGTGCTAGATCTACTCCTACTGTGCTGCTGCTACTGCTGCTGTCGCTGCTGCTGTCGCTGCTGCTGTCGCTGCTGCTGTCGCTGCTGCTGTCGCTGCTGCTGTCACTGCTGCATCTTGATTTTCGCTAGTCGAAAGCAACTTCAATCAACTACCTTGTCTATTAGCTTAAGGAAAAATTTTACAATTACTATTTTGTGGGTATTAAAACTACATGTTGTATATTGCATGAATGAATGCATGTGTTGTGATGTATTTTTGTTGTTGTTTAGTGAAGCTCACTACTGCAAGTGGAACTTTGCTCTTCCTCTGCATCTTACTCACAAGTTTGATGACTTCTGCCGAGAGAATAGGCAGGAAGAGAGCTATGCCTGCCTGGATTAAGAGGGTTAGTAAATGGGCTACCCGTGTAATACTGCAATGTTTGTGTGTGTAGTAGAGTGACAACCTACTCGTGCACAAAGGGAAGAGCCTATGAGTGGTGCTAGGCCTTCTGCACTACATGAAAGATCGACAGAACTTGCAGTTATAGAGTTAACCAAGACAACCCATGTGGTTCCGAGTCCATGCTTGTGTGCTATACTTGAGAAAGAATCATAGTAGGTTGTTCGGGCATCAAGCTCGTAAGACCTTATCAGCTGGAACTAACTCTAGCTACAAGAGAAGACTCTGTATAAGTAGTATAGAAGTATCTTTATTGAAATCCAAGCATCAACTGAGACAATAACAGTAGGCTATAAAACATTCGCTCTATACAGTTTTAGACTTCCGGCAAAAGTTTCCGGTAAAAGGACGATGTAGCATAGTCCGAAAATTGCACAAAAAGATGGCAGCTGGAAGGCCTAGGCCCGACCTAACATGAGTCGGCCCCAAACAAAATATGCTTAAAAACATGCAAAACATGTGCAAAATTAATTACATCAATTTCTGAGACATCGGCCCCAGTTACATGGGTATAAAAGGGATATTTATACTTGGTAATTTATAACATGTAGTGAGTAAGGTGATTATCCACAAGTGTAAGAATAAGTACACAATGTAAAGGGAGTACATGAACACAATTAGTACTAGTAAGTGTCTAAACAGTGAGGAGTTGAGGTTAAGCTCCTCTTGCTCTTCAGAGTAGGTCAACCTTCGGCTCTTAGGGGTTGTCCCAGCTACTAACAATACACTACAGCATATTGTAATACATTACAGCACATGATAAACCACTGCAACATAGTATCTTGTTGTGATGCGTTGTAACACATCTGTAGCATATTGTAGAGCAGTTGCTGTTGTAACACAGTCTGGCACAGTGTATAGCTCATGGTAATATATACATAACATGCCTGTACCCACATGTATATACACACATAATATAATACTGCTATTGTCTTACAGTACATAATTGGTAAGGTAGGCAAGTTCATGCTGGTGAGAGAGGACGGCGATACACAGACCGGCTCCGTACACATCCGAAGTGGAGAGACTGAGAATGATAAGTCCTACATTGTACAACACGAGCAAGCTGTTGACTTTAGCGGAGCAAACGGTGGTGCAGTAGAAGATGTAAGCATTGTATACCTACAGTGTTATGTATGCGTT
Source organism: Bugulina stolonifera (assembly GCA_935421135.1). NCBI lineage: Eukaryota > Metazoa > Bryozoa > Gymnolaemata > Cheilostomatida > Bugulidae > Bugulina > Bugulina stolonifera. The sequence continues at coordinate 26,033,057 of OW285188.1, forward strand.
GTATACCTACAGTGTTATGTATGCGTTGTGTACCTACAGTGTTATGTATGCGTTGTATACCTACAGTGTTATGTATGCGTTGTATACCTACAGTGTTATGTATGCGTTGTATACCTACAGTGTTATGTATGCGTTGTATACCTACAGTGTTATGTATGCGTTGTATACCTACAGTGTTATGAATGCGTTGTATACCTACAGTGTTATGTATGCGTTGTATACGATAAGTAAATCAAATCACCATTGACTGCACTATTGCTTTTATTTGACAAAATTTATTTCAGCCTTGAGATAGCAAGACTGATAGTGATACGAATCTCTCTATAAAACATAAACCATAGGATGCAGTATCTTCTGTGTGGATTCATACCAAGAGATTAATATGAACTACGGAATAGTATTGAGTGATTTTATGTATTTCACCCCAAAACCAGCTGTAGCCTATATTTATTTAGTATTGAAGTCAGATAATAATCTAATATTGTTTCAGGAGCAGCAGACTCCAACCAGCAAAGCCCTGATGTCTCTCGTCAGTGAGCTGAAGCAGAACAGACGACAGGTCAAGGCTTTTGATGATTGGACGAATCTGTTTACTATCATCAATAGGTTTCTGTTTCTAGTTACGTTCGTCATTGCTATCGTCATCATGCTGTGTTTCATCTAGTTAAACCTCATTGTAAGTCAAGTGTAAGTGAAAGAGATCAAGTAGAATAAATCGTACAAGGATTTGGGTAACACAGCTTCATCACAACACTTAATATTATGTACATACATCTACACTTGCTGTAATAGGACAGTGGATTGTTATACACCATAAAATACTCTAAGAGATTTAGAATCATGGGCAACGTTTTTTTGTAGAATGTATTCCTCCGTCAAATCAGCCGAAACATCATTACAGTTTGTAAATTTAATTTTATTATTATAAAATTTATTATTAATGCTACACCTATTAGCCTTATAGCAATGATGTTAGTGTGAATTATATATGTGTAAGCTATTCTATAAATAGTGTAACAAATTCAATTATGCTTTCAAACTCTGCTAAATACTAATACTGATCCAAATTCATTACCACAATAAATATCTATTAAATTCAAAATGCGTTGCCATAATAAATATGACTTTGACTGACCTACACAGGAATAGTTCTGTATGTTCCAGAGAGGTTGGAGTTATTCTGGTTGTGGTTGTTGTTAAAGTGTTCGAGGTTCATTGAACCATTAGAAACAAATTTATCGTCGAAAGACTGGTTGATAAACGTTGGCGCATCATTGGCCACACTGTCATCATATATGTGTCCACTCATATTGTAACGGGCCCTGGCCTTCTTACAGTAGCGAGCTACAAACAGCACTATTAGGACTAGTAGTAAGACAGATGCGGCTGTTACAGGGGCCACAATAGCTACAGTTCTCTGATCTAATCCATGGATATCGGTGTTAGACACAGTGCCAGTTTCTTTGGTGGTGGTTCTGGTTGGTGCAGGTTGGGATGTGTTCTGTCTAGCTGATGTGCTGGGTGTGTCTTGTGCAGTAGTCACAGTAGAAGCGGTTGTTGGCTCTTTAGTTACAGTTGAAGTCAAGATCTTTGTCTCGTTGATTGTTGTTGGAAGTGTAGTAATATCACTGTGTCCCATTGTAGTAGAAGTAGCAGTGGTGGTAGTAGTGGTAGCAGCCGCAGTAGTAGTAGTAGTAGTAGTAGTAGTAGCCGCAGTAGTAGTAGCCGCAGTAGTAGTAGTACTAGAAGTAGCAGTAGTAGTAGCAGTAGTAGTAGTAGCCGCAGTAGTAGTAGTAGTAGTAGTAAATGAGTGTGTGGTTGTCTCCTCTATACACTCTCCATCTTGGAAAGAGAAGTCGTCCACAGCAATATCGCCTCTATAACCGTTCCCTACCACTCCTTCTATAATAATCTGTAACACAATAAGTTGGGTATTAGAACAAGCAGAGATACAGATGAGAGAGAGAGCACGTCCAGCTGCTACAAGCTTGTGTTTGCATTCATCACATTGACTGTTATGTGAGCAATTTCTGAAGCCATTTTATTGCTAAAACTTGCTAATAATTAGCAGAAAATTTGAATTCTCGAGCCCCACAAACAACGTATTCTACAATTCTCAACTACATTGTACATATAAAATATAGCAGGTAGATAAATTTGAGGTGATTCCCTTATGATGAAATTTACAGTAATTGTCATACCCAGTAGGATGGGTTTGTCGTTATCTCCACCTGCCCTTCTATCCATTTTTCTCCTTGTTCTCCTATGATAGTCAGCTCTCTACTCACTTTGCCGTTGGTATAGAGACTAATAATCAAACTTCCTGTCTCATTCCCGTACATATAATAGTAGAATATGAAACACCTTGTGCTATTCTGGCTTAGTTCAGGGCTTACGATCTGAAAGGTTGTGTTGGGTGTGGCTGGAGATGAAGCATCTATAGACATGTAGTAACCTGAAATATTCCATTTATGACAATATTAATATATATAATATATATAATATATATTTTATATATAATAATATACAATATACAATGTATATAATATACAGATTATATGCAGATTGAGTAATATATATAATATATATAGTAATTTTGTTTACATATATATCTATACACTCCATGAGTGACTGCTCCTTTGCAAACATTGATCTCTCAGCTACTGGAAGAAAATAATATAAAATAATTCAACAACTTCCTGCTGTTGCATTTCCTCTATAAGAGAAAAGTTATCAGCTTTACTTTTCGTATACTAATCTCATATAAAAAAGCAATGATCTGAATAGATGGGGTGGGAAGGTGCTTTCACCATGTGGTTCAACATTACTAAGTGGCCCAGGTAATGCAGGAGCATTAGAAGGTTGAATGTCCATCCTAACACCACCAAAGACCTTTACAGGTATTGAACCTGAATCGCACATATGAAAGTCCAGAGCTCTAACCACTAGGCCGTGGTTGCTCCCTCTATACACCTTTATATAAATATTACATAGAGGAAATACAACTGTCAATTATTTAGCTAAGATTTTCTCAGTAAGAGAAAAGACAACTCCTGATTTCAATTATGGAGCTGATCTTCTCTATATACATACCATTACCACTGTGATCTGATGGTGGTCCTGTATATAGTGTAGTACTTGGTCCCTTCACCTGCTGCCAGTCAAAGTCAGTAGTGTTCAGACTCTGATATCCGCAGAGATCATTGAGTGTATCAAATGTACAGTGACCTGGCTCATTCAGCTTGGCAGCATTGGTTGTAGCTGGTATTGTACTCGGCACACTAGTTGTCATATTTGTACCTGTGGTGTACATTATATTATTTACATTGTATATACATGTACATGTATATAAATTATTATATTTAGTAGAACAGGATTATGCTATTTAGCTCTCAGTCCTTATATTAAAGACCCTTATATTTTCCTTTACTAACTAGTATGCTGTAGTTACCTGTAAACAGATACAAGTTGGGAAAATACTAAAATATCTGTTTTTGAAGAAGAAATATTCCGGATTTTCCCAAAAATTTTTTTCTTGGTTAGTATCAAACCTATTTAGGAATTGTCTCCTCTATTCATGAATGGTTCGAAGACTCGAAATCTTTAAGCATCCTAGCACCCGGATGTGCTGGAATCGCGACTAAAAAATCCCGAAATAAAAAATCTTTCTTTCTTTTGCATCTTAGCTCACCAAATATACAGACGTGTTCTGCGAACACCCACCTCCACCCCACTGGCTACCACCTTCCCCCCAAAAATTTGATACCCTGGCCCCGCCTCTTGCTACCCATGCCCAAGGTAATAGGCAGTTCAAACAATTGGCGCAGTTTCCCCAAAAAGAAGAAAGGAAGCAGGACGGGCTAGTACATTTGCATGGGACCTACGGATTAACAAAAAGCCAAAAAAATCTCCTACAAACAAAAAAATCTACTTATGATTTTCATTATTTAATATATTGATTATATACTTTAAATAAAAACAAATACTCTTTACGTGTTAAGATATCCAGTACAGATGGGTGCTTCCAGATGCCAAAACCATTATAGACAACCGCGTCCTAGGTGCCATCACCTCCCTTCATCAGACAACCGCGTCCTAGGCGCCATCACTTTGCCAACAGACCAGTGAATCCATCACTGGCTAGCAGGGGCCCAGCAATCCTTGCTGGCCCCTCTCCTTGATACTCGGAAAAAGAAAAATAAACTTACCATTGCAACCAGTTAATGAATAGTTGATTGCATCTATAGCAAGGCTTGCGTTCTTCAGAGATCTAAAGCTGGGCTTTTTCGCCTCAAATATGATCTGCAAGATAAAGAGAGGGAAACATTTATGTGATATGCAAATGTACATGTCATTGTCATATACATCGTACATACAATTTACATATACATTGTTTACACATCCATGCACACGTATTGTATACATGTATTTACCAGCGTAATGCCACTAATACATCTACAATGTACCAGACATAAAGAAGCATCATAATTGGACTAACAGAGAATATTACATAATCACACTTCTAGTTTTAACAGCTTCAACCAAAGGACTGCCACGGAACTACCCTACCTGGGAGTTCACACCAACATTCACCTGGGAGTTCACACCAACATTCACCTAGGAATTCTCATTGACATCTACAAAGCCTCAGTGCGGCACTCACCTGGTAGTTGTCTTTCTCTGCAGGTAAGTCCAGCATTACTTCATTCCATTGGTCTCCCTCATCAGCTGAATGAGTCCATAAAACTTTGTTTAGTCTGCTGCTGACGTACAACACCTCTAAGGCTACCTGATCAATGTTGGTGCCAGAAGAATAGTAGTAGAAGTTCACACACTGAGCTCCACTTGCCAACATTGGAGAGGTCAATGTAGCTCCCTGTCCACTTTTGGATGAGCTGGCAATCAAGAAGTTACCATCCTCTACAACAATCCAAATTCGTGCCATCAATATGTAGAGTACAAGCCAGCAAAAGTAGATGACATTTGTATAATATTATATACATACGTATATGCACACGTAATTATAATTATTTTAACATTTTGTAAGTAAAAGGTATAATCCTCTCCATAAATAGTAGAAAAGTGATAACATACCTTGACCTGTGTAGTCTAGCTTGGGACCATCTGTAGCCTCAGTACCAGTAGTCCTTGACCAAGTAAACATAAAAGGGTTCTTGGAGTTTGTACTATAGTCACAGAGTGACGTATTAAACTCACAATTGGCATCTGTAGGGAGAGGAGGTTCTGTAGTCACCACGGTGGTTATCATCTGAGTGGTTATCTTCTTAGTGGATACAGTTGTGGTGGTTGGGGCGGTTGTGGTTGGAAGAGCTGTAGTGATGGGACAACTACCCGAACTATTGTAGTTGGTCAGGTCTGACTCTGCTTCACCTATATATACATGTACATAGTACACATAGGAATTAGAGCTTCGCAATCAACTGTGTTTTATTCATTTGATATATCGACGATGAATGGTACAATGACTGACAATGTAATAACTCAAACCATCATGCTATGCATATACGTAACTATTGTGAATGCACAGGTGTACATTTCTAGTTCACCTCCTAAAGGCCTAGATATAGAAATAGACTATTATTGTACAATTTATAGCTGAGTACAATGCTAAAAATATTTTTACAGAAATCTCTCATTTGGATCTTTTTAATTTTCTCTTCAACTAGTCGATCAGTGTACATAATAATAGGAAACTTGTAGAAGTCATGGAAACTGTATGTTTTTGAATTACGTGCAATAACGCGATGAAGAAGTTAGATATAATATGCCTACCGTAGCATGAATTCATCATACATACTCACATGCAGAGTTCGAAATGTTAAGGTATGTCAAATGGGTCACACCAGGGCATGATGGGTTCACGACTTCAAATTGTATCTAAAACAGTATCAAAGTTTATAGAACTAATAAGTTGTTCCACTGCTTTATACACCAATAGGATCGCGCGAAATCTGACCTAATAAGCGGCTTAGTTCAAAGTAGTTGAGCGGCAACGAAAAATTACCGATAAAACAATGGAGTCTTCTCAAGATTGGCGAAAAAATTGCCCTGAGATTGGCTAAAAGTACTTGTAATGCTAGCCTATTATTTTCAGAATACATAACGTTTATATCAATAGAAGATGCAAGCTTTAGAGGAGCAGAAATATAGGAAAAAGGCCCAAAAAGTTCGAGCCATCCTACTGATCACGTGGTCTGGACTATTTATGCCTCATGTAAACCAAAGAGGGTAAAAGTACGCTCTTTGTGCAGACTGTCAACTACTACTGCCGACCTATATTTCTATAACCTGAGCGTCTGGCCACAGGATGGGCGCTTGTTAAAGTGCAACGGTTTGCTAATTTTGGCGAGAGAACCACGGCAAATGACTATGCGCATTGTTTGCTGGATAAACTTGGTATATAGAAACTTTGACAGTATTATAAAAATGCTAATTTATGTACAGTTAATGATGCCTTCTCCATTTGGCATTTACAGTGTAGTTTAAGGTAGCAAAGTACAATCTGCAAACAGTGCTCCTTTCCCCAAAGCTCCTAAAGTTGTTATATGTACCAGTCTGGGGGTTCTCACTGACACCTACCTGGGAGTTCTCACTGACACCTACCTGGGGGCTCTCACTGACACCTACCTGGGGGCTCTCACTGACACCTACCTGGGGGTTCTCACTGACATTTACCTGGTGGTTCTCACTGACACCTACCTGGGGGTTCTCACTGACACCTACCTGGGGGTTCTCACTGACACCTACCTGGGGGTTCTCACTGACACCTACCTGGGGGTTCTCACTGACACCTACCTGGGGGTTCTCACTGACACCTACCTGGGGGTTCTCACTGACGTTCAGGCTTATAGAGATCATCTCAGTACTGTTCATTGTATTGATGCTGGTCACATGACTAGAGACGTTAGTGTAATGCTCATTGATTGTAACCACCATAGACATAGATGTGGAGATCTCCATGGTAACACAGATCTCTCCTGTGTATGGCAATACTGGAGAGATAAATGAGGCGGTTTCTATGTCCTCTCCCCAGTCGCTCACCACAGATGCACCTAGGTAGTGGGAAGGAGGTAGAATAATGTACAGGTACACAATAAACCAATAATATGGATATAGTATACCAGTTCTGAACTATATGCATTTACACGATGGAGTTGATAGTATTATTTAGTCTGGCACTATGACTGTTTTATTTCATGATATACACCACAAGGTTTTGAGCTACCTACCACCTTGTGAATGAGTATGCCATTGGAAGTTTTCACTGCTAGTCTTAGAGTGGGTGAACCTACAGAACTCAGCGTTGAAGTAACAGACAAAGGGTTGCTGGGAGGGATGGAGTGTCGTGGTAACTACTGGAACTGGAGTGGTTGTTGTGCCTGCAAGTAAACAAGTATATATGTGCTACTGGCAAAGTAGAGAGAAGATAACTTTAATATAAAGCACAAGTCATGACTCTGTAATATGTGGAATATACTGCTTAGAAAATTCATATAGTTTATTTTATAGGGTAACGTATAGGTCTATATTCAAGTGTAATAAGCTGAAAATTAATATAGCATTTACACAGTAAACCATAATTGTAGTAAGTCCGTAGCAGGAGGTTTTCGAAGTATTGACTTAAAAGGCTGAGTAGTGCTGCTGAAAAATAACCATGTGACTAAAAGTTCACAATATCTAGCACATGTACCATGTACATGTACATACATACAGTATTTAGTACAAACTAAATGAATAATACTGGTAGTATTAGATTCCCTGATCCTTTGAAGTGATAATGACCTTTTTTGAGTGGAACAGTTTGATACACATTTAGATATGAGATGACCTAGTGTGAAATTCTAGATAGGCTATCAGGAGCATACCAAGAGAACAGATAATAGACATGATTTCATTCCCCTGCCCTGTTATCTCTACTAAAGGTGGTGAGAGTGAGCCTAGCACAGAGATGACTGAATGAAATCAGTGACAACAAGTGAGCTAAAGATAATCATACGATCACCAAACCCTGTAGTTTTTTTACAACATAATTACATGAAACCCCCTGGATATACATGTATATACATGTATATACATTTGTAGTATACTCGTATATGCTCTAATACCTAACATCCTATGTCTTCTAAACTCTAACTGCTAATTAGGTCTCAAACTATAATATTGGTGAAATTCTGGTGAGAGTAGTTGTCAACCCTTGTATTTCAATGTCAGATCTGATGCATGTATGCATGTTACACTCACATTCGTCAGGAGAGAAGTTAACGTTTCTTAGTAGCACCTCTCCAACGTCATGCTGATTGACGAATATAACTTTGAAAGCAACCTGTAAAACAACAGTATATCTGATACTGCATGAAGAAGGATGGTGGACTATTTGCATGTACTGAGATACATATTTATTGCATGTAAATAGAGTGATATTGGTAATTAATGAACAGCTCTATTTACTTCAGGTCTCACACATGCTAATTAAAACGTAAAGAAACCTCATAGCCATAAGAACAGCCACCAAGCTTCAGAATCACATTTTTTGAGATCTGTTTTCCATTGTAAGCAATCATTATACTCCATTGGTTCCACTTGGTATGCTAGCTACCAAGAACCCCATATTTCCTAGAGCTCTTAGCAAACCTGCTAACAACCAGATTTGACATGCAGTCTCTAGTAAATACCTTGTAGTTTGCAGATAGTGGCCTCACAGTCATCTTCTTAGTATGCCACTCGGTTGTCTGCTGCCAGTGAAGGAAGATTTGTTGCGGCAGCTGCCCACCGTCCTCCAGCTCGACAATGAGCTCTACTGTGCCGGTATCATTGAGCGTGAACTTGTAGGAGAACTCCAGACAGAAAGGTTCAGTACCAGCAGGAAACAGAGGAAAGAGGACCGACTCTGTCTGAATGAGTGAGTAGTTAGAGGAGAATGTCCACTGGGTACCTGGAGGACCATAAACATTCCTTATCATATACATAGATAAGTTGATGTCATATACAATGTACATAACTAACTACACTATGGTATAAAGTGGTGGAGGGCAATATTCAAACATTTATAATACATGTAGGACTATTTATTTGCATGCGAAAGCCGATATTTATATCTGTTGCAATAATGTTTCATGATTTACACCAATTTTCCAATAAATTATCAAAATAATGAGAATTGCCTAACCTTGAGAGTCGGGATCAGCTTCCGCTACGACACCCTCAGAGAGGACAACTCCACAGTCAGTTATGTTCTCTGACAGCAAGCAGTCTGTGAGTGTAGATATGTTCACAGTGGGCTGGGTGGTTGTTGTTGGCATGGTGGTAGTTGTTAGGTTGGTGGTGGGCATGGTAGTTGTGTTAGTGTAGGTTACATTAGAATCATCTGTAACAATTGGGTCGTAATTAACAGTGGTCATACACCACTATTCACTCACAGCATAACACACAATAAACCACATTTGATATGATAGTGTAGAAAGTAATAGGCTTGGTACAGGTGGGTAACAGTAACAATATAGGTAGGTAGGTAATATTACAGGTAGTTACTATACTAGTAAGTAGATAAACAGGTAAACAATGAATTACAATGTATATATTATAATAATACTATAGTAACATTGTATTTGTACCTGAACATGGACTCATCTCAAACAAGATGTTATCCACAGCGAGATACCCTGTGATGGAGTTCTGACGACTTAGAGCAAAGCTTATCTACAAATTATATCGAACCTTTGATTGAAACTAGTTACATGTTTTACTAGTTTTCACTTTTATAAAAGCCTACAAGGGCTACTTAAAGTTCAAAATATATGTGTTTAATTTGCATATGGTATTTAAAGTTCTGGACATATAAAATATATGCGGTAAATATGAAACAATAAAGTGTTTATGCATGTTGAAGAATCGTATAATGCACATTATTAGTGATGCACCAATAGATCCAAATATCTCTCTTGCATCGAAATTTACAACAGCAACTAATCTGTGAACAAAGGATATTTTACACTTACAGTGAAGGGAAAACCTCCTCAATTCCAATGAAATACAATGCATGTACATTTTGTTTATTGTAGAGCTCATTGGGAGTATGGCATCAGTATACTCACCTGGTAGCTGTCTTTCCTTGCTGGTAGATCTAACATTACTTTATTCCATCTGTCTCCTTCATCTGCAGAATGACTCCATAGAACTCTACTTGAACTTCCATTGAGATACAAGACATCAAGTGTTACGTTCTTCTGATTGACTCCAGCAGAATGATAGTAAAACTGTAGACATTGAGCTCCACTTGCTAACTCCGGAGAAGTCAACGTTATTCTGTTTGCGAAACCGATACCTCCAAAGTTGGCAAACAAGTAACTGGAACCTAAAATTATTTGAACAAATTTGGTCTAATTGAAATTACTAAAAATAATCTTGTTATGACTCTGTGACATGGGTCCCCGAGGCAAAAGTGTTTTCCCAAATTTCTGACTCAAAAATATTCCGCTCTCTGCCATTGACAAATATCACTACAGATGTACAGTTTCTGTGTGGTAACTGTACACAAAATGTGCAACAGTACATCTACTACAGATAGGAGGTGGATTTATTAATTATAATATTGATGTTTAACGTTAGCAGTGCTACAAGTCACATCATGTATATACATTTATACTTATCAGCAGTTCAAAGTGGTGTGTAGTGTTTTACAAGCATTTCTCTATGCACAAACAATACAGATACACAGACGTGACACCCTGATAAGTCATCACGGTCTAAGTTGAGGATATACTCACCAAACTTAGGATTAATAGATGTCTTTGTACCATCATCTCTTTGCCAAGAAAAAAACAGGGAGTTCTGAGGTTGTCTGTCATATCCGCAGAAGTCAGTCTCAAAATCACAGTTTGCCACCTTCACCTGTGGAAGTTTAACTGTTGTAGTTGGTGTTAATGTTACTGTTGTAGTTGATGTTAATGTTACTGTTGTAGTTGTAGGTGTTGATGTGGTTTTGGTAGGGGATGTTGTAGGTTTGGTTATTGTAGTTCTACCTGTTGTGGTGTGAGGGGATGCTAATATAGTCGTAGTGGAAGCTACAGTAGATGGTGCTGTGCCGAGACGAGTAGTCTTTGTTAGTGGATTTTTGGAAGTCACAAGTTGAGTTGTGGTTGTAGTTCTGGATGTAGTTGCGGCTGTAGTTGTAGCTTTAGTTGTGGCTGCAGTTCTGGATGTAGTTGCGACTGGAGTTATAGATGTAGTTGTGGATGTAGTCATGGGTTTGGTTTTGATTAAAGTTAGCTTTGTAGTAGTTGTATCTACACCTGATGGTGTTGAAGTTGCAGTAGATTTTGGTGAAGCAGCTAAAATATAATATGACTTTGTTTGCATTGTTTCAACACCAAAACTGTAAAGAAGAAAGTAGTCATGTAAATACCTAACCTGTATCTAGCCGATACCTGTGGAATATTAAGATAGCACATAAACAACAAATATTGGACAAATGAATAATACCCCTAAATTATAACTCTTTACTGTTCTGTAATATAAATAAGAGACGTTGTGTACCTGGACAAGGGTTCATATGAAACAGGATATTGTCCAGAGCAGGGTATAAGTTCCGCTTCTTTGTGTTACTAATTATTTCAATAGTCATCTAAAATAGAGATCATAAGGGTTGAAAATAAGCTTTCCTAACTTGGGGTATCGTCCCAGCTCCTTTATGGGACTTACAATACACTACTGTGTTATACAGATACAATGTTAGTAATGATGTAAAATATAGAAATGGTAAAATGGTAGCTATATACAATGTACAGAAATCAGGTATGGTTCGTTTGGCCTATTGACATATTGATATAATTTTTTATTTTAATATATAACATGTTCAATATTGTGGAGCCCATGAGCCTGTTGTCCACCTATTGATCTGAGCTCTACACTAACTACACTGTTTGGGTTTGTAATCACAGAGCAAGCCCCGGCTTCCTAATCCTTTTCTATACCCAGTGTCATAGTGCAACAGCACATGAATGTCTAACTATAATGATCTTACTGTAGCACAAAGGAGCTTTGCACTTTCTACAATCAAAAATATAATGTTATGCAAAGCGAACATGTATGTCTCCAATCATACATGCACTGTGTATCTACACTCACCTGATAATTGTCTTTCGTTGCAGGCAAATCCATCATTACTTTCTTCCATTGGTCTCCTTCATCTGCTGCTGACTGAATCCACAAAACTTGACTTGAACTTCCACTGATATAAATAGCTCTCAGGGATATTTTATTCTGTTGGGTTCCATTGTAATAATAATGGAACTCAAAGCACTGAGCTCCACCTGCCAATACTGGAGAGGTCAGGTTTGCTTGATAAGCAAGACTGGTCTTTGTGGGATCAATAAACAGAAAATCCGAGCCTAAAATCAGCAAGAAAATAATATGAATGGGAAACCAAATATAACAAACAATATTTATGCATATACAGTGTACATATATGTTTAATAAACTATCGCTGAATTTGCAGTCACAAGTTGTCTAATTATAAATTATACATCGCATTTGGGCAACAAACACTGTATTCCATGAATTACAAATTACATACATGTATATGTAAATACGTGTATACATGACTGCATGTACATGTATTGCTTACCAAACTTAGGTGTGATTGAGGTTATTGTACTGTTATCCCTCTGCCACGAGAAAAAGGAGCTGGCGCTCGGAGATCTCTTGTATTTGCAGTAATCAGTTTCGAAACTGCAGTCAGCTTTGATTGGCAATTCAGTGGTGGTAGTGGGTACCTTAGTAGTAGTGGGGAACTTGGTAGTAGTGGGGACCGTAGTAGGAGTGGGGACCTCAGTAGTAGTGGGTAACTTAGTAGTAGTGAGGGCCTTAGTAGTAGTGAGGACCTTAGTAGTAGTGGGTAGCTTAGCAGTAGTGGGGACTTTAGTAGCAGTCAGGACTTTAGTAGTTGTGAGAACCTTAGTAGTAATGGGTACCTTAGAAGTACTGGGGACTTTCGTAGTGGTGGGGACCTTAGCAGTGGTTACGACTTTAGTGGTAGTTGGGACCATAGTTGTAGTAGTGGGAACTTTAGTAGTAATGGGGACCTTAGTAGTAGTGGGGACTTTAGTGGTGGTGGGGACCTTAGCAGTGGTTACGACTTTAGTGGTAGTCGGGACCATAGTTGTAGCAGTGGGGACTTTATTAGTAGTGGGAACTTTAGTAGTAGTGGGGACTTTAGTAGTAGTGGGGACTTTAGTAGTAGTGGGGACTTTAGTAGTGGTGGGGACTTTAGTAGTAGTGGAGACCTTAGTAGTAGCGGGTATTTTAGTAGTGGTGGGGACTTTAGTGGTGGTTGGGACTTTTGTTGAGAATGGAGTCTTCATAGTTGTAGATGATGTAGCCATATTCACTTTGGTAGAAGGCTGGCTGGAAATACTGATCGTTGTAGATGATGTCTTCTTCGCAGCTGTTGAGGTTGTTTTGCCTAAAATGTAAGAAGTAGGATAATAAAATATACAGCATTGCTCTGTACAAGCAGGTGGTTGTGAGATGAGAATAATCGACTGATCGGTTTCCTGCGTACAAACAGATGAGTCCCATATAACGTGAGTACTTGACCTTCACCCCAAACTGGAGCCTAATTTGTTGTTGACATCATCGCCAGGTGAATCAAAGTGATATAAAAATTGTATAATACGCTGCTATAACTACATAAATGTGTATAGTGGCTCAACATGTAGATGGAAGATACATGTATAATAGGGTCCTACCATAGATTTTATAGATGTATATAATACATGAAGATGAAGTTCCATATATAGTAAAAATTGTCATTACTATGGGAACAACTATGCAGCTTTAGTTTCTAACTGGGCTATTCCCGGTAAAAACGTCTTCAGCAAACTTTTCACTCAAATTTGCTGAGTATGTACAGATCAGGAAGTAAGTTACTGAAAGTCTTGTGTACAAATTCTAGCCGGTACTTAAAAGTATCTCAAGTCCGGTGACAGGATGGGCAACCCGTGCAAAAACATTACGCTCCCCTTTTCCTATTATTTTTATAGCATCTGACAGTCCACTCCCTTCATGGAGAATACACTAGCTACTATGACTATAGCTGAACAAAAACTATAGCAATTCCCCGTTATTTGCTGCTAACAGTAGAATAATCAATTAGGTGCAGTAGTGGAAAATTTAGATAGCCTTAGTTCCTTGTTTGTGGTTGGGGTTTGGGGTAAGGGCGGTCAACCAACAAGATATAGAGAAGATAACTTCTCCTGCTTCAGTTTTGGCAAAGAACAAAGGCTATCTCAAATTTCTCCACTTCTGCACCTAACTCAGAATAATTTACTGTGTATTCATGCAAAATACTCAAACAGCATAATTATGTTCACATTTTGCAGTGTAAATATACACAGACCATGGAGCACTTGATTAAATGGGATAGGTGAGTTATTGGTACAGTGAAGGTGATAGAGAGGTGCAAGTATTATCTTATTTGAAGAAAAGATAGCGAAGGGAGTATCACGGTCCAAGTTATAAACACACGCATGTAAACAACTGATTAAATGAGTGAACTGGTGGAGAAAGCTCTGGTGGTAGTATGGTAGTATTTAAATATGATAAGAAGCTATGAAAGGTGAAGATTTACAGTTCATACATGTAGAATGTTATGTGTTACTAGATTATATATAGAGGAGCAGATGCTGTTGTCTACAGGTCGTGTAAAACTCTATAAACACTGAAACATATTGTATGTGTGTAATAAACTCAACACATGATGAGGAGCAGACTACATGACGTATATCTATATTACTATTTCAACTCTACAGTCAAGTGATGAGTGGTGATTTATTTAACTGTGATTATGTAGAAACAAGTACCTGTACACGGTGACTTGGAGAACTGAATATCATCCAATCCAACGGCTTCAAATTTAGCTATAAATGATTTAGTCTTCTTTGTTGCCTCAAATACAATCTAGAAGCAAAAGACCAATAATAGAGTGAGTATACATGTACAAGTGCAAACAGAATGCATATGTGTATATTATTAGTGATAAAAATACTCATTTTATAACATAGTGTTAATAACATTCAAGAAGGGCTCTAAAAAATTAATGACAAATTATCGTCCAATTTCTGTATTGAATGCCATTTCCAAAATTGTGGAAAAAATCATAGCCTCTCAGATACGTGAACATCTTGAGCTTCATGATTTTTTAACACCAAATCAGTATGGCTTCCGTCCAAAAAAGAACACAACTTTAGCAATCAACGACTTTTTAGAGATTGTTTATAACCGTTTAGACAATCATAATGCTGTCCAAACAATTTTTTTAGATTTTTCAAAAGCATTTGATACCATTAACCATAGTATTCTTTTATCTAAATTACGTTTTTACAACTTTAGTGACTCAGCCATTCAACTTATTAAATCTTATTTAACTAATCGGAAGCAGTTTGTGAAAATAAATACTGAAAAATCGTCATTAAGAAGTATTACTTTGGGAGTGCCACAAGGATCTGTTTTAGGACCTTTGCTATTTTTAATATATATAAATGACTTGGTTAATGTTTCTCCAGCTTTTAACTACATATTGTTCGCTGATGACACCAATTTGATCTGTGATAATCCTGTGATAACACCTTTTGAGCTTTCAAAAATAGAACAATGGTGCTTGGCAAATAGACTTGTTATAAATTTTAGCAAAACAATGCAAGTTATATTTCGAAATCCACAGAAAAAAATTGACGTTGATGAATTCGATGTTGGAAAATTGAATACTGTTGATCACACAAAATTTCTTGGTGTGACCTTGGATAAACATTGTAATTTTGAGTTCCATATCAATAACATTGTAAACAAAATCACCTTTTTATTAATGATGTTTCGCTATTTGACAAAGTTTCTAGACCAGAAAACAATGGTAAATTTGTATTACACTTTTATATACCCACACCTTATATATGGTGTGGAATTTTGGGGACATGCCCCAGACTATTTAATATCCAGCATTTTAATCAGCCAGAAGAAATCATTGCGGATAATTTTAAGTCAACAGCCAAATTCACATGTTTCACACAGGTTTAAAGAATTTAAAATTATGTCTATTTCTATGATCTTCAAATATAGGCTTATAATATTTTATAAAAACCATATTTATCCCAACAAAAATAATCTTAATTTAATTGAGACTGTACACCCCATGACTACGCGTAAGACTTTGAAAAATCCACTGAAATCAATCAAAGTTAATTCGGAAATGGGAAAGAGGTCTATTTATTTTACTGCCGCTAACCTATTTGGTGAGCATGCATGAGACCTACGGGGCCTCCCCGGTGGGGCCTTTGCGAGGCGCCTGGCTGCTCGTCTCTGGGAGCTTAGCGCATAGTGGGTGGGCGCAGCATGTGTCCCTGGATGCGTGTGTCGGCCTTCTGTGGCTGGCGAACCTCTGGAACGGGGCTGTCACAACTCTAGTTTCGAACTATCTGATTAGCCCCATGTTTTATTACCTTATTTTAATATCACCACTGTTTAAAAATGATGACATAAACTAATAAATAAAAAAAAAAAGAACATTATACGACACACTTCTCATTTATACACATTTTATTATCTCAGGGTATCCATACCACATTAGTAAACATATTTTATTGACAGCCAATCAGGGTATCCATTTATAATACACATGATCTATTATATGCACGTAGATTATGCAGGTGATTACAATAATAATTATTACACTCACCTGGTAGTTGTCCTTCCCTGCAGGTAGATCTAACATTACTTTGTTCCATCTGTCTCCCTCATCTGCAGAATGGGTCCATAGAACTCTACTTGAACTCCCATTGGTATATAAGACATCAAGTTTAACATTCTTCTGGTTGACCCCAGCAGAATGATAGTAGAAGTGTAGACATTGAGCTCCACTTGCCAACTCTGGAGAGGTCAGTGTTGTAGTCTGTGTTGAACCATATTTATTGGCATCAGCAACCAAGAAGTCTGTTCCTGAAGTAACAGTAGGTCTATTATATGTACGTTGCTCTATTGGCTTTGATACACAAGGCCCATAAATTAGATATAAAGGAATAGCAGGAAAATCTGTAACCATGTTGATATTTTGGCAACTAGTCATTTGCAGAAATAAAAATACTACCTTTCCCTGTGTGACTAACTTTAGGTCCTCTAGGTGATGTTAACTTGTCTCTCAACTGCCAGGAGAAAAAAAAGTTAGAGCTGGGATCTCCTTTGTAACCACAGAAATCTTTCTGAAAGTCACAGTCTGCTGTGATTGGCTGTCCTAATAATACAACGCATACGTCAGGGGAAAGTTACACTTGGATTGAATACACCAAATCCAACTTACGAGTGTGATACTGATATAAGGCATAATGTAAAGTCGCTGTCCCAGTATGCAAATGACCTATCTGGGCAGTTTTCCATTTTCTGCTAGAGCATTTTCAAATTTGTGTTGCTAATAATTCTGTATTGGCACATGTCCAATACTAAATTTTCTCTCTGACTATTTCTTGTGGTTACCACTATGTATTCAACTCATTTTTGGTGAATTTAATTACTTCCTGTTGCTGTGGTTTGAGATAAACAAACCCAGATAGGAGATTATATCATTGTAATATTACTGAGTCCAGAGTGAAATCAACCTACCTGGCAATTAAGCCTATCAAATTGGGTTATGGGATGGAAGTTACTCTACAAATTGGATTGTAATTGTTTGTGAAACTTGATTTTTGATCTGTAACTACTACAAAGATGCCAATTGCAGTGATAGGGTTGAAAAAGTGAAGTTAGTGTATGTATATGTATATATACTGTATTTTTGTAACGTTAATGCTATGGTATTGATAACAATGTAAAATGTTGAACCACTAAGTGACTTTTGTTTCACTCTCATTTAGTCCTAAGTATTTTTTATCTCAGTAAATTCATTTTTTAATTTCAGAAATACCGTTGCAGTAAACTTCCTTTTGTAAAACTAGCCATGTTGTTAGCATAGCCATTAACAAAGTACGAGTCAAATGTTTACTGTCACAAATACATGTCCTACAGTAATATGGTACCTGGCATGGGAGAATAGCCTTATCTCAATTATTAAAATTAAGCAGAACATTTCTCTCTGCCAAGAGACTTATCATTAGACCAGCTCAAGTTACGTGATAGAAATTGTTGTGGAAGTGGTGTCCAACATTATTTCAATTGATTACACCGAGTGTACAGTAAATAATAATAATATTATAGTAATTCATTCAAACCATATAAATGTAATATTCTTTCAAATCTGCCCAATATGATTCTGAATTTATGAAATAACTTTTACATTGTTCAAGTATAATTATACTGCTATGTTGTATGTTTGCTGCATTCACTTCAAGTACAATGCAATGTAATGATAAATCAAGCATTGTGATTGGTTGATGCCAGATAGGTTGTTTCATTATTGAGATGTGAACAGTGTCTGCCAGATAGGTTGTTTGCAATCTTCACTAAATTTTCAGAACATGGTCAGGGGACATGTACATGTAGAACACCAAATCAACCTAAAGAATCAACTTTTTGGTTCCAACCAGATAGGTCATTTTCATACTGGGACATAAGATACACTCATGTATCTTATTATAGTCAAATAATTAAATGGCTGCTACATCTTATATACGTATTCATGTAATATTGAGTACACATAAACCCCCTAACTTACCATGTGGAGTTGATGTACTGTTGTGTAGACGGACCATTTGAGTAAATAGACCAAGGAGAATTACCGTTGGTGCGCTTAGTGGGAGACTTGCAGCGTATATAACAAGGTAGCCATAATAAGAGGGGTGCCTAGTGTGCAGTTGGCTCAGAGCATGTCTACTGCTCACTGGCAAAGCTTCCTTTTTACTTTGCCAAGCTGGTGTAGTGGTAGCATGTTCTGTTCACTGCGCTAGGCGATTAGGTGCCGTAGAGGCTCCGGGTTCAAACCCCTGTCAGGGACTGGTATTTTCATGGATTTGAAACAAGTCTCTGACTGCTCAATAGACAAATTCCTTGCATAACAACATCACATATTTATATAAAAAATCGCCAAAACCCTTATAATATACTTGTATTAATAACGGAAGTTATACTGAGTGTACTAGATTTGATGTGTATTAGGTGTAACTAATTGTTGCACTTTCTCCATCACATTAATATTATGTAAACTTACCATTAGCTGCCACTGCTGCCTTCAGTACCACAGTAACCAATAGCAGGTGTAGGTATACATTCAGATACCTCATCCTGTTAAATAGAACCTCCTTGAAGACAGGTAAACAGTCTACTGATATATCTTGTTGTTAACCAGTGATAAGGTAAGATGTTGACGGCGCTGCAGGTGCCGTGGTAATATATTTAGCTGATGTATAATAATGGTAACTGCCTTCACCTCACACACTATCTGTCTTAGATAACGGTGGTGTAGATTAACTAATTGAGACAAGCGATAGAGGTCCACTAGAGATATTCATGAGCTTATGTACAATGTGTGCTTGTGTGTACTTTTCTAACATTGTTCAATAGACACAGATATTCTCTAAATATATCTATATTAGTTTTGAAGACATGAACAATATAATAATAAATGCTTCATCATATTGTATATTGTTTAGCTGTTGCCTAGATAGCTGAAATATCAATAGAACAATTGGTACTGAATGCAACCTATCAAAACACATTACCATTATACACCGTAGTTACTTCAGTTTTCATATTTGATAACTTCACCATTTTGTACTTTTTATTTAAATTTTCTCCTAATTGACAGCATATAGAACATGGCCAGGCAACTTTAAGTCTGCCTGAACTCCTTATTGTTATAATCAAACTGTTTTGTCAAAATGTTGAAGTTTGGAATCTCTGACACCAGATCCTATATAGCCTAACTACAGCGTCAATAACGCACCATTTATGTACATAGATCTCTACATTTGCTGTGATAATTGGAATGCAGACGTCTTGCAAATTAATGGTTGTTCATACACCATACTTTTATCAACATTTAATAAACTGGTGTCTGTAGACTGTCCATGCACCTGTCAGGTTGAACGTGAGAAGTCGCATTCCCTCTGGCACTAGCAACAGAGTCTATTAAGTCGATGGCTATGCTATGACACAGGATGTCGAATCACAGCTCTTGGCGACATTGGTCTAAAATAATTTATGAATAGGCTCACTCTTCAATGGAACCTGGGCTATGCCTGTTCCGTTTAGTTGTTACATAAAATGGCGTGATACTAACCTGTGAATGATAGATAACCAAGACAAACAAGGGATTGATTAAGACGTAGCAGATGGTTGTCTATCATCTTTAGATAATACCATTATAGAACTGTACTTACATGCACACTAATGTACATGAATATTATAACAGATTATCAAATCTGCACTTATTAGAGACTGTATAAATATTATGTTTAACACAAAGATCAGGATATGCTAAGGTAAATGTAAATGTGTAACAAATAACAATAATATACATACATGTACATTATGTACCGCCTGAAGGTTTTCCTGCGCCCATTAAGATCATTATAGCTACCAAGTTATCAGAGAGTTTGTAGTTGTAGAATTGTTAGAAAATGATAAGCTGTCTGTCCAGCACGATGCCAGCACCCAGTTTACCAGCATATACAGTATCCCCCCAGACACTCTCAATTTCTCCATGTGGAAGGAAGTTGAAAGCAGACCAGAATCACCACAGAATATACATGTAGGCTGACATCAATGAGCGGTTGTTTGATGTTGATCATAGCAAGACGTCTGCAGGAAAAAAAATCTTGAGAGGACAACTTCTATCATAATCAAGGCTCTGTTTTTACCAAGGACTAAATGTGTATATTTTGTATGTACATGGTGCAATTATATGCATGTTGATGTACACTTTTCCATTTCTGTCACATTTAGAAATATGGCAAGGCATTATTTATAACCATTCAGCTCAGCAAAACATTAAGTGCAGATGAATGTGAGATTACAATTCGTCCAGGTGTAATAATTTATTTAAAGTTCCCACACATGGTAGTATTTCATCTGTCTAATACATTGTACACTCATTTCACATTTCACATTCATAAAAGAATTAAAATCTACCAAATTCACTAAAAACACTAAAAGTAGAGCATTGGTTCTGCAAGCAATTATGAGTATATAAAATGTATAACGTAATATTCTACTGATAGTACACAGTTTGTATGCGATGTGCATGTCATTGTGCAGCCAATTATAATATTTTCTATAAGTAACGGCTACATGTAAGTTGCATTAGAATGTATTAGAAATAGTTTTTGCTGTTAGCCCTCGTACCATATCGGGCTTGGAATAATAGACATCTAATACTTTTCTTCAACATGGCCTTCTTGTAGACATCACGGATGTGGTGAAGGCCTCTCGCAACTTCCTCTCCAAAATAGTCATCTTCATCTTTATTATTATTGAGTCTATCAAATCTGTTCCATATCATTTGCTCAAATGCAGTTAACCATCTTAGGTCATTCGATGGCTGGACTTCTGCTGCCACAACTTTTGTTGGATCTTCTTTCTCTGTGCCGTCAGCACAGCTACCTTTTGTTGATGGAGCGATGGGGACCTTAGTAGTAGTGAGGACCTTAGCTGTGGTGGGTACTTTAGTAGTAGTGGGGACCTTAGTAGTAGTGGGGACCTTAGTAGTTATGGGGACCTTAGTAGTAGTGGGAACTTTAGTAGTGGTGGGGACCTTAGTAGTGGTGGGGACCTTAGTTGTGGTGAGAACCTTAGTAGTGGTGGGGACCTTAGTAGTGGTGGGAACTTTAGTAGTAATAGGGACCTTAGTTGTGGTTGGAAGTTTAGTAGTAGTGGGGACCTTAGTAGTGGTGGGGACTTTAGTAGTGGTGGGGACTTTAGTAGTAGTGGGAACCTTAGTAGTAGTGGGGACCTTAGTAGTGGTGGGGACCTTAGTAGTGGTGGGGACCTTAGTTGTGGTGGGGACCTTAGTAGTAGTGGGAACCTTAGTAGTAGTGGGGACCTTAGTTGTGGTTGGAAGTTTAGTAGTAGTGGGGACCGTAGTAGTGGTTGGAAGTTTAGTAGTAGTGGGGACCTTAGTAGTAGTGGGGACCCTAGTAGTAGTGAATACTTTTGTAGTGGTGGAGGACTGAAAAGCTATGGCTGTTGTATTTGCAATACCTTTGTTAGTGTGCAGGAAACCTTCAGTGGTAGCACTGACCTCTGCATGGGTAGTAGTACCTGGTGAAAGAAAGTGTTGCAATTCAAATGGATATTTCTGAGAGCTTGGCCACACAGCTGCTTGCAGCTATAGCGGTGTCCGCTAACCACAATGTGGTTTTATAATTAATCTATACTAAACCAGGCACACTTACCAGAGTGTTGGGTTTCAAAGTTCAACTTATTGAACTTTTGAACACCATTGGGGTTAACGACCAATAGCGGCCAATAACTGCAAGCAGATGTGTGGTTAGAGCTTAATGTCATTAGTGTTGCACATGGGATTTGGCTTGGGCCAATCAACAGTCAAGATCAAATTCGGTCAAGAGAGATCACTTGTAACATATAGAAATTTTCGATGTGAATGAATTAGTAGGCATCACTGAAGTGCATACATCCAAGTTGCCTTCTCTTTCTTAGATAGAGAAGACAACTTCGAAATGTTAGAATTTTCCTAAGAGACTTCACTGAAATTGTATAACCAACATTTTATAAAAATGATGATTATTACGTCTTAGACATCAATATTCAATTCTTCTGTCTACATAATGCACACATGTACATTATGCTACATTAGTGATTAGTGACAGTAGCAACATTCCATTCATGCATTTGTTACTCAGGTGCCATCGGCCATGTGTTCACATGCTTATAGCTGATACGGCCACCACAATGAATATGTAGAAGCAAGTACCTGTACACGTTGACTTGTAGAACTGAATATCATCTAATCCAACGGCTCCAAATTTGGCTATAAATGATTTAGTCTTCTTTGTAGCCTCAAATACAATCTGTGTCACACAGAGAGAATACTGAATTGTAGGGTTGTATGGAGAAAGTGGTGAGACACACAATGTACATACATACATGATGAACTTATTATACGTTGTACAACGCACATATGTGCAAGTGTATTGCAGATAAATGTAGACACATCTACAGTTATGTAGGACTCAAACTCAACCATGTACCGTATGTGTGTGTATATAGCATTTTACACCTTTACCATTATGTTCCACAACACATGTGTATAGTGTCAGGTATTGGTAGATAAACATGTACATGTACAATGTATGTCTACCCCTGAATATTTCCTGAGTAATGCTGTGTAGTTATAGTACACACACTGGCACAGTCATGATAATTGTTACTACACTTGTATATGGTATATACTGTCACGTGTTAAGCTGCTTGGAGAACGGATAAGAAGAGAACTAAACAATACTAAACATGGTAATCCACATGCAAACATTCACCTGGTAGTTATCTTTCCCTGCAGGTAGATCAACCATTACTTTATTCCATCTGTCTCCCTCATCTGCTGAGTGGGTCCATAGAACTCTACTTGAACTCCCATTGGTATATAAGACATCAAGCTTAACATTCTTCTGGCTAACTCCAGCAGAATGATAGTAGAACTGTAGACATTGAGCTCCACTTGCCAACTCCGGAGAGGTCAGTGTTGTAGTCTGTGTTGAACTGAATCTGTTGGCATCAGCAACTAAGAAGTCTGTTCCTAGAGTAACAGTAGGTCTATTATAATAATAATGTTCATTGCTCTATTGGCTTTGATATACAAGGTTCATAATTTAAAGATATATAGGAATAGCACGGAAATCTGTAATTATTTTAATATTTTGAGAAAGATTTGTCTGCAGAAGTTACAATAAAATACTACCTTCCCCTGTGTGACCAGTTTTGGGTCCCTTATTTGATGGTAGATCATCCTTCAACTGCCAGGAGATTATAAAGTTCGAGCTGGGATCTCCCTTGTAACCACAGAAATCCTTCTGAAAGTCACAGTCTGCTGTAATTGGCTGTCCTAATAGTACAATTATATGTAATACAATATTGTAAACAAATACAGTGTACATTTCTATATATAATTATAGCAGTACCTTGATGTTATACATGTACATGTATATGTACATGTATATACCATACTATGTTAAAAAACATCCACTCTATACAGTCATGTTATACATGAACATACATGTCATGTACATGCATCCCTACAATATTCAACAAGTTCGTAGTACTACCAACAATAATTGTGCGAGACTAGGAGATGCTGAAATTAGTGGATAGCTTCTATGGTAACTATTGGTTAGGTGACATAGGTCGCTAATGAGCACTTGTATATTATGATAATACACCATGTTTCATGGACACAAGCACATGTATGGTTCTACGAAAGACTTCTAATAGGATTTGATGAAACTCTGGTAGTTTTACTGTAATAGAGAAGTCAATGTAGGTACACCCTAAATACACAGATGATTCTATATAAATAGGAACAGAATTACAGATATAAATTCCATGCCTGAACAACATTAAATTTGATTTATAAAACCATACATCCTGTTTACAAGCCTTGTTGTGAAGAGAGTAATCATGTCTTCTTCATAAAATTTTCTCTAAAATAATATCATTATTATTATACAGCAGGAGATCCATGTAATCATGATTATAGCTCACCACCAGCTTGCACTATTGCCTTCAGTACCACAGCTACCAATAGTAAACATATTTGCAGCAGACACCACATCTTGTGACACCACCTTGAACACTGCAGGGAACCTGACTGCTGTGTCAATAAGATGTTTTGTTTGGCCAAGAATACATTTTGTAACTATGCACCATATTGATAAGGGACTAAACCATATTTGTAGAGTGCATTGGGACATACCTTCTCTTGCTAAGCACATGGAAAGGAACACAGACTATGTCTTACAATTATTGAAATTGCTGGACACTACTCTCTACGTTGCTCTGTAGGCCTGCATATTATCCCTCTTAACATAAGCTATGACAATCTAGCTCAATCTAGCTCATAAACTACATGTATAAGCTATAAACAGCGCTACTGAAAGTCACTCTAATTTCACAAAAGACTGACTTCCTCATTTTCAACCCAGATTATAGTATGGTACCTTACCCTACCCCACCCCACCCCACTCAAGTTGCACACCCTCAGCCCCATTCAAGTTCTGAATCTCCCTGGTTTTTATCAGAGTTACTCTTGATAATTATGGTCACTACTAGCTACTGTTATGGAACCAAAACTTGTAAGCTGTTCACCGTAAAATATCCAAAATAATATACCATGTAATTTATACAACAAACACAGTGTGGAATCTTACAACAATGTTTCTGTTAACAATTAATTCTAGATTTTTGTACATGTATCATGGAGATTTAGTTTGGTAGAACAACCTGCCTATGAATCGTGTTGTTCTCCAAAATGGTGTAGCGGCAGCCTATGTGTACTGTACCTACATGTAAGGCTTGTGTGTACTGTACCTACATGTAAGGCTTGTGTGTACTGTACCTACATGTAAGGCTTGTGTGTACTATACCTACATGTAAGGTTTGTGTGTACTGTACCTACATGTAAGGCTTGTGTGTACTGTACCTACATGTGAGGTTTGTGTGTACTATACCTACATGTAAGGCTTGTGTGTACTGTACCTACATGTAAGGCTTGTGTGTACTGTACCTACATGTAAGGTTTGTGTGTACTGTACCTACATGTAAGGTTTGTGTGTACTGTACCTACATGTGAGGCTTGTGTGTACTGTACCTACATGTAAGGTTTGTGTGTACTGTACCTACATGTAAGGTTTGTGTGTACTATACCTACATGTAAGGCTTGTGTGTACTGTACCCACATGTAAGGCTTGTGTGTACTGTACCTACATGCAAGGTTTGTGTGTACTATACCTACGTGTAAGGCTTGTGTGTACTGTACCTACATGTAAGGCTTGTGTGTACTATACCTACATGTGAGGCTTGTGTGTACTATACCTACATGTAAGGCTTGTGTGTACTGTACCTACATGTGAGGCTTGTGTGTACTGTACCTACATGCAAGGCTTGTGTGTACTGTACCTACATGTAAGGTTTGTGTGTACTATACCTACATGTAAGGTTTGTGTGTACTGTACCTACATGTAAGGCTTGTGTGTACTGTACCTACATGTAAGGCTTGTGTGTACTGTACCTACATGTAAGGTTTGTGTGTACTGTACCTACATGTGAGGCTTGTGTGTACTGTACCTACATGTAAGGCTTGTGTGTACTGTACCTACATGTAAGGTTTGTGTGTACTATACCTACGTGTAAGGTTTGTGTGTACTGTACCCACGTGTAAGGTTCGTGTGTACTATACCTACGTGTAAGGTTTGTGTGTACTGTACCCACGTGTAAGGTTTGTGTGTTGTACCTACATGTAAGGCTCGTGTGTACTGTACCTACATGTGAGGCTTGTGTGTACTGTACCTACATGTGAGGCTTGTGTGTACCTGTACCATGTTGGCGACTTTAACTTAACCCAGACTTCCCAATGTGCTGTAAGCTATAAGTTGAGTCCTACCCTAATTCTTTTTGTATATGCACACACTGGTTACATTGACTTTGGGAAATAAAATGCAGTACACTAGAAACCTCCCATGATGTCCTAGAAACAGGAAAAGGCACATATCCCATGCTACATTATCTTGGTTCAGGCTGTATCAACAAATATTAAGTAGTGGACTTGCTGTCCTATCCTACTCCCTTATGTATGTTTCTCAACCCCTTATGCTCAGTCCAACAAGTACTAAGAAGGAAGTTTGTAATATTGATATCGTTATCAAACTGTAACATAAATATAAATACAAACATAGGTAACCAATACATATCAATCCAAGTATAAAATCATGTTATGATTATGCATGTGAATATCGATATGTGGTCCCATTGTTAGCTAGGG
Source organism: Bugulina stolonifera (assembly GCA_935421135.1). Taxonomy (NCBI): domain Eukaryota; kingdom Metazoa; phylum Bryozoa; class Gymnolaemata; order Cheilostomatida; family Bugulidae; genus Bugulina; species Bugulina stolonifera. The sequence continues at coordinate 26,060,043 of OW285188.1, forward strand.
AGATTTGAACATTTTCCTATGGTAACATACAGTATTGTATATTATAGTAGGGTTCTAAGTCTTCATAAATAGTAGTGTGGGGTGTGGCTATGACCTACTATTAGGGGTTAGTAGGCCAATGGGTTAGAGGGATCCTTCAATTCTTTAACTCCAGTTATGAGGCCAACTGAAACACCCCTCTTAATCACTTTTAATTTTGAGGTCTGGTTTTCAGGCTACCAAAGTGTATATTTTTATCTAGCATTCTAGTTAACACCTTGTCATATTGATAGAAGTTGTGTTCTCTCCTGAACCATCTGATTTTACAATTATGCGTGTATCATTGTGATAAGTTAATTCATAAATGAAACTACATGTAAGTGCAGCCACTTACTAGCCTATCCAACATTGCGCTTGCATAAATGAAGGAGTGAGAGTCCCAAGAGAAAGTGGTTAACTAAAGAGGAAGTAGTACATGGGTAGACAAGAAAAGCATAATAATAAGACGTCAGACATTGGGGGCTTAGTCAATAATAAGACGTCAGACATTGGGGGCTTAGTCAATAATAAGACGTCAGACATTGGGGGCTTAGTCAATAATAAGACGTCAGACATTGGGGGCTTAGTCAATAATAAGACGTCAGACATTGGGGGTTTAGTCAATAACAAGACGTCAGACATTGGGGGCTTAGTCAATAACAAGACGTCAGACATTGGGGGCTTAGTCAATAATAAGACGTCAGACATTGGGGGCTTAGTCAATAATAAGACGTCAGACATTGGGGGCTTAGTCAATAATAAGACGTCAGACATTGGGGGCTTAGTCAATAATAAGACGTCAGACATTGGGGGCTTAGTCAATAATAAGACGTCAGACATTGGGGGCTTAGTCAATAATAAGACGTCAGACATTGGGGGCTTAGTCAATAATAAGACGTCAAACATTGGGGGCTTAGTCAATAATAAGACGTCAGACATTGGGGGCTTAGTCAATAATAAGACGTCAGACATTGGGGGCTTAGTCAATAATAAGACGTCAGACATTGGGGGCTTAGTCAATAATAAGACGTCAGACATTGGGGGTTTAGTCAATAATAAGATGTCAGACATTGGGGGCTTAGTCAATAATAAGACGTCAGACATTGGGGGCTTAGTCAATAACAAGACGTCAGACATTGGGGGCTTAGTCAATAATAAGACGTCAGACATTGGGGGCTTAGTCAATAATAAGACGTCAGACATTGGGGGCTTAGTCAATAATAAGACGTCAGACATTGGGGGCTTAGTCAATAATAAGACGTCAGACATTGGGGGCTTAGTCAATAATAAGACGTCAGACATTGGGGCTTAGTCAATAATAAGACGTCAGACATTGGGGGCTTAGTCAATAATAAGACGTCAGACATTGGGGGCTTAGTCAATAATAAGACGTCAGACATTGGGGGCTTAGTCAATAATAAGACGTCAGACATTGGGGGCTTAGTCAATAATAAGACGTCAGACATTGGGGGCTTAGTCAATAATAAGACGTCAGACATTGGGGGTTTAGTCAATAATAAGACGTCAGACATTGGGGGCTTAGTCAATAATAAGACGTCAGACATTGGGGGCTTAGTCAATAATTAGACGTCAGACATTGGGGGCTTAGTCAATAACAAGACATCAGACATTAGGGGCTTAGTCAATAATAAGACGTCAGACATTGGGGGCTTAGTCAATAACAAGACGTCAGACATTGGGGGCTTAGTCAATAACAAGACATCAGACATTGGGGGCTTAGTCAATAACAAGACATCAGACATTGGGGGCTTAGTCAATAATAAGACGTCAGACATTGGGGGCTTAGTCAATAACAAGACATCAGACATTGGGGGCTTAGTCAATAATAAGACGTCAGACATTGGGGGCTTAGTCAATAACAAGACGTCAGACATTGAGGGCTTAGTCAATAACAAGACATCAGACATTGGGGGCTTAGTCAATAATAAGACGTCAGACATTGGGGGCTTAGTCAATAATAAGACGTCAGACATTGGGGGCTTAGTCAATAATAAGACGTCAGACATTGGGGGCTTAGTCAATAACAAGACATCAGACATTGGGGGCTTAGTCAATAATAAGACGTCAGACATTGGGGGCTTAGTCAATAATAAGACGTCAGACATTGGGGGCTTAGTCAATAATAAGACGTCAGACATTGGGGGCTTAGTCAATAATAAGACGTCAGACATTGGGGGCTTAGTCAATAATAAGACGTCAGACATTGGGGGCTTAGTCAATAACAAGACGTCAGACATTGGGGGCTTAGTCAATAACAAGACATCAGACATAGGGGCTTAGTCAATAATAAAAAGGAACATTCTAGTTTCTGTGACAGGATTTGTAGAATTTAGCTATAGCCAATGTGAGAGGGCCTTCTAGCTATTCAGTGCTGATATGCACACTACATGAATGTTCTATGCCATTGAACAATTTGGTAGTAATGCTGGTATCATAATTACGTATATGAGCTGAGAATAACTCTACAACAGCTGTCAGGCAGCACCTAAGTGGGCCCAACTCAATGACAAAATATATGAATAACTAGTTATATGATTAGATTATAGTGATAGCAGTAATCAGCAGATGATAGTCTGATAGCAGTAAGGCCACAAGTAGACTGAGTTCTATGGGCAAATAGACTAATGAAAAGCCTACTTCATTATAATATTGTGATGGTACGCCCAGTCGTATCTTACATCTGACACTCATTATTGCGTGCATACATGTATATATCTGCTTGTACTCTACTCTTATATTGTTATATATGATTGTATGATTATTTCTAAGTCTTTTAATGCCTTTTATACCCATGTACAGAGGCCCGACCTCTCAGAATCCATTGATATTCATTTTGTACATGAATTGGACCATTATAAGCAACTTTTGTAGAACCCGACCTATTTTGGGTCGGCCGTCGGGCTTCCGGCGGCCATCTTGTTGCGCAACTTCCGGACGACCACACGTCGTCTTTTCCCGACGTCACGTCGGCCGGAAGTCCTTATACTATATAAAGGGCACTGTTTTACTGTTCATTGTCTCAGTCTACACTTGGCTTTCAATAAAGACACATCTATACTTGATACAGGGACTTTCTCTTCCTTTTACTAGGTCATTCGCTTTGCGAACCGCCTACTAGGTTGAATTACTCTCTTTCACTGTATAGTCTGAAGGTCGGACTTGAGATCAGATGGGTCGTCTTTGGTAGTATTTGGGCTACTGAGACCGCTCGATCTTTCATGTAATGCGAAGTCCTATTACCACTCATAGGCACTTCATTTCTGGGTCGATAGTCGTCCAAGGACGACCGCACCAAATCACAGAAACCATTACATTGGTGGCAGCGGTGGGATTCTAAGGTCGTACTCTTACGATACGAAGAGAAGGAAGGTGACCTCGGACTCGGGTGACCGGCCGACCTCATTCTTCAATACTTCTACGGCGATTTAGGACTCGGACCCGGGAACCTTGGATACGAGAAGGTGACAAACGCTAAAGTGCACCCATAATTCTCGTGGTTCCGCTGGATGTAGCCCGACCTACGCCGGATCTTCAATCAAAGACCGACCTCGGATCCAGAACAGATTGACGGTACTCAGTACGACCATTAGGCCGACACGGCCTAACGAACCAAAGCAGTTTTACTCACTACCCGACACCCTACCGACATGGACCGAATAAGGAACCTGCTTCAGCAGGTAATGTACCAGGCCGAGCAGGACCTCAAAACACTCAGCTACAACGGACAAGAGGACGTCGAACTCTTCATAGAAGACTTCACCGCTATGGCAGAGCGTTGCAACTGGAATGACAGAGCACGCCTCATACGGCTTAGAGCCGCCCTACACGGGCCCGCACAAGAATGCGGCCGACCCCGATCAGTCGAAGAGATATTTTCCCGACTGAGGGAACAGTATGGACTATCTGCCAGAGAAGCCCGATGGAAGCTGTCCACCCTGGAACAGCCAGCCCACACGTCACTCAGAGACTATGCAGCTCTCATCCGCAGACTGATGGCAACAGCCTTTGAAGGAGCACCCCCTGCATCTTTGGAAGAGTGGGCTGTAGAGAAGTTCTGCCTCTCAGTCCACGACCGTGGCCTACGCTGGTACTACACATGGTTACAGCCCGATGATATGGAGGAAGCCCTGGAAACCGGAACAGCCTTCCAGAGTAACAAGGGTGGCAAGGCCAACCCTCCAAAGCCACAAGAGGAGCTTCCCGCCGACCTCCTACGGAAAGCCCTACATACCCTCCTACAGAAATGTCAAGGCACAGATGACGGGCCGACGGACACACTAGAACCCGTCCCAGTAGACGAACCCATTCCTACTGGAGCCCAGCAAGGAGAAGGTGGACCACCCCACATTGGTCGTCCACAAAGGCCGACGGATACATCAGAACCCGTCCCAGTAGATGAACCCATTCCTACTGAGGCCAAACCCAAGAAGAGTGGACCGAACCACAATGGTCGTCCACAAAGGCCGACGGATACACCAAAACCCGTCCCAGTAGATGAACCCATTCCTACTGCGGCCAAACCCAAGAAGAGTGGACCGAACCACAATGGTCATCCACTGAGGCCGACGGACACATCAGAACCCGTCCTAGTGGAAGAACCTATACCCACTAAGCCTAAAGTCAAGAGTAGCCACTCCAAACAGAAAACCCCACGGGTAACTAGCCCATCACACTCCAGGCCGACGGCGTCACCTGTACCCGTCACAGTGGATGAACCTAAACCCACTAGGCCAACACCAGGCAAGAAACGACCCCACTCAAAGCCGAACACATCCGAAGTGACCACAGATCACCCCCCAAGGCTGAAAGGACGACTCATATGTCCCGCCCCGTCGGACCAAACCTCACAAGGTAAACCCGACCTATCCTCAACTCAGAAGGATCAACAGGATCTGGCCACGTCCAGACCCGACACTAATCAGCAATTGATTCCCGCCCAAATTCAGTATGCCCCGACGGACGACTTATCGTGTGTAGAACTGCCAGACACTACAGTCCAAGTCCGCGGCCTGAGGATCGACACGGAGCAAACCGTGCTGGACCAAAACAGAGAGCTACCTCTGAACCTCTCGAAGAATGTTCAAGTTTCAACAGCCCGACCTGATCCAGAGGACGCGAAATGTCGCGTAGCCGAACCTCAAGACATAATCCCAACGACGGAGATACAGTCTATACTGCCAACAGTTCAAGTACACAAAGCAAAACGCTCTTGTACGGAATCTAGCATTGCCGAACAGTTTCAGCCGAAGATACAGATTGCCGAACTCTCGAAGTCCCCTAAAGTGGATAAGAAGCAATCGAAGGCAACTATTGCCGTGTTCCCGCGCTTATTTGACGAGTCGAACAAAGAAAATGTGCCTGAGGCATTGCCTACAATTGAGCCAATTGCTCATCCCTCGGCTAGTATAAATACGACAGCTCACAGACGAGTAGTCCTTTCTCGTCCAACACTTCACCGAAGCACATGTACCCCTACATGTAGCAACTCCTGCACTCCTCGTGTCACTGGTGAAGTTAATAGCAGCACTCGTATCCTTTCTCATTCTCGTGCAGACGAGACGGCTACTCCTCCTAGTATGGATCACTCCAATCAGCCTGTCTTCACGGCTGAAGGTAAGCAAATCTCAGTGTTACCAGTAAGGACCGAATCAGAATTAGAGGTACAATCAACACCTGTGAGACTGTCAGGCATGAATTCTCTCTCCCTCCCCACTCGGCATAGACCAGTCGGGACAGAGGAGAATTCCCCTGAACATTCTCACAGGAAAGAGCATGAGTTAGAAGGCGGAGGCTACACATCAGATGAATTATGTGTTGTAGATGCATCCCCTCTACGGAAGACGCTCACGCCAGACGGCACGCCTCCACCCACTCCACCTCCTGTTACCTCTACCCTGAAGTTAGCTACAATTAAGCTGCACAAACTCACTGACAAGCTGCCCATCGAGTCGTCCCAACATTCCGGAGCCACTAAGCCATGGATTAGTACCTTCACTCAACAAGCCCGAGACGACTTGGCTAGAAGGAGTCAACCTAACCTCAAATGTGCAAAGTGTGGCTTCTCCGGCACCCTCAAGAGACTGAACATTCACATTTGGCAGCACTTTGCCCGCTTCTACTGTCGCTGCGGACGCAGCTCAGTTAGCCGTGATGCTCTAGGCCATCACTTCAGTCGGAGATCCAGTATCTGTGGGAAACGTCTCTTCCTCACGGACGGGCCCAGCTATGGGGCCCTCATGGAATGGTGGGGCGTAAAGGATCCCCCACCATTTCTACCATGTCGTCCTACTATGGACGGACAGTCGGGGACAAATAAACCAGTTTATTTGCCCAGCTCCTCCTCCACAAGGAAGCGACCTCCCAAGAGACGGCACAGCCCATCTCCAGGACAGACCCCCGACTCCGCACCTTCTGATGCTACCTCCTCCTCTTCCTCGTCGCCTACCACTCCTGCTGGACCTTCTCTCTGGCGACCTCCTGCTAGTACCTCCGCAGTAAGTGTCGGCCCCCCTGGCCGACGCGGACGTCTACCCTCTTGGAAGACAAGGCCTGCTCCACGGAAGAGTATGCCTGCTCCTCAGTCAGACCCTCTCTACGAAGGCTCTCCACCCAAGGTCTCATGTGCAGCTTCTTGTACAGCTTCTCCGACTCTACTGATCGAGCCACTGCAGCCCAGGCCCACACTAGAGGTCTCACCGCACCGCTCTCCTTATACACCTGCCAGGGACCTACTCCGAGCCACTCCAGACTCTCCTGCCGTCCAGTCCCCACCTCCTGCATCTCCTGTACTAACTCAGCCGAATGCCACACGTCCTGCATCTCCGGATCCGTCGTTCATGCAACAACTTGCTGAACTCAAGCCACGGATTCACTACCTTGCCAGCCGTCAACAGGTGGGGGACACTCTACGCCAACATCTGGAACCTCTCTATGCTCGAGAAATAGCTCTTCGTGAACTAGCCAACCAGCATCTAAACCACCCCCAACAACTCCAGCTCGTACAAGCAGACTTGGATATAGTATCCAGAGAATCTACACTGTACCGTACCCTTCTTAACTTGACACTAGAGACACCCATGACCTAGTGTGAGGGGGCTATGTGATGGTACGCCCAGTCGTATCTTACATCTGACACTCATTATTGCGTGCATACATGTATATATCTGCTTGTACTCTACTCTTATATTGTTATATATGATTGTATGATTATTTCTAAGTCTTTTAATGCCTTTTATACCCATGTACAGAGGCCCGACCTCTCAGAATCCATTGATATTCATTTTGTACATGAATTGGACCATTATAAGCAACTTTTGTAGAACCCGACCTATTTTGGGTCGGCCGTCGGGCTTCCGGCGGCCATCTTGTTGCGCAACTTCCGGACGACCACACGTCGTCTTTTCCCGACGTCACGTCGGCCGGAAGTCCTTATACTATATAAAGGGCACTGTTTTACTGTTCATTGTCTCAGTCTACACTTGGCTTTCAATAAAGACACATCTATACTTGATACAGGGACTTTCTCTTCCTTTTACTAGGTCATTCGCTTTGCGAACCGCCTACTAGGTTGAATTACTCTCTTTCACTGTATAGTCTGAAGGTCGGACTTGAGATCAGATGGGTCGTCTTTGGTAGTATTTGGGCTACTGAGACCGCTCGATCTTTCATGTAATGCGAAGTCCTATTACCACTCATAGGCACTTCATTTCTGGGTCGATAGTCGTCCAAGGACGACCGCACCAAATCACAGAAACCATTACAATATGTTATCACCGTTTTTGTGAAAAACATTAGAGGGTAGGCAAAGTAAATGATTTTGAATATCATGATAATAACAATATAAAAATAATTATATACGATGCAACAATGCAATGCTATCATTAGCTAGATAGTGGTAACTATAGAATACTATCTAGCACAATGTTGTAATAGATAGATAATTCTCCACCACCTGGACCCAAATTATATATCCAGTGTAGTGAAGTAAATGAATAACGGGATAAGCTACTTTGTGTTATAATAATTATGTGGTTGGCATGTCTCAAATATTTATCAAAAGTGGAAGTTGTTCCCTCACACCTTTTCTGATCCAGTATTTGTCAGACTCAAAATAAAATAAGAGAGAATAACCTCTAATTGTCATCAACAGTTTATGATCCACTGTGAGTATTAGAAACTACATGTATGCGGTACACTCTATAACATGAAAAGTGGATATTGTAGGCTTACTACATCTCTGGATCTGGCAATTCCAATTAAAAATATCCTGGGGTAATCCTAGAAGATCTGGACAATAGCAAGTTCCAATATACGATATTATCCATCATTCACTGGTTACACAGTCAGCTAAAATAAAGATAAGTGAACAAATTTGCTTGTCAGGGTTACACTGTTATGGCCCAGACTAGTCATTAGATAGCAGCCTACAGTCATAGATTAACTGTATCATATATACTATATACATGTAGCATTGGTATACACATTAGGTCAGAGAGAACACTCTATGGCATGTAAATGCAGGTCTACAGCAGGTAAACCACACGAATATTACATGATGTTGTATATTATGTTGGCTACAGGTACAACTACATATCAAAACACTTACCAGGATCATGTTTTCCAGTTGACTGGCATAAATCCCCCACCTCCTCTAGAAACATATACATGTACATATTATAAGACATATAGCTACATCTAGAAACATATAAGACATATACACATATTATAACAACCGGAATGTTCTCCATCGTGGAGTAGATTGTACCATTCATAATAGACATACCATTCATAATAGACATACCATTCATAATAGACAAGTTTATGTTTATGGATGAGACCAACAGCAATTCTCACAAAGATATGCAAGTGTACAGGTAGGTCAAGGTCACATCAACACTTACCATTTTCATCTTCTGCATGAATTTGTTTTTTAACAGCATAACTGTCAACTCGTCTGTCTATAAAACTACCTGTGGCTGGTAAAGCCTGCGCTGTTGCCACTTCAGAATTCATTATCTTCATCTTCAAGCCATCAAATGACTCCTTTTCTTATATACATGTAATATATGAACAGTTATAAGGTTGTAATATGGATACACAGGTACATGTATGTGCACTATTAAATTACTCATTTCTAAAATTTTACCTGAGAGCTACTCTTCATTAGACCTACAGTAGATTGAAACAATGGAAATAATATAATATATATCTGATGACTGATGATGATGAGTAGACCATAGAGGCCCCTTGTTGTAGTTGTAGATTCACTTAATCTTTGATTACTGGTACATGGTGGGCTAAGTGGAGTAGTGAGTACTCCACTTGGCTGATTAGAGAGAATATAAGTTCATTCCTTAATACCAAACTTCATCACAAGAGTAGAGTAGTCTTGTGTTACTGTACCCACAATTCCTCAAACTACTTTTCTAATGCTAATTTAGCTAATTTCTAGAATTTAAATGCTAAAGAGACTAGATGCCAAAGGTTGATGTAGATGACAATAGGACACTATACATGTAATAGACAGTTACTAAGCTAATGTTGAAACTTACCACATACATGTGTGTACAGTAGGCCTATACTATATTCCATACTCACCCATTAAACCAGATGATGTTGACTCCAAGGAATGTTCACCTGATGGTTTTACAGAACTTGAGAGTTTCTCTAATGAACTGGAATCCTGGGACTGTGCACATTCTGGGTCAGCCGAGTTTGACGGAGATGCTAAAAGTACATATAATTTATAACCTCGTAGATACACATGTACATGTATATTACTCATCAAATCTCTTGAGGGTAGTCTAAAAGTGCATGAGATTGTTGTTGTATGAAATACAATGTATACATTTACAATTTTATATATACAATGTACATACATGCAGAAAACCCATATTGTGTCGTTTACTGCAATGATACATGTGTGTGTGCTCTAAATGTCTATTTATTTTTTGTTCTACAAATATTTCAGCTATTTTTATTATGCATTTCTATGCTCTAACACCTACCAACTTTTCGTCCACCACCGCCTCGTTCACTGGCAGTGGGTCTGTCCTCTACCGGCCAGCTCGACTCACTAACTTGTACTCCTACATGTATAACAAGATACATAGAATTACATAAATACACATGATCAATGATAATACTCTATTATGTTTGCTCCGTTTTTTATGCCTATTTATTACAATTACACTGACTCATTATCGCACAATTCCAACCCTACTGCTGCTGGGATTATGTAGGCAGCTACTTTGTTCTCTTTTGTTTCACAAATACATACAGCAGTTTATACAGCAGCATAATCACACAGCCTAGCTTCTAGCAAGCTCTACAGTAGCAGTAGCAGTAGCTAGCAGCAACGTGTGGCGCATACATGACAACTCTCCCGGTCTCACCGGGACCCTCCCGTTTTCAGAACCCATCTCCTGCAAACTCCCAAGCTCCTGCAAGCCCTTCGGGTTTGGGATTTTAGTCAATAATAACTTTTATTTGCTATTTTGGTGACTATTATGGACATCTAAGCAGACTACTAAGCTAGCAGCTTGTACATTTCATGCTTATATGATATAATTTGCTTTGGAGTAATTTTGTTTATTAATGCTCCTTGATGCTATGCAAGCTTAGTCTCTCCAACTCATAGAATTACCTCCCCTAGAATGCTTACTCGTAGTCACGTGACAATATCATTTCATTAGCGGGAGGTTCGCAAGTGTGGAACAGACGGATGAAGGTAGTTTTCTCATTGTTTACATTGGCAACCATTATAATTATATATACCACGAAAAATTTTTGGAAGGGGATTTCAATGCTTTCTCAGCTTTTTTGCCCAAATATTTTTTATAGAACATAGACTAGGTATGTTGATGTATATAAAACAGACCATAAAATTGGTTTAAAAGCTTTATGACTGTAATAAATTTGGCCACTAATTAGACTCTATTTCCATTGCTATAACCTATGTTTTATATATATTGTGATGGTACGCCAAGTCGTATCTTACATCTGACACTCATTATTGTGTGCATACATGTATATATCTGCTTGTACTTTACTCTTATATTGTTGTATATGATTATATGATTATATCTAAGTCTTTTAATGCCTTTTATACCCATGTACAGAGGCCCGACCTCTCAGAATCCATTGATATTCATTTTGTACATGAATTGGACCATTATAAGCAACTTTTGTAGAACCCGACCTATTTTGGGTCGGCCGTCGGGCTTCCGGCGGCCATCTTGTTGCGCAACTTCCGGACGACCACACGTCGTCTTTTCCCGACGTCACGTCGGCCGGAAGTCCTTATACTATATAAAGGGCACTGTTTTACTGTTCATTGTCTCAGTCTACACTTGGCTTTCAATAAAGACACATCTATACTTGATACAGAGACTTTCTCTTCCTTTTACTAGGTCATTCGTTTAGCGAACCGCCTACTAGGTCGAACTACTCTTTTTCATTGTATAGCCTGAAGGTCGGACTTGAGATCAGATGGGTCGTCTTTGGTAGTATTTGGGCTACTGAGACCGCTCGATCTTTCATGTAATGCGAAGTCCTATTACCACTCATAGGCACTTCATTTCTGGGTCGATAGTCGTCCAAGGACGACCGCACCAAATCACAGAAACCATTACATTGGTGGCAGCGGTGGGATTCTAAGGTCGTACTCTTACGATACGAAGCGAAGGAAGGTAACCTCGGCCTCGGGTAACCCGACCGACCTCATTCTTCAATACTTCTACGGCGATTAAGGACTCGGACCCGGGAACCTTGGATACGAGAAGGTGACAAACGCTAAAGTGCACCCATAATTCTCGTGGTTCCGCTGGATGTAGCCCGACCTACGCCGGATCTTCAATCAAAGACCGACCTCGGATCCAGAATAGATTGACGGTACTCAGTACGTCGACTAGGCCGACACGGCCTAACAAATCAAAGAAGTTTACTCACTACCCGACACCCTACCGACATGGACCGAATAAGGAACCTGCTTCAGCAGGTGATGTACCAAGCCGAGCAGGACCTCAAAACACTCAGCTACAATGGACAAGAGGACGTAGAACTCTTCATAGAAGACTTCACCGCTATGGCAGAGCGCTGCAACTGGAATGACAGAGCACGCCTCATACGGCTTAGAGCCGCCCTACACGGGCCCGCCCAAGAATGCGGACGACCCCGATCAGTCGAAGAGATATTTTCCCGACTGAGGGAACAATATGGACTATCTGCCAGAGAAGCCCGATGGAAGCTGTCCACCCTGGAACAGCCAGCCAATACGTCACTCAGAGACTATGCAGCTCTCATCCGTAGACTGATGGCAACAGCCTTTGAAGGAGCGCCCCCTGCATCTTTGGAAGAGTGGACTGTCGAGAAGTTCTGCCTCACAGTCCACAACCGCGGCCTACGCTGGTACTACACATGGTTACAGCCCGATGATATGGAGGAAGCACTGGAAACCGGAACGGCCTTCCTACGCAACAAGGATGGCAAAGCCAGCCCTCCAAAACCACAAGAGGAGCTTCCCGCCGACCTCCTACGGAAAGCCCTACATACCCTCCTACAGAAATGTCAAGAAGCGGATGACGGACCAACGGTCACACCGGAACCCGTCCCAGTAGATGACCCCATTCCTACTGCAGCCGACACAGACGACAACCCAGGAGAAGGTGGACTAAACCAAAATGGTCGTCCACAGAGGCCGACGGACACATCGGAACCCGTCCCAGTAGATGAACACATTCCTACTGGAGCCCAGCAAGGAGAAGGTGGACTGCACCACAATGGTCGTCCACAAAGGCCGACGGACACATCAGAACCCGTCCCAGTAGATGAACACATTCCTACTGAGGCCAAACCCAAGAAGAGTGGACCAAACCAAAATGGTCGTCCACAGAGGCCGACGGACATATCAAAACCCGTCCCAGTGGAAGAACCTATACCCACTAGGCCTAAAGACAGGAGTAGCCACCCCAAACAGAAAACCCCACGGGTAACTAGCCCATCACACTCCAGGCCGACGGTGTCACCCACACCCGTCACAGTGGATGAACCTATACCCACTAGGCCAAAACCAGGCAAGAAACGACTCCACTCAAAGCCGGACATAACCGAAGTGACCACAGATCACCCCCCAAGGCTGAAAGGACGACTCACAAGTCCCGCCCAGTCGGACCAGACCTCACAAGGCAAACCCGACCTGTCCTCAACTCAGAAGGACCAACAGGATCTGGCCACGTCCAGACCCGACACTAATCAGCAACTGATTCCCTCCAAAATTCAGTATACCCCGACGGACGACTTATCGTGTGTAGAACTGCCAGACACTACAGTCCAAGTCCGCGGCCTGAGGATCGACACGGAGCAAACCGTGCTGGACCAGACAGAAGAGCTACCTCTGAACCTCTCGAAGAATGTTCAAGTTTCAATAGCCCGACATGATCCAGAGGACGCGAAGTATCGCGTAGCCAACCTCCATGACATAATCCCTACGACGGAGATACAGTCTATACTGCCAGCAGTTCAAATACAAAGAGCGAAAAGTACTCTTACGGAATTCAGTATTGCCGAACAAGTTCAGCCGAAGATACAGATTGCCGAACTCTCGAAATCCCATGAAGCGGATAAGAGGCAATCGAAGACAACTATTGCCGTGTTCCCGCGCTTATTTGACGAGTCGAACAAAGAAAATGTGCCTGAGGCATTGCCTACAATTGAGCCAATTGCTCATCCCTCGGCTAGTATAAATACGACAGCTCACAGACGAGTAGTCCTTTCTCGTCCAGCACTCCACCGAAGCGCATGTATCCCTACATGTGGCAACCTCTGCACTCTTCGTGTCACTGGTGAAGCTAATAACAGCACTCGTATCCTTTCTCATTCTTGTATGGACGAGACGGCTACTCCTTCCAGTACGGATCACTCCAATCAGCCTGTCTTCACAGCTGAAGGTAAGCAAATCTCAGTGTTACCAGTAGGAAACAAATCAGAATTAGAGAAACAACCCACACCTGTGGAACTGTCAGGCATGAATTCTCTCTCCCTCCCCACTCGGCATAGACCAGTCGGGACAGAGGAGGATTCCCCTGCACATTTCCACAGGAGAGAACATGAGTTAGAAGGCGGAGGATACACATCAAATGAATTGTGTATTGTAGACGCATCTCCTGTACGGAAGACGCTCACTCCAGACGGCACGCCTCCCCCTACTCCACCTCCTGTCACCTCTACCCTGAAGCAAGCTACAATTAAGCTGCACAAACTCACTGACAAGCTGCCCATAGAGTCGTCTCAGCATTCCGCAGCCACTAAGCCGTGGATTAGTACCTTCACTCAACAAGCCCGAGACGACTTGGCTAGAAGGAGCCAACCTAACCTCAAATGTGCAAAGTGTGGCTTCTCCGGCACCCTCAAGAGACTGAACATACATATTTGGCAACACTTTGCCCGCTTCTACTGTCGCTGCGGACGCAGCTCAGTTAGCCGTGATGCTCTAGGCCATCACTTCAGTCGGAGATCCAGTATCTGTGGGAAACGTCTCTTCCTCACAGACGGGCCCAGCTATGGGGCCCTCATGGAATGGTGGGGCGTAAAGGATCCCCCACCATTTCTACCATGTCGTCCTACCATGGACGGACAGTCGGGGACAAATAAGCCAGTCTATCTGCCTAGCACCTCCTCCGCAAGGAAGCGACCTCCCAAAAGACGGCATAGCCCATCTCCAGAACGGACACCCGACTCCGCACCTTCTGATGCTACCTCCTCCTCTTCCTCGTCGCCTACCACTCCTGGACCTTCTCCCTGGCGACCCTCTGTTAGTACCTCCGCTGTAAGTGTCGGTCCCCCTGGCCGACGCGGACGTCTACCCTCTTGGAAGACAAGGCCTGCTCCAAGGAAGAGTATGCCTGCTGCTCAGCCAGGCCCTCTCTACGAAGGCTCTCCACCCAAGGTCTCATGTGCAGCTTCTTGTACAGCTTCTCCGGTTCTGCTAATCGAGCCATTGCAGTCTAGACCAACACTAGAGGTCTCACCACACCGCTCTCCTTATGCACCTGTCAGGGACCTACTCCGAGCCTCTCCAGCCTCTCCTGCCGTCCAGTCCCCACCTCCTGCATCTCCTGTGTTAACTCAGCCGAATGCCACACGTCCTGCATCTCCGGATCCGTCATTCATGCAACAACTTGCTGAACTCAAACCTCGGATTCACTACCTTGCCAGCCGTCAACAGGTGGGGGACACTCTACGCCAACACCTGGAACCTCTCTATGCTCGAGAAATAGCTCTTCGCGAACTAGCCAACCAGCATCTAAACCACCCCCAACAGCTCCAGCTCGTACAAGCAGACTTGGATATAGTATCCAGAGAATCTACACTGTACCGTACCCTTCTTAACTTGACACTAGAGACACCCATGACCTAGTGTGAGGGGGCTATGTGATGGTACGCCAAGTCGTATCTTACATCTGACACTCATTATTGTGTGCATACATGTATATATCTGCTTGTACTTTACTCTTATATTGTTGTATATGATTATATGATTATATCTAAGTCTTTTAATGCCTTTTATACCCATGTACAGAGGCCCGACCTCTCAGAATCCATTGATATTCATTTTGTACATGAATTGGACTATTATAAGCAACTTTTGTAGAACCCGACCTATTTTGGGTCGGCCGTCGAGCTTCCGGCGGCCATCTTGTTGCGCAACTTCCGGACGACCACACGTCGTCTTTTCCCGACGTCACGTCGGCCGGAAGTCCTTATACTATATAAAGGGCACTGTTTTACTGTTCATTGTCTCAGTCTACACTTGGCTTTCAATAAAGACACATCTATACTTGATACAGAGACTTTCTCTTCCTTTTACTAGGTCATTCGCTTAGCGAACCGCCTACTAGGTCGAACTACTCTCTTTCCTTGTATAGTCTGAAGGTCGGACTTGAGATCAGATGGGTCGTCTTTGGTAGTATTTGGGCTACTGAGACCGCTCGATCTTTCATGTAATGTGAAGTCCTATTACCACTCATAGGCACTTCATTTCTGGGTCGATAGTCGTCCAAGGACGACCGCACCAAATCACAGAAACCATTACAATATTATAGTGGATCTATTGTGCCCACCCAACTCTGTTGCCATGGTTTGTGATAAGAACTTGGGCTAACAATGTCAGCACAATATTTTATTATATTGCTAAACAAAATCATAGGAATAGCACATTGGTAAATGTACCCAATCAATGAGTAAAAATAGTCAACTAATAATGGGGCAGCTGACAACCACCATTTGGTACCTTAGGTTGAATGCCAGCATGCACAGCACTACAGGATAAAGTTGTGCCATAATAGCTTATGCTATATACCACAAGAGTGTCACTGTATAGATTATAATTATAGCTGATTATTAATATTAAGTGATACAGGTACAGATTGCATGTAGGTGCACTTATACATGTAAATGAATAAATTATTTAGCAAATATTAGTACAGTAGGCTACATGTACACTGGCCAATATTAGAAAGGTGTACAAATTGTGATGTAAACTTAATACTTATTTGTTAGCCTGAATTAGCCTGAATTGTGCATGAGTAGATTATTTATAGACATTATAGTATATCACTGTGGGATTATACAGTATATATGTGATGCAGCATAAAATTACTGGAGACCTTCATTGTATTGTAAAAGTATTGTTAATCAAAACCATAGCTGGAAGTTATGACAGGGTATATGTGGGGGAGGTTGAATCAGACAGGAGCCCTTATTCTAATACAGGTTGAATTATTAGATGAGAGACGATGATTCTGGCAATTCTCTGCTGGAAACATTAGGGAAAAGTTTATGACAAAAGCAAAATTCTTAGTTCAGGTTCTTATCACAAACCATAACTACAAAAGTTGGGTGGGCGCAATAGATCCACTATAATATTATATAAAACATAGGTTATGACAATGGAAATAGGGTCTCTATTTGTGGTCAAATATATTACAGCCATAACGCTTTGAAACAAATTTTATGGTCTGTTTTTAATACATTAACATACCTAGTCTATGTTCTGCAAAAAATATTTGGTCATAAAAGCTGGGAAAGTATTAAAATCCCTTCCCAAAAATTTTTCGTCTTATATAAAAATTATAATGGTTGCTAATGTAAACAATGAGAAAACATCCTGCATCCGGTTTCTCCTTGCGAGCGAGCGGTCACGTGATAAGTAAGCATTCTAGGGGAGGTAATTCTATGCTCCAACTATACAAATGAAGAGCTTTTGTTTGTGTTGGATAGTAAATGAATAGAAGATAGTATCTTATGGTCGTACACAGTATCAGATAGTAATTAATGTTCCTTCGTAAACCACCACAAAACACAACAGTAGGTGTCTTCGCGACCTGAACTTCAGACCCAGGCCGATTTACAAAAATATTTTCCGGCACACATCCAGCACAGGGTCGCGAACACACCGGCCTGGGCCAAAAGCAAAATCCTCATTTCCGCGCGAAGAAATCAGGTGTGCCGATGAGCTAGGGATGGTTTCGTCCGGCCAAGCAAAATCCTATGCCAATAGCCCTTCTGGCCTTGGTCGGACGGCCATCTTGTAAATTTTATTTGCGACCCGGGTCCGTCCAAGAGGTCGCGAAGACACCTAGTGACCAGATTGGTTGCCTTAGTCTGAGACCTAGCCTGTCTTCACTAGTTTTGTAGGCAAACAACTCCGTGTGCTAGTATTTGTAGCAACCTACTGTAGTACAATATACATGTACTTGAAGCAAAACATTTTTCACCAGCTTATGCTTAGTTTGTAACTACATGTAACTGAGAACTGTGCTTACAGCAGACAGCCCATAAAGTGTGGTGCTCACTGTTAAAAAACATTATAGGTATTTTAGCAGTCAAAGAGTCGGTGAGGGTTGTCTTGGCGAGGGTTCTTGTGAGGGTTGTCTCAGCGAGAGTTGTCTCTCGCGTAAAAGTCTCCCTCTTTGATGTCAGCCCAACTTGTCATGTATGGTGTGGCGGTAGTCACCATACCTGCTCAGGGCAGACTACCACTCTATGCTTGGGTCACAGTTTGGCCCACACACAATATAAACAATACACCATGTAGGTAGCCTATAATATACCTAATATATTTGGCTGCTCTCTTTCTCTCATTAGCTGCGCTATTATGCGATCTTTCTCCTCAAGTTGTTTCTTGGCTTCAGCTAATTCTTTCTTTTCAGCTTCTCTTTGCCTACACTTCTTCTCTGGAATCATAACACATGTAATAATAAAATGAAATAAATTAAAATCTCTGAGACCATGCCCATTTGACTCTTGAAAACAATCAAAACCATTGATATTATTCCTATTCTATGCTTTATAGACTATGAATTTATTGGATTCTACAAAGTGTTTAAATGGTACACACCTGAAAATTAACATTAGCGATTTAACTTGACAATATATTGCCTTTGCAACTTTTACAACTCAGTAAGTGCAGGTAGCTGTACATTTACAGGTATAATATATAGGAGCATGAAGGCAGGTAGATGTACATTTACAGGTATAATATAGGAACATGAAGGCAGGTAGATGTACATTTACAGAATTATAATATAGGAACATGAAGGCAGGTAGATGTACATTTACAGGTATAATATAGGAACATGAGGGCAGGTAGATGTACATTTACAGGTATAATATAGGAACATGAAGGCAGGTAGATGTACATTTACAGAATTATAATATAGGAACATGAAGGCAGGTAGATGTACATATGCAGAATTAATACATAGAAACATGATTGACCATACCTTCTTCCTCTTTCTCCTTTTTGCTGTCGCCTACAGTATATGTAAGAGAAATAATGCATTGTTTATATGATTTGGTGATATAACGTAAATACATTGTACATTTTGATATTGCTGTGACCTGATATTTGGCATTCGGCCGGATATATCACTCTGCCTGAGCACTACTTATACGCAGTTAGTACTTACTAACAACATATTGGATTATAACTACGCCCCTGGATACATGTATATTCTACTATAACTACGCCCCTGGATGTGCACTATGTTCTATTAACTACGCCCCTAGATATGTATATTCTACTATAAAAAGTTTAACCTGATCCTCAGAGACACGAAATGTGCTTATACTTATACATGTATAACTTGAACATCCATGTATCTGATTTGCCTATGCACGCGACTGCATGCTATTATTGTATAACTATCCATTAAACATTTACTGTCGTATCTGTCCACTAGGACCTATAAGATGTTATTGGTGATATAACCTTGACATGACTTGGGTTCTTTGGAACTGCATATACATGTAGTTATTTAGTGTCTTCGCCACCCCTTGGGCCGACCTGGGTCGCAAATAAAAGTCCCAAGACAGCTGTCCGGCCTAGGCCACAAGGGCTGTTAGGCCTGAGACTTTGCTTGGTAGGAAAACCCATCCCTAGTTCATCGGCACACCTAGGTTTCTCGCACGAAAATGAGGATTTTGCTTTTGGTTCAAGCTGGTGTGTTCATGACCCTGTGACGGAAGTGGGCCAGAAATTTTTTGAGCAACTTGGCCTGTGCCCGAAATTCAGGATGCGAGGACACTAATTGTATCCTTGTATTGCACTTAGAGTTGTATTATATCACTTTTATACCACATCAAGGCTTGTTATGAGTACCTTTTTCAATAATAAATCTCATATGTCCAACTCTCAACAAAACTTGTGTGCATTACCTTGGCCTGGTTTATGTTGTAAGGATCGTGCCCCGTACCCAGCCAGACACAACGACAGGTCATTATGATATATATATACATGTCTATATAAGACTAGTATTAGTATGAGTACTTACAAGAGTTTGCTACAATAAAAGACTACCTGCATGTATGAGGTACCTATGACTCTGCAGATTAAGTATTGCAGTGACAAGGAGGGAATATTTTTTGAACAAAACTGTTCCAATCATGGGCTCAAGATTTTCTTTAAAAACTGAACTATACTATGGTAAAATCATGGAACAAGAAAAGTATAGCCTATGCTTATTATTGCAACAACTTTCGATTTACAATATAAAATGCAGCTCATCTCTATCACACATTACATTAATACATACAATATTTTGCCCAAGACTCGTCCACTAGCCGCTCAAGACTCCCCTTTGTACTCTTCTGTTGGTACTTCTCAGCTATGGCTATTAGCGCCTTCTTACTTTTATTTCCCAATGTTAAAACTTCATACTGGTCAATTGGTTTAATCCGATGCATAAGAGTGTGGACAGCCTCCATATTGCCATACCTTACAGCTATTTCCATTACGATTTTTCTTCATAAGGAGATCATAAACGTCATTAGTGTCAAGTCCTTCAAGTACAGAACTCAAAATATCTCTATCTTCCTGTTGTTCCATGGCCAGATGCAAAGCGGTGTTCCCTTCCAATTCCCCCATTATCATAGCATTAATTCTTTTCCTAGTCTTCTCTAGCATTTTGTCAACTGCATCCTTTCGCCCAATGGATATCGCTGTATGAATAGGGGTCATTCCTTTCCTATCTGTTTTTGACAGAAGCTTATACCAGTTTTCAGTTGGAGTCTTATTCCTCATGTAGACAATAGCTGTGACATCACCTGCTGCCACTGCACAGTGAAGGACTGAAGAGCCATCAACGGGGTCTTGTTGCTCTAACAAGGAATAGCATTCTTGTTCTGGTACCACATCCAATATAACCTTTATAGTCTTTGCTTTGCCCTGTTTAATTAGCGAGTGGAGCATTGTATGACGACTTTCCACATACTCTGGGCTCTTGACAAGTTTTGCCAGAAGAGATTTAATTTTGTGCCAGAACCTCTCTCCGTAAGTTGAGAAGTGATCTTCGGCAAAAACTTCAAAGACTTGCTCTATTGGAATTGTCTTTATTTCCGTGAAGAGCTTTTCCTTGTTTAATTCCTCGTCGCTTTGTTCGTATTTTTTAATTAACTCAATCACTTTTGTTCTTCTACAAGCTATCTCTTGCTTCGTAGATTTATCATTTGAGTTAGACGCCATGTTGAGCCTAAAGGGCAAGAAATAAGCTACATGTGCACCTATACACAGATAGAATACTCGGGAATTTCACAATATAAGTTATAGTAAGCATATAATAGTAGGTGGATGTTAATATCTTTTCCCTCAGAAATAGTTGAAGGTGGGTAGCCAAGTACTAGGCTTATAAGAAGTTCCACAATGAATGACCAACCAATATAACTCAAAGATTATTGGAAAGTTCAGATTTCGAGGCACAGTTAGGCTTGTACAAGTAGATGGAAAAATTAGTCATGTTATATTCGGTTACAACGTATGTTTACACGAGTTGCATTATTCCAGTCGTGAAGACCAGCGATGGTTCACTTCACCACATTTGTATCGGGCCTAAATAGTATATGAAGCCTACTAATATTTAGTATATAATGTGCTATATAAAAATAATAATATATTGCATATTAATATGTAATAGAACTTTTAAAAAATTTAAAAGTTGTACTACCTGTAATTATATATAAATTTTGTACATGTGCACATATATCGGCCTGTGTATTAAAATAGGCAAATGTAATAAGAATTAATCGGTAGCTACACGTTGAGTCAAGATTGAATTTACAACTCACTGTATAACTACTCTATAATGAGCTTACAAAAGAGCAGTGTAAGATCAGCAGTCTTCTCCAGATTAACTCTTACATGTGAATTCACCAGGTAAAGGCTGCGTATGAACCATCTTATCTGACAGCACACAGATCAAGTACTGGGGAGTATTAGAGACAACTTGTATTGTGTCCACACTATCAGCACATCTATTATACCAGAGATAAACTGCAATAGTACAATGGATTTGATATCATCAGACATACTACTGATGTGTCATGTCAGAAACAACGCTATAACCAGTGACTTTTATTGACTTTCTACAAGCACATCGTGCTTGGTCTGCGACGCAAGTCTCACTGCATTAGTAGCTCGCTTCGCTCGCGTGTAATGATGGCTTGCGTTCATGTACTGTGGTCATGCATGTACAGGACCTCAGATGGCACAGGCATGTTACAACGACTCCATGAGGAGTTGTGCTCTCCTGCATTAAGAAGACAACTCCAAGTAGTATTATATAAATCGCGGGTCCAGGAGATCTTTGCTGCCGGCATAGCCCAAGTTCCAACAATTATTTGGTGGATGGGGTGGGTCGAGCACCCACCCCACCCTAAGTGGGGTCCGAGGACCTAAGGCTAGGGACCCACCCAGGCAGCGATGCAGGGGACCCAGCCCCAAGGTCCTAGGGCCACCTGGAGCCGAGATACTGACCGGCAGCATTGCAACATACATATGTATATGAATCATCCCAACTTTTTAGCCCAAATCTGATTGGAGGATGGCAGACCGTTTCGTCTTTTGTCATATGATAGTGATATAGCTAGCAATATCACACATGATAGCACATTTCTGTGTTGTAGGCTACTACCACATGCAGCCATTGGTGACTTTAATCCATATAATTTGTCATTTCAATGCTGCAAGCTCTAATCAACTGCATTATCATTTTTTCTTGTATCACATCACCACTTTCCCATATTTCACAGCATGTCACAGGTTCAGAGGTTCCTTACTCTAGTTCTGCAATGCAATGGGGCAAAATAGCACTCAGATCGGTAAATCTTTTGGAACAACTAATTTTACGTAGAACTAGAGAACTGCTTTTCCTTCTACCATCATGGTTCTGCTATACAATCATGTTACATGTAGCCTGTACATTTCTAGAACATTGATGTACACACTTAGTGTAGGTAGGAGCAAACAACCACCACAACTCTCAGACAAGGCTACTGCCCTGGTGCATTATGGGAGGTATCTAAATACTAAAATTTGAAAGGTATTGCTGTCGGCATTTTCAGTTATAAACTTATTCCAAATAATTAGCCCCATGAGAGATGGCCTGTGGATTCTATTCTATAGTATAAGCAGTGTGAACCAGGTTACTATCATTATTTTATGAACACCTAGCAGGATTGTGAGGTCACTCCAGTGTGTTCTCTTCTCATATTATATACTAAGGAAACATTGTTGTAACTATAATACTGTAATATCATAACATTACATAATACAATATTTGTTATATAATTATATTACTTATATCAACAACTCACCCAATGTATCTTACATAAATACAGTCAAATATAAATATACTATATCATTAAGTAAGCAAATACACTACAAGTAGTTTACATAGCACAGAGTTCAGGCTCTGATCAACAGTAGTCAGTACATTCATAGTACCAGTAGCATCCACTGAACCAGGGTGTAGGTCACAGCTACCAGTACACAGAGAGCTCTCACCCAGCACATTCTCTATGAAAGTCTACTTTCTTTGCAGCATTATAAATAGCCCTAGGGACTCAACCTATAAACCTCGTCGGTAGGAGTGGTTCTTCCCGTCTCTCGTACCACCATACAATATGTACTGTTTGTTATAGAGGAATAGATTATCTGGATTCATCCCCTCATATGATACATAATCATCATCGTAGGTGAACAAGCTCTCGTGGTAGAGATTGTCAGGGGTGTCTGGTACTGCATCCTCCGGGTAGAACGTGGGCATAGGAGGTGGGTTACTTTGGAGGTGTGGTCTAAGGTTAGGTAGCACTGTATCCAATATACGCACGTAAGCTCGAGGTGGTCCGGGTACATTAGGACCTCGTACATATATAACATTATACTTTGTGTTAATTCTCACTATCTACAAGTAAGAGCACCGCCATATAATACAGGAGGGTAGACAAAAGACACACTTTCGCTGTACAAATAAATACTGTGTTGCTAATGAACCACTGGGCACACGGTGTAGGACAGTCAGATGGCTAGATATTACATACCTGTACACCACGATGATATATGAATCTACTTCCCATGTGTCCAGGCATCTTCTTCCCCTTCCATATTCCTCCTTTATCCTATAACACAACCTCTACCTTGCATCATCCAAATAGTGTAACAATGGCTGACAACTCCAAGCTATACATATCAGGTGATATGTGTTATGCATACGTAGAGGACATCAAAGTTTTTAGATAAAGGCACCAAAAAATATAAACATAAAAGGCAGGAAAATTGATGAGACTACAGGTTACATGTGCTTGTATATGAAGTACATATCTGCATGGACACTTACCCCACCACCACCAATACTGCCGATTCTCCTGTGTGCCTTGGTAACACCATGGCTAGCCCGACCTCCTTTCATACCCCACCTAGTGAGCACCCCTTGAAAACCCATATCAATCCTGTAACATGCAGAATACATGATGCATGCGTTCAGACTTGGTCTATCCACACTGAGATGTTCTGCTATGATGATTTCGACATGCATACATTTCATTTTGCAATTATTTAAATTTTAGAATATATTGTATAATAAAATTAAAGCCATTGAGCAGTTCAATTTTGAGAGAAAAACACGAACTTCCTCCATGCATGGGCCAATTAGATGTCACTGGTTCTCATTAAGTCTGTGGCCACAGACTGTGTAACACAGTGCACCGACATGATTCAAATCCGTTATTACCACCCATTGCCATGGTGCCAGTCAAACCTGTCGTGCTTTGCCGGAACACTTAAATACAGAGAAAAAGGAATAATACATTCACGTAACATAATTATATTCACCACACGGAATAAGGTCAAATGACTGCTGTAGTTATTATGTTAGGTGAGTCTGCATACACAGTGCATTTGTTTGCAGGCACATGTCACTAATTACTGTACTTACGTTCTAGCATTGAGGTCCACATAGTCACCAACTCTAAAGTGCTGTGCATTCAACGGTGTACCTATACATATAACAATAATGTAGCAATACATTGGACATGTACATGTACTATATTGCTGGCCTGCGATATATCAATGGCTTGCAAAATAAAACTGTATATCGCATTATCCAGGAGCAGTTGCTCACAGTGATGATGGTTTCTACCATAGCTAATGGTAGAATATTTACCTGGTGGTACAGCTGCATTCTCAGTGACAAAGAATTTTGTGAGCTTTCTCTTAGGAGGAACTCCGCTGTTCACAAACAGCTGGTTGTACTCTTCGGAGAACTAAGAATAAAAGGTAGAAAATGGATTCATGTGCAGTAGATAGTGTAGAGTAGATGGTGTAGAGTAGATGGTGAAGAGTAGATGGTGTAGAGTAGATGCTGTAGAGTAGATGCTGTAGAGTAGATGCTGTAGAGTAGATGGTGTAGAGTAGATGCATACAGTATATAGTGTACAGTAGATACATACAGTAGATAGTGTACAGTAGACACATACAGTAGATATTATAGTATATATACAGTAGATATATACATGTACAGTAGATAGTGTACAGTAGACACATACAGTAGATATTATAGTATATATACAGTAGATATATACATGTACAGTAGATAGTGTACAGTAGACACATACAGTAGATATTATAGTATATATACAGTAGATATATACATGTACAGTAGATAGTGTACAGTAGACACATACAGTAGATATTATAGTATATATACAGTAGATATATACATGTACAGTAGATAGTGTACAGTAGACACATACAGTAGATATTATAGTATATATACAGTAGATATATACATGTACAGTAGATAGTGTACAGTAGACACATACAGTAGATATTATAGTATATATACAGTAGATATAAACATGTACAGTAGATAGTGTACAGTAGACACATACAGTAGATATTATAGTATATATACAGTAGATACATACAGTAGATAGTGTACAGTAGACACATACAGTAGATACTATAGTACATATACAGTAGACACATACAGTAGATATTATAGTATATATACAGTAGACACATACAGTAGATATTATAGTATATATACAGTAGATATATACATGTACAGTAGATGCCCAGAAGAGTACAAACAGCTGGTTGTACTCTTCGGAGAACTGAGAATAAAAGGTAGAAAATGGATTCATGTACAGTAGATAGTGTAGAGCACAAGGACTTAGATCTATACGTCACGTTACACACTACAATCTGAGCAATATATAAACATAATCACAGTAGCTTGAAACGCACATATGTGGCAGCTGTAGAAAAATTGCTGTGTAGTTGCCAGAAAGGTGTACCAGTGTTGAGAAAAATTATACAACCACCTATAGCTTGAGCAGAGAGATATGGTACTAAATCTAAACGCTATATAAGCCTACCATACATGCATACGTAACACAACATAATATATAGAGTAGACATAAGGACTGGAATACATGCATACGTAACACAACATAATATATAGAGTAGACATAAGGACTGGAATACATGCATACGTAACACAACATAATATATAGAGTAGACATAAGGACTGGAATACATGCATACGTAACATAACATAATATATAGAGTAGACATAAGGACTGGAATACATGCATACGTAACACAACATAATATATAGAGTAGACATAAGGACTGGAATACATGCATACGTAACATAACATAATATATAGAGTAGACATAGGGACTGGAATACATGCATACGTAACACAACATAATATATAGAGTAGACATAGGGACTGGAATACATGCATACGTAACACAACATAATATATAGAGTAGACATAAGGACTGGAATACATGCATACGTAACACAACATAATATATAGAGTAGACATAAGGACTGGAATACATGCATACGTAACACAACATAATATATAGAGTAGACATAAGGACTGGAATACATGCATACGTAACACAACATAATACATAGAGTAGACATAAGGACTGGAATACATGCATACGTAACACAACATAATATATAGAGTAGACATAAGGACTGGAATACATGCATACGTAACACAACATAATATATAGAGTAGACATAAGGACTGGAATACATGCACACGTAACACAACATAATATATAGAGTAGACATAGGGACTGGAATACATGCATACGTAACACAACATAATATATAGAGTAGACATAAGGACTGGAATACATGCATACGTAACACAACATAATATATAGAGTAGACATAAGGACTGGAATACATGCACACGTAACACAACATAATATATAGAGTAGACATAGGGACTGGAATACATGCACACGTAACACAACATAATATATAGAGTAGACATAAGGACTGGAATACATGCATACGTAACACAACATAATATATAGAGTAGACATAAGGACTGGAATACATGCATACGTAACACAACATAATATATAGAGTAGACATAAGGACTGGAATACATGCACACGTAACACAACATAATATATAGAGTAGACATAAGGACTGGAATACATGCATACGTAACACAACATAATATATAGAGTAGACATAAGGACTGGAATACATGCATACGTAACACAACATAATATATAGAGTAGACATAAGGACTGGAATACATGCATACGTAACACAACATAATATATAGAGTAGACATAAGGACTGGAATACATGCACACGTAACACAACATAATATATAGAGTAGACATAGGGACTGGAATACATGCATACGTAACACAACATAATATATAGAGTAGACATAAGGACTGGAATACATGCATACGTAACACAACATAATATATAGAGTAGACATAAGGACTGGAATACATGCACACGTAACACAACATAATATATAGAGTAGACATAGGGACTGGAATACATGCACACGTAACACAACATAATATATAGAGTAGACATAAGGACTGGAATACATGCATACGTAACATAACATAATATATAGAGTAGACATAGGGACTGGAATACATGCATACGTAACACAACATAATATATAGAGTAGACATAGGGACTGGAATACATGCATACGTAACACAACATAATATATAGAGTAGACATAAGGACTGGAATACATGCATACGTAACATAACATAATATATAGAGTAGACATAGGGACTGGA
The DNA here is from genome assembly GCA_935421135.1 of Bugulina stolonifera. Lineage (NCBI taxonomy): Eukaryota > Metazoa > Bryozoa > Gymnolaemata > Cheilostomatida > Bugulidae > Bugulina > Bugulina stolonifera. Next base: position 26,088,010 of record OW285188.1, read on the forward strand.
ATACATGCATACGTAACACAACATAATATATAGAGTAGACATAGGGACTGGAATACATGCATACGTAACACAACATAATATATAGAGTAGACATAAGGACTGGAATACATGCATACGTAACACAACATAATATATAGAGTAGACATAAGGACTGGAATACATGCATACGTAACACAACATAATATATAGAGTAGACATAAGGACTGGAATACATGCATACGTAACACAACATAATATATAGAGTAGACATAAGGACTGGAATACATGCATACGTAACACAACATAATATATAGAGTAGACATAAGGACTGGAATACATGCACACGTAACACAACATAATATATAGAGTAGACATAGGGACTGGAATACATGCAGTAAAACTAACCTCAAGGGGAGATGCACTCATAGCACCCACAATGCAGACACCGAGCCGTCTTCTGATCTCAGCCATCTTAGAAAAGTCACCAATATTTGAGCACTTTGGCTTCTGGTAATCTATCACATGGTTATCTAGTACCTGGAGGAATGGAGGAAGAAAGTAGAGGATTCCATGTACAATGTAGTTTGCTGTAGAGGTGGAACGAGACAGCATTTTTGGATTCGAGACGAGATTCGAGACACTACTTCTAAAAAATTCGAGACGAGACGAGACTGGGTTTTAGGATTCAAGGCAATTTTTCTAAGAAGTTTGCCAAATTTTATATATCTGCATGTTAGAACTCCACTAGTTTCAATTGCTACTCTGTAAACTCTGTATTTTATCATTATGCATTTCAATAAAAGGTGAACAGAAGGCTGTGGAATATATTGCACATGTATTCCATGTACATTACATTGCATGTACATTGTACATGGGTACTAAAATAATAAAATGCAATTTGAAAAATTAGTATGGAGTTATGTTTCCTTTAATGAAATAATCTC